>CM060971.1:5316339-5681339 GCA_030765045.1 Tenodera sinensis
TTTTCCCTGCCATGCAGCGCCGAGTTAAACGCGCTACCGCTTGGTAGAAAAGAATTAAATGTATATGACTCCTCTTATGACTTTGTCGAAAGTGGCAGCAAGTCTTAATTAATCTCTGAAAATGATCATGAAGAATGGGATGAGTGGGTGGAGTTTACGAGCACGTGATCATGAAGATGAACAGTTATCTACAATAAAATATTCTTTTGTCTCTAAAAACGTTTACCTGTGTTCCCTGTGTTTGGGCAAAGGTTTTAGTGCAACCTATTACTGAAAAAGTAATAACTGGCTTTATTTTTAAAGTTAAAAAGGAATAACAAATGAATAATTACCTGAAGGAAATTTTCCAAATTCTACCAATAGTTCATATTAAGTCAGGTTAGATTAGTTAAGGTTATACCATGCAGGGGGTATATTATAACCTGTATAGATCTGTTATGGCTACCGTCCCTTAGGAGGAAGGGATGAAGTGAAGGAACCACAGGAGGTTACAAACCGCTTGCAGACAGGCCACAGAGAAGCACGGAAATGCCTAACAGTCACAGGCTCGAACTCTGCTGGAGCTGCCTAGAGAGAGAGAGAGATGAACGACCTCTCGACCAAGCAGCCCTCAGTGTCTACGAGGAGTGCTGTTTCCCTTGAGCAAGCATCCGAGCCATCTGTCCGGCATCGCCATACAACACGAAACCTGCAAGCACGCTGAGAAATAAGAGGAAGCGAAAAGAAAGGGTTATGGTGTAAAGGAATGCATGGTTAAATAAAAACTACCCCAGCATTCGCCTGTCGACCAGAGACAACCACGAAAAGAAAACCAGAATTGACGTCGACGACAATCGAACCTGGTAACTCATGAATATGTAAATCTTGCAAATAATTGTCATATTAAATTGAAATTATTGCCACTATCATGAACACTTGTGTAAATTTTAAACAAAATCACTTCGAAAATACAAAAATTGCTTCAATTCAAGGGTTCATCAAGAATTGTGAAAAGTTAAGAAGTATAGCCGTTGTGTTGTCTTAAGAGTTCGGCATTAGATGAGCCTACATTAACTTTTCTTACTGAGTAAACAATTTCTGTAGGAAGTCGAGTCAAAGTACTTGGCAAATGCGTAGCATTTCTTCCACAGTTCTCTGTGATGTAAGGGTGCCCGGAACAACGTATGTGCTTAGGCTCTAATTCCGTAACATCTGCTACCCCAAGTTTCCTTTCCATTGCCCATTATAATAATATCACTTACGTATTAGCAGTAATTAGTGGCTAATTAGGATTCCTCTGCTACGTGCTAGGCCACGACATTTTGCTAATGAGCACGCAGGGATCGTTAGATGTCAGAATACCATTTAAACTCATCTCCGTGATATGGGACGTGCCTGCTTAGCATTTTGGAAGTTCTGAGTTTGAATCTTGGTAGGGTGAGTTATCTGGGTAAGATTTATTTCGGGATTTTCGGTTATAATAATAATAATAATAATAATAATAATAATAATAATAATAATAATAATAATAATAATAATAATAATAATAATAATAATAATAATAATAATAATAATAATAATAATAATAATAATAATAATAATAATAATAATAATAATAATAATAATAATAATAATAATAATAATAATAATTAAGGCTTCACGGGTGATCAGCCGTGTGAGGCTTAAAAACATCAAGCCTTCGGCCATTGTAGACTCTATGGCCTTCATCAGCTGTTTAATATTTATACGGACGACGCTATCAGAGTTTGGGAGAGTAATAACACAAGCAATAAGCATTAACAGAAAATGTTATTATCTTTTGTATGCGAATGATCTCCTGATTTTGGCAGAGAGAGAAGATGAACTACAAAGATTAGTGTATAGATTGCATCAAATAGGTCAACAATATAAATTAAGCATTTCAATGGAAAAAAGTATGGTCTTATAGTGAATAATCCTGTTAGATATAAAATTGCAATGAATAATAAGGTAATACAATAGTTACATGACTAACTGCTTGGCATGTGATGTTAGTTATAATTACGATCAAGATCTATACAGGGTGGAAGTGAAATGATCCGCCAGACTTTAACAGCGAATTTCTCATGTTGTGAATAACAAGAAAGTCTAATACCAAAATGTTGAAAAGTTTATAGTTTTCTAGAAAAAAAAAATATTTTTATCAAAAAAATTTATCATCACCTGGCTGAACTATTATTGATTGAAGGTTCTTGATTTATGGCTACATTTCAATAGATCCAACGATTTTTGTGTAAATTAAATTTAAAATAACCCACAATTTGTTGCCCTTTTGTTGCAATAAGTTGTGGGTTTTTAAAATTTAATTTACACAAAAACCATTGGATCTATTGAAATATGAGAAAGGAAATAGTTGTCGTTTATTCAATTTTCTATGAATATAGTCATAAATCAAGAACCTTCAATCAATAATAATTCAGCCAGGTGATGATAAATTTTTTTGATAAAAATATTTTTTTTCTACAAAACTATAAACTTTTCAACATTTTGGTATTAGACTTTTTTGTTATTCACAACATGAAAAACGCACCATTAAAGTTTGACGGATCATTTCACTTCCATCCTGTATATAAAATTACAAAATGAAGTGCGTGAGAATAAGAAGAAATCTGAAAATTACACGGGAAGACACACAGTTGATGTTTTATAAAGTAATGGCACTGCCATCTGTTCTATATGGAAGTAAATCATGGATCCACAGGAAAAAAGGATGAAAAACGCAGCCAAGCAGCAGAAATGAAATGTTTGCGAGCTGTTAGAGGATGTACCAGAAGGGATAAGATAGCAAATGTTCAAATCAGAGAAGATTTAAACATGCATGCAATTCTTTGTCACTGAGCAGTGTTCTGAGGCATTCCGAGCTCTATGTTCGAGCTACTTAGAGCCTTCTCAGCAGTAGCCTTTAGGACTGGTAATAAGCTAAACGTTACAGATAGCAGAGCTATAACATGTAAGCTGACACCAGAAATAAGTCGATTTTATTCGATAGGACGGCGGAATATTGCATGACCCAAGTATGTGTCCGGCACTGCGGTATCTGTTTACTAAACCGCAGAACCGAGGTTGATTCCCGGTTGGCACAAGTTGCCTACCTTACCAGTTTTCCTTTTTTTTTTTTTTTTCTGAGCTACCAGACTCCAAAGTAATTATTTTCAACTCATTCAGCATTCCAAGATGAATGACTCTTAAGCAGAACACTAAAAATGTATGGTCTGGTTCAATTTATAGCACACTAGAAACACTTAAGTGTTATTAGCAACAGCTATGCAAATTGTATCACACGAGGAATTCGTCTGAGAAACTGGATCCGCAGTGCTTCAATTCACAAGATAAATAACATAATTTAGTGAAACGAAACCCGTTTGGAGTCACGCGCCAGTAGTGAACATTGTCTTCATTAAAGCTTCAGTGGTATGTTTGTTTTCACAACAGAATCCTTGGTATCTCTTCCCCTCTCTTATTGGGTCACGTGATATCCCCAATATACAGGTGTTAGGGTGCAGCTATTTTGAAGAATAGCAACTTAATATGTATTTACCTCGGTGTGTTAGTTGTTTTTTTACCTTCTCTACTGGTAAGTAGGGGAAGTATTGTATTACACCCAAAAATTCCATGTCGAGATTTCACCGGAAATAATGTTTTGAGATCCCCTGAATCCAAAAAGAGTATTTTTAGAAAAAGGTCTGTGTGTCTGTCAGTCTGTGGACAGTATAACTCAAAAACGAAAAGCAGGTTAAAGACCAAAGTTGAATGTCTTTCAAGGATGCGACACTAAGATTTTAAGGAAAATAGCCCCACCCTAAACTACTCCTTACACGGAAAATTTTTCGAAAATTTTGATTTTCTTGAAAATGGCTCTATCGATTTTGATTAAAATGTCATATGTTTAAGATGTTTGTATGTCAAATGAAATGTAAATTATGAATTTTCTGGATATAACCTATGCAGTCCTATTTATCTGGGTGACTTTTGAATAACTCGTAAACCGTTAGAGATACACAAAATCATACTGTACAAAAAATGTAGATCTTGCTAAAATACACAATGTATGTCCGAACAAATTTTCTTATAGGGTGAAGCATTACGGAGATATACCTTGTTATTTGTGTGAGTTTCGCAAAATTAGATTTTCGTGAAATGGAACATCGTTGTTCATTTTTTACTTTCTCTACTGTTAAGTAGGGGAAGTATTGTATTCCACCCAAAAATTCGATGTCGAGATTTCACCGGAAATATATGTTTTGAGACCCCCTGAATCCAAAAAAAAGCATTTTTAGAAAAAGGTCCGTGTGTGTGTCTGTGTGTCAGTCTGTCAGTCTGTGGACAGCACAGCTCAAAAACGAAAAGTCGGTTAAAAACCAAAGTTGGTATTTAAGTTTAATGTCATTCAAGGACGCGACAGGAAGATTTTGAAGAAAATATCCTCATCCTAAACTACCCTTTACATGGAAAATTTTGATTTTCTTGAAAATGGCACTAACGATTTTGATTAAAATGTCATATGTTTGAGATATTTTTATGACAAATGAAACGCATATTTTCAATTTTCTCGCTATAGCCCCTGTAGTCGTATTTACTCTGGGTGACTTTTGCATAACTCGTAAATTGTAAGAGATAGACCAAATCTTACTGTACAAAAAATGTAGGTCTCGCTAAAACACACAACTTATGTCTGAATAAATTTTCTTGTAGGGTTAACCATTTCGAAGATATTCCTTGTTATTTTTGTGAGTTTCGGAAAACAAAACATTTGTGAAATGGAACATCGTTATTCATGTTTTATATGTTAAGTGTGCAAAGGGAACGGGATCTCAAAGCTTTCGAATATTTGACTATCGCTCAAAGCCTACTATGTTCTAACATTCCCCTTGTACCTACAAGGAAATAAGCAATAAGATAATTTGTACAAATATTTATCTCAACTAACACGAAGAAGATATAGGAATAAGAGTTTATAAGAATGGCTAGTACAAGAGTAGAGAAAGTCATTTGAGTGCAACACATCAGATTTTTTTGGTTATTGGTTAAGGTTGTTTAGCAAAAGCAGCGTACATTCTTGCACCGTATCCTAAAGGAACCAATGAAATGGCCAAGGCTTCGTATAGCCATAAATAATATGAGGTAGACGCGGGTGTGATTTTCCAAGTCGTTTTGTGTACACGCTTATGACTAACGGAATGTAATCTATACGACCAAAGCTTCTGTTTTGGAACCAGTTACGAAAGCACTGGGATTTTCAAATTGCTGAAGACTTAAAGGACACTTATTTTGTGCTTCTTTTTTATCCCTCTATGAAAGGTCAGCAATGAAACATAAAATAGAATTACATGACCTTCTATCGTTATTAAAAGTTCTGGTCGATAGCAAGGGAAGAGGCGAAGTTTAAAGTAGTTGTGAGCCACTTAAACTCTAGTGTTGAATATTTCCAAAATGAGTCCACTAATGATGTGCTGCTGTTTTCGCTAGAGTGAAGCTTGAAGAAGAGTCTTGCATGACTGGGCTGGAGAATTTGCAGGCGCTAGAGGAAAGGATATTTTCAGGATAACACTATGGCGAAGGTTCAAGAGTCTTGCAGATGACTGGGCTGGAGAATTTGCAGGCGCTAGAGGAAAGGGTATGTTCAGGATAACACTATGGCGAAGGTTCGTGACTCGAATACCAACCATGGCACCGAACTTTTCAAGCCTGATTAGGCTTTCCACCATGGCTACTGTGAAAGAGTAGTTATCAAACTATTCTCAAAATACATATGCAGTGACTGCAGAAGACATGTCTCCACTTTAGAAAGTTCTAATGGTCAAACTAATAAGGAGAAAATTCTTTTGAATGTACAGAAACTACAATATTAATATTCTAAAAGCTATAAAACTAATAACACGAAAAATCAGGACAAAAACACCAGAGTACGTAAACTGCAATACTGTTTATTCTTCTTCTGCTGCTTTCATGTATTTAGGCCTTTGAGCTGTTTTCACATCAAGAAATTGTATCTTTCCATCTAGTAAGTGGACGTACTACTCTTCTTATGCCTTTTGGTTGATCTGAAGTAAATCCTATGGCATTCTTTCTATATGTTCTAGCTAGTTTGTTCTTGTTTGGTTTATTCTGTCTTTTAAATTGTATATATGTAACCCTGTCCTAATTTCCAAGCTGTGTTTCTTATCTAAAAGAGTGTAGCCTGCTACTGAACGTAAGAATTTCATTTCGGCAGTCTCTTTCTTCTGTCTGATCTGGTAAGGTCAAATATCACAGGCATATGTTAACATGGGAACTGCCATTGTTTTATACATTTTTAATTGGGTTGTTCCTAACGTTGTATTTCTCAGTGTTCTTAATCTTCTACACATTAAAAATCAGATTTTTCTCTCAGTTAATTTGGTTGCTGAAATTGCCCCAGGTGCAAACGAATACTTTCTGGTGCCAATGGAAAAACTCCGACAAGTAACAAACAATTTTCTCTGGTCATTATCATTAATTCTCATAGCTGTTGAAAACGTATTCGTCCGAATCTCTACTTTTGGTTTATATTTCATATTACGATAAATATTTCCAGAAAGAGTTTGCCATAGTATGTTATTGTCGGAACGTATCAGCATAAAGGAAGGTAAAGCGACATTCAAATTGTACTCTAACAAAAAAGCACAGACAAAAATGTCTTCTTCAGCGCTTAAGAGTAATGTTCAACGATGTCCAACCTTGGCTCTTATGTGCAAATGAGTCACCTTGCCGCTCTATCCCACGTCCTACGTTTTGAAGCATTCCTCTCCCCTTCACTCACTCAGGTAACCAAACATTGGAGAGGTTTGTTTTGAGTTCCATGACTAGGCGAATAGTAGGTGGGGACAAATGCACCTCCACTCTTTCGCATAAGGTTGTGCATCACTAATTATACTAGGTCTTCCTTAGGGTAAGGGGCAATACAAGATTGTTGGCACTGCGCAGCGCAATAGAGAACTCGAATCGTTATCAGTACCAGTTACTCAAAGGCCAGGATTATGCAAAACAGGTCTTAGACTCCCATCACTATTTTTATGCAAATGTACAAACGCAGAATTTATTGCTAGCGAATAAAATGTCCCAATAAATACATCTTCAGTAAAAGCTGTCGATTTGACCAAAGAATGCGATATAAATTAATCAAGCTTCTGTTCTCTATCACCATGTACACCCACAACGAAAGGTATAATGAGACTATTTCTGCAAAGGTTTCTTACGATTAACATGGAAAAATAGACCGTGTTAAGAATAACTTATGTAGGTATATAAAAATAAAGATAAGAGTAGATAGGATAGGTACGGTAGAGTAGGGTAGGGTAGGATAGGATAGGACAGGACGTCGTGGACGGGCTTCGGCATGTCGACCTTGAAAATATTTGTGCCTATGCCCTTTGCGGGGCACCCCCAAGAGGATGGATAACTCCTAGAAACAGATAAAACGTACTGTACAAGAATGTAAAGATCATTAAAATTATAATTTATGTAAAATTTTTCTCACCAATCAAGCCTATATTGATCAATTTCAGATCATTTTAGTAAAAAATGTACGTAAAGTACACTAAACAGTAAATTGTATATGAAACAGTAATAGTGATTGTGTGAAGTAACAGTTTGGATCAATGCAGTACGTCTGCGACTGGTATAGAATGTAGAATGGCTCAATGATAACTGGCGGAGGGGGCTTAGCACCTCGACCGAAAGGACATCTTTTGCGCCTATCCCCTGACGGAGCACCCCGGGAGTAAGGATGAGACGAATGGATTCTAAGGGTGGTCGAAACGTTGCCACGACAGACCAAGTGGTAGGGTCCCTACATTTTCCTAGTTAAAAGTACCTCGGTGGAGGCTGACTTCGCTCCTCTCCACACACCGGGCTTGTATGTACAATCCCATGGCGGCGGGAAGCCCGGAAAACAGTGGCGTGCTACTGCCGCGACGCTCGCCGACGCTTCCAACCCTGAAAAAAACCTAATGGGATGAAGGGTAAAATGAAATGATTTGGTTAACGAAATTGAGGGATAGGAAGTTCGGAGGATATGGGAATCTTTCCCAGCATTCACCTGATGACCCGGGGAAATCTCCGGGGAAAAAGCTTACGGCTCAGGAAGGCCAGCCATGGGGATTGAACCCGTGACCTCCCTAATGCAGGCCATAGACGTTACCGCCTGAGCAATCCCGTTCAGTATAGAAGGTAGAAATTTCTGCCTGTCCTTTGTGTTTCTAACCCAGGAGAATATGCAATGAAAGCAACAATTTATGAATTACTCCCTATAAATGCTTTTGTAATGGGTGTGCTTACCATTTAGATTTCATTGACGATTGGTAATTAACGTGCAAGTAATGGTCGATACAAATGCCTGTGTAAGGAAATAATCGCACGTGTCCGTCTTGCAAGCGAGGTCCAGAAAGACAACGAAACCTAAATGTTAGATATCTTGTAACTTTTATATACAACATTTATTACTACTGTACGATACAAATAAAACAAAACTTGGTGTTCAAAGAATTAAAAGGAAAACCTCCTTTAAATCAATCATATGTCATGTAATTCGTGGTTATTTCCTCGGAATAATAAACACATGCTGGGTAGAAGTATTTCTATACTCAGAGAGATCATTGGGAATGGGAAGGATACATATATACATAACGTAAATAAGGAGGAAGCAGAGGGCATTGCATGGCTGAGAACTGATTTTTGGATATTAAAAGGTTTTAGAAATCGCATACCTCAGGACCAATGTCTGTAGGTGACGATAAGGTTATTGAATATGTCATATTTGATTGTAAAGGGACAGGCATGTTAAAAAAGACATTTACATGCGACAATGGTTTAAAGTTAGCAGCAAATGTGCCATGTGTTGTATATTCTGTAAAAAAAAGTAAGAAGTTACGTCAATTTTAAGATATAGTAAGCAGTAATTGAAATTGCACAGTGAAAAGGGAGAACACAAATAATTGTTACCTGCAGTAGAAAGCATATTTAAATATATATTAAAAAACGTGTGTTCAAAATGTGAATAGGGTATGACAGGCAATGAGCCATATTCATTTTCAATGTCATTTGTTTAGCATAAATAAATGAGTCCTGCTTCTGACAAGGGAGACGTGGCTTAGATACCCCATACCGGCGTGGGAATTTTTCTACGCTGGGAGGTCTGGTCCACGGTGCACTCGCCTTGGCTGCGGCTGGATGACACTGCGGCCGGGTGATAGGGTGTCCCCTGTATAGGAGAGACGCCATAGGAATTATTATTGCTGTTATTGTTGTTGGTGTTGGTGGTGTTGGTGTTGGTGTCGGTGGTGGTGGTGGTGTTGGTGTTGGTGTTGGTGTTGGTGTTGGTGTTGGTGTTGGTGTTGGCGTTGGCGTTGGTGTTGGCGTTGGCGTTGGCGTTGGCGTTGGTGTTGTTGGTGTTGTTGTTGCGGTTGTTATTAATTAATAAAAACAGAAACTCGACTGAGCCTTAAAGGTGGACTTGCTAGAGGCATTAATTAGTCTTGGGTTCGTATCAGTTGTGAGGAGCAAACTGCCCGGCATCGTACTCGCGTAAAACGAGGTGAATGACTACGGACAGAACTAAATGAAAGTTGCAAGTTCATCAGTTTTACTATTCAAATTATTTGCTATTTCACATTAATCAAAAGTTTAGAAGTATGATTACCATACTTTTGAAAACCCACAGATAGCCGCAAATGTTTAAGGTAGTATATGTAACGGCGCGCTTTGGGTCGTTCTAGATCAAGTCCAACTTTCTCTCTTTGGAGAACCTTACCTACTGATTGGCTATATCCCACTCCACTCCTTCACTCGGCGGGACAGGCAGTCAGTATCCAGTGACGGACACAAACAGACGATTCCATGATCGTTTCTAGGTCATGCCGTAAGTTTCTGGGAATATTCTCAGAAGACCTCTTCATTCTGGATGATTTTTGCATAAATGGGGTGCAGTAAGAGATAAACACCTTAGATATTACATAAAAAATGTGGAACTGGTTAAAACACACAATGTATGTCAAATACTTCCTTTTTCTTTTCAATAACCATTTCCGATATATTCCTTCTTATTTGTTAGAATCTGCCAATACTTTTTTTTAAATTTATTTAGAGTTGCTTTAACAATTAAGTCATATCGCGACTATTCTATATAATACAGCGGCATACAATAAACTTGTTACAATTATTTAACCCAAATCATGAAAATAGTAATCAACAAATCAGTACAACAAAAGTATCCTTAATATTAGATCTGCCAATACTTATACTATATGTTATTCGTTTTTTTAACTCTTGGCCATCCAAAGAGATCGAGATTTGAAAGGCTTCGGATAGCAACCAGCTCTTAAAACATTTCACTATCACTTAAAGCCTACTGTATTACCATATTCCCCTTCTTGCACCTGCAAGAAAATTAGCAATATGACAGTTTCTGAAAAGGCTTATATCGATTAAGAATAAGTAGATAGAGGAATAAGCATTTGCAAGAGCAGTGTGTATAAGAGTGAGTATAGTTCTACATATATTTGTGAACGGAGTTTCTCCAGATTAAAAGTCTGCATCCCAATAGATTACACTTGGTGTATTTTCTAAGGCTATGCAGTTCGACTTGGACTTCTTAAACGTAAGCAGCACCAAAGAAGTCACTAATGAACAAATTACCTAAGATTTGAAAGTGCTTTCGTAAATCAAATTAACTTACGTGTAACAAAACCGCCTCTGCAACACAATACGTGCCTGGAGGTTAAAGAGAGGCAAAGTTTGCATATGGTGGAAGGAGGTAAACCCAAACTCCCCTCTTTCGCAAACTTAGACATCGCTGTTCTAGATGACTTGGTTATATTTGGTGTGTTTTGGTTTTCCTGCATGTTGTGGGTTAAGCTAATAACGCCATATGTTTATTGGGTAGGGTCATGCGAGCGAAACGATGATAGTTTAATAACCTTAACTTAAGCCTAATCACCAGTTAAATCTAGAAATACAAAGTGGTTTCACTGCAATCCCTGCTATCTGACGATGTTGCTCCTGCTTTTAACTTGCAAACACATGCCCTGAAAAGTTGTATTTGTCCTCTGACACCATTTCCTCTATCCCTTACAGGTTCACATAATTATATACAATACTAATTATAGAAAAATAATTGGTCTATTCAGTTTACGTTACTCGCGATAAATGATTGGTGATAAATAATCGCGGAAACAAAAGGAAAACGGATTGAGTTTCATGCATAACGAGGAAAACAAAACAAAATAATTGTTCACACGTCATCAGTCAGTTTTTTTCCTTTCTTTTTTTTAACTAGCAAACTCATTCGGGAAAGTACAATTACATAAAATGGTTTAGTAGCTGCATGGCGTTCAAATTGAGAATGCTTATAAATGTAAAGGTATTTCGAAAAAGTTTGATGCCAGAAAAATAGTTTGATTTTACATTAACACGACTTTCTCAACCCACAGTCGTTTATTTTACCTCTCTTCTTCAAATTATGTTTTAAAAAATCTTATGTGTGCATTCACATGACTTCTCTACTCACTCCTGTACAAAATATTCTTAAAAAGATTGAATGTGCTTCATGTTAATCGAGACAGACATTTGTAGAAGTGGTATTATTACATATTTCCTTGCAATTAGAATAAGGAAATACAGTAGGCTCAGGTGATAGTCCATTATTTTAAGAACTGGTCTCTATGTGACGGCTTTGACATTCTGTTCTCTTTTCATGTCTAGTACACAAAAAAACCAATGACTAATGACAATATCTATTAGAAAAGTCAAATTACAAGAAATATTTTGGAAATACTTCACTTTATAAAAAGTGTATGACACAAATTATGTGTTTTAACAAGATCTACAATTTGTGTATAGTAAGTTTTTGTTTATCTGTTACGGTTTACCAGTTATTCAAAATTCATCCAGAAAAAAGAAGACTTCTGAGGGCATTCCCAAGAAATTGAAAGTATACGTTTGATTTGACATGAAAATATCTTATATACCTTGAGCGACCTTCATTTTTTTTACCTGCGAAACATATAATTATCAGTGCAAGGCCGTGAACAGGCTACACTAAGCCTGATCAAAATCGTTAGAGAGTAGTTTTGATAAAATCAAATTTTTCAAAAAAAAAAAAAAGACTTAACGAGAAGTCTAGTGTGGGGTGGTTTTCTTGAAAATCTTTGATTGCATGTTTGGAAGATGCTGAACTTAAGTACCAAGTTTGGTATTTAACCGATCTTTTGATTTTGAGTTATGCTGTTCATTAACACACACACACGCACACGAAATTTTTTTGAGACTATTTTGTTCGGGGACCTCAAAACGTGTATTCCAGTAAAATCTCGGTATAACTGCCCAGTATGTATATGGTAAATAAAGTAAAAAGTGTTTCTATTTACTTCCTATTAATAGCGATAAACGTTCACCGAAATAGATTTATTCACATTTCGTATAGGTACAAGAGGCATATAGGAGGCTAAGCTGTATTTAAATCTTTAAAAAATGGGTCACTATATTCTACATTTTAGATTAAATACAGTTGAAGGAAACAATTAGAGACAAACGAATGGAGATTTAACTCTTAAGAAAAAAAAACACAAAACATTTGAAATAAGAAACCAATAATATGATTATTTCAAAATAGTTGACAACACAAAGTTACATAAACTATATTTGCAACGAAATAATGTTTTGTTGTGTAGTAAGTTTTTGCCTGCCTCTTACAGTTACCAGCAATACAAAATTATACAAAACTCCTTCAGAATAAAACACTTTATAGGCTGTTCACAGAAAATTCCAGAAATATATTTTACTTGACACAAATATTCTGAGCAGGTTGTACTTCAATCTAAATGTAAGGAATACCAACCTAGTTGGTGGTGAACGAGGTTAAACATCGTTATGCATTTATCCAACCTTTCGTTTTTTATTATGCATATACGAATGCATACGCAGACACAGGAGCGCATGAAACATTTTTTCTTTTCCTCTTCTAAAGCTGTTCTACAGGAGTCCTCAAAACATTTATTACCGGTGAAATATCGATATCGAGTGTTTGCACGCAATAAATATTTCCTCTAATAAGTAAATGCTTGAGAAAATAAATGGGTATTTGATTTAAATTCTGTTCTACAGTGATCTTTTTTATCAACATTGTAGGAAGTATTTGTGTAAGTTTACAAATTACACTTAATTAGTTCAGCCCACTTTAGAGACTGTTTATGGAACATTCTATGTATAAAGTTTATTAGATATGTAAATATCTGAAACGTAATGGTGTTTTAATATAAATCGTTAGGGGTATTTTCGAAGAAATGAAGGAATGCAACAAACCTTTCGATGTAAATTATATTTTGGGGTGACTTTATTGAACATCTTCACCTGGTACACCCAGAAATATGCTCTACTCAAATACTGAATTGATAATTATGATAAATATCGCCCAAATTTTTACACATACATGAACCTTTTTCTTAAAAGGATATCATATCAGTGTGTGAACTTCAAAACTAATATTTCCTATGTAATTTGGATATAAAGTATTTGTTGAAGCACAGTCTTCCTCTACTTGCTTAGATAGGTGCTTGAAAAAGTACATAAGTACGTATAAACCATTCTACACCATACGTAATTTGTTACAAAGTACGAAAAAGTAACGCGAGAAAAAAACAAAGCATGCATATGCCTCTAACCATAATTCAGATGATGTTAAAAAAAAAAAAAAAAAAAAAAGTGTTCGACAACAGTGTAACAAAATCGGATGTTTACTCATATGACCTTCTCTACTCACTCTTGTACAAACTCTGCTTACAAAAGCTTATTCACTTCATGTTAATCGAAATAAACGTTTGGATAAACTGTCTTATTCAAATATTCCCTGGAGTTACAAGAGGAATAAATGAATACAGTGGCCTTTAAGCGATAGTTAGAGCCAGTCGCTACCTGATGACTTTGGCACTCTTTGCATGGCCAGGACACAAAAGAGGACTTCCTATTTTAGAAAAGTATAAGTATTTGAAAATTCAGATCAATATTTTGTGTTTTAAGAAGATAATTTTTATGCAGCAGGATTTTACAGTTTAAAATTTATCCAGAATGAAGATGAGTGCAGAGAAGCAGAAGGGTAGTCTGTGATGGGAGTATTTCCTTCTAAAACTTTGTGCCGCATCCTTGGAAGATGCTGAACTTAAATATCAGGTTTGATGTTTACTTGACTCTTCGTTTTTGAGTTAAGCTCTTCACAGACACGCGCATAAGAAACCTTTTCCTGAAATTTTTCTTTTTGGCTTCAAGGGGTCTCAAAATCTATATTTTTCATGAAATCTTAATATTGAATTTTTGGGTGGAATACTATACATCTCCTACAATTATAAAAAGTAAAAATACTACCAGCCATGCCTAATTGACAACGAAACCTGTTTTATAGCATAATAAAGCTCGCTCTGAAACTCCTAGTCTTGTGTCACCAAAAAATACCTCACTGAAGTAACAATTTGGTAAGTATTTTGATGTTTATAGGATTTTTCGTGACAATCAATTGCCTTGGAGTCGTCTAATACAGTATTTCCTTTAAAACATCTGCAGGCAGAGAAACTTAACATTTGCAAGATGCTTTTCGACTGTTAGGTTATCGATTCCTTGCCCTATTGAAAAATAAACAAACATCT
This sequence comes from Tenodera sinensis, assembly GCA_030765045.1. Lineage (NCBI taxonomy): Eukaryota > Metazoa > Arthropoda > Insecta > Mantodea > Mantidae > Tenodera > Tenodera sinensis. The sequence continues at coordinate 5,331,006 of CM060971.1, forward strand.
TATTTATAAATGACACTGTCAATTGCCAGCATCATATCACCTCGTCGATGTGCCTGAATTTCACCCTGCAGTTATTTTACAAGCCAGTAAGTCTTGGATATGTCGCTTTAAGCTTTAAGCACTTAAAAACCATCTGTCTGGGCCAGGTTTGAACCCGTGACCTTGGATCAGTGGGCCAGCGCCACCCCGTTTAGTCTGGAAGTGCAAACGTGTGTGCGACTGTCAAATGTGAAAGGCAGCATATATGTAGGTAAAATTTGACTAAAGAATTTAAACCTATCAAAGAAGTTCTGGAAGCAGTAATTTCAAAATTTGCATAAATAGCATATTTTAACAAGCTCTGTACTTTCTTATATAGATAGCTATTCGCCTATATAATTAAAACTCTATAATCCAAGTTATTCTAAATGTAATGTTTATGCTATTATTTCATTTTTGAGACGTTAGGGCTACTTTGAGAAAACGGCAAAGAAAAGCAACATACAGGTAAAACGATGGAGTTTATGCAAAAAGTTCCTTAAAATCTTCGCTTTAGACTTTGGTATTTATACTTTTATTAGTTGAGCCATTCCAACACTTCTTCTAAAAATATTTTTAAGGTGAAACGGACCTCGAAATGTGCGTTTCTGGTGAAGTGGTTAGCTTGATTTTTTTTTAAATCCTATGCTGTGCTGTTTCTAAAACAAGATAGAATAGAGGGGGAAATGCAAGATATGAGCAAAAAATCACTAGCTCTATAAATTCTCGTACGCCCAAAGCAAAACCACAGATGCACTTAATATTCCGTTTCCATGGATATAAATAATTCAGTGTTTGTATGTCTTACCTTATGAGCCAGATGTAATACTTCATGGTTCCCCTTCTTTCTTCAAAAGAGAAATGAAATTCGGGTGACAGAGGATTCTAAGACTAGACAGAACACACTTGGAATCTTCACGTTAATTAACACCGCCACAAGGTTGTTGTCATCGCTTTTGTCGGTCCTCTTGAAGCAACAAGTAGTGCCCGTACCCGAAGACACAAAATTCAAAATAACACTCGCAGTCGCGTCGTAATTTCGGTAGTTTTTTCGTATTTCACTTATAAACAACTGGGTATGAAGTCCATTCTTCGCTTGGCTTGCCAGACGTGGCTTATCTCTTGCATTAAGCTTTATTTGACACTTAATGAGACATTAATTTTCATTAATGACACACACTACAACCGTCATAACACAAGGCCAACCACAGAAATTCTCCACACACTTGTGAACACACTGTTGGCGGTATTTGACTCTATCTGATGAGATGATTTTGTTTAAACACTATCTGATGTTCACTTTTTTTAAAAAAAGTGAAAGCAGACCGCTATGGCTATTCGTTCCGCACGCTTGCAATAAATAACAACAAAAGAGCAACGAAAATAAAGGTAGTACGCGCGCGCACAGGTCCCGCACGTGAAGCTGCGCTGTCAAACTACACGTGGTCGATAAGGTAGCCCGGAACTTATCAACTATTACTCGAAAATATTTGTAAATCTTAGGAAGAAAAAGTACTTATACAAGCAAAAACGCACTCCACGATGAATTTGCGAAAACAGAAATTGCTGTCAGGTAGTTTTACATTTTTGGGGGACTTCAGTTGTTTTGTGGCTGCTGACGGTGGATTGCCGCCTCCCGGGTGGCAGGCCCCATCGCCGCCGCCATCAACTTAAATTTTTACGTACCGCTGTTTTAGATTTTCGCGGCCCGGGTTTACTCCTGCTCCACACACATACATTCACACGCAAGGACCCCAAGGTGACTGAGCCAATCTCCCATCAGCCCGCGACCGCCATGTGCTCGAGCTGCCGGCGACTGGCGCCTCTACAGACATCTATCGCACAATCGCCCAACTACAACTCTAGCTTCATGTATCAATCAAAAGTCAGTCTGCGAAAATCGTGTTTCTGTGAGATCGTGAATTCTTACCTTGTCCTTTCATTGCGTTGGCTTTGTACACAAAATTTAACAAATGGCAAAGTAAATAAAATATTTATACATACAGGCCTCATCAACAGTATATTCCCTTTACTAACTAATATTCTGACACGACAGTATCATGAATACTTCAATTTAATTGACCAAATGGACCAAAATTAACTGAGTAGCTAAATGGATTAAAACTTGTTTTATACAAAATTATTAAATTAATTTAATAGTTTAATTAATCAAATCCAGCATTTTATTGAAATGTATGAGTATTTTGACTTAACTGAATAATTAGTAAAATTCACCAAAATAAATTGAGTAGTAAATGGATTCAAACATACACCCTTTTATACAAAAGGCATCAAATAATTTAATATATTGATTAATAAAATCAAGCCCTGTATTGAAATGTATTCTATAGTGTATATTATCCAAATTAGTACTAAATAACAATAATTGTAATGAAGGTAAAATTGTAAATGTGTACTGTACTGTCATCAATATTTATTACTGACAAATATTATTATTATTATTATTATTATTATTATTATTATTATTATTATTATTATTATTATTATTATTATTATTATTATTATTATTATTATTATTATTATTATTATTATTATTATTATTATTATTATTATTATTATTATTATTATTATCATCATTATCATCATAATCATAATCATTATCATCATCAATATCATCATTATCATCATTATAATCATCATTATCATTATTATTATTATTATTATTATTATTATTATTATTATTATTATTATTATTATTATTATTTATTATTATTATTATTATTATTATTATTATTATTATTATTATTATTATTATTATTATTATTATTATTATTATTATTATTATTATTATTATTATTATTATTATTATTATTATTATTATTATTATTATTATTATTATTATTATTATTATTATTATTATTATTATTATTATTATTATTATTATTATTATTATTATTATTATTATTATTATTATTATTATTATTATTATTATTATTATTATTATTATATGTAGGTAATTTTAACCTACTGTGCTTTTCAAATGGGAAGGAGTTTGTCCTTGAGCGTCTCCAGGCCGGTAACCAATCGGAGTCCTGCTGTATTGTTATATTGCTTTCCCCTTAAATGGGGCTTGACGCGCGCCAAGAAATATGAAGAGTGGGGGTAATGAGCTTGCAACGCTGTGCATGTAAACGTATCTCATTGGCTGCAGATCAGAACTCTTCCCATTTGAAAGGCAGTTGTGTTAAATCGCAGATAATCGCAGACAAAAAGCCCCTTTCTGGTTAAAGTCAAATCCTATGTACAAAAATTGCAAGATCTTTTTACGCACTATCCCTTACCTACTTTCACATATGTGTATTCTGCAAATAATTAGCAAAAAATCTGATGTTTTACATTCACATGACTTTGTCTACAGAACTTTACAGAAAAATCTGATGTGTTGCTCTCACATGACTTTCTCTACTATTGTACTAATGATTCTTACAACTCTTATTCCTATATCTTCTTCGTGTTAGTTGAGATAAACATTTGTATAAATTATCCTATTGCTTATTCCCTTGTATGTGCAAGGGGAATGTTAGAATACAGTAGGCTTTGTGCGATAGTCAAATCGTTTAAAACTTTGAGATTCCGTTCTCTTTGCACACTTAACATATAAAAAATGAATAACAATGTCCCATTTTACGAAATTTTAAATTTTCCAAAACTAATACAAATAACAAGGAATATCTCCGAAGTGGCTCACTCTATAAAAAATTTATTTAGACACATTGTGTGTTTTAGCGAGATCTACATTTTTAGATAGTAAGATTTTGTCTATCTCTTACGGTTTACGAGTTATTCAGAAGTCATCCAGAGTAAACAGAACTACATAGACTGTAGCCAGAAAATTCAAAATATACATTTCATTTGTCATACAAATATCTTAAACATGTGTCATTTTAATCAAAATCGTTACAGCTATTTTCAAGAAAATCAAAATTTTCGAAAAATTGTCTATGTAATTTGTGTTCCGCGATGCACAATAAGCACAGAGAGTTTCAGCTAGTACTTCCAAACAATGTCTTATGAATCACATTCACACTACCGTCTCCACCCACTCCTGTGGAAATCATTCTTACAAAGCTACTCTATATTAACCAAGCGGGATGGCTCAGGTGGTAACGTCTGTTGCCTGCATTCGGGAGGTCGAGGTTCAATTCCGTGGCCGACTTTACTGGCCCATGGTTTTTTCGGGATTTCTCTGGGTCGCTAGGCAAGTGCTGGGAAGCATCAGCACATTCCCTTGAATTTCCTCTGCTTCCTCACTTCTCATTTGAGTTCACCATTCAGCCGCTTGGTCCTTTCAGGATATACCAGCGTTGTCAGGGAGCTGCTTGACGAGAAAAGGATGTTTCTATAAAGCCTGGCGTCCGAGCCTTCGAGCCTCGCAGGGTGATCTGCCTAAGTCCAGCAGGGCAAAGTGCCGGTTATATTAGTCGTCACCGGGGAGCTTCACTCCTGAACTGTTAGGGACCCTGCCCTCTACTATATCGAGGCTCCTGCAGACGCCTCCTTGTGGGGCACAAAAGTTCACAGATAAAACGTTTGCAAAAATAGTTTCAGTGCAGTTCTTTTTTGAAGCTACAAGAGAGACACGCGAATTCAAAGTGATACTCATATATAGTTAAAGTGTATTATTGCTATATGATGTCATTGAAGTTTTATTCTCTTTGCATCACTACGAGAAACAAATCATTGACCACTAAGCACTTCGAAAAGCATATATTTGAAAATTTACATTTGGTAAAAATTTCAGAAATAGTTAATCGAAACAAAAACTTTTATTGAGAGAAAAGTTTGTGTAACGAGACACTTTTATGGCTAAGGTTTTTCCCATAAGGTACACTAGTTACACAAAAGGATACAAAATGTATTCTGAATGAAGATAAATCATAGGTTATTTACAGAAAATTGAATGTATATATTTTATTTGCCACACAAACAACTATTTAGAATTGTTTATAATTATCTGAAAGTTTTCGATGTAAAGGGTAGTTTTGGGCGGAGTATCTATTCTGAACTTTAAAGACCAAATTTCATATTTACCCAACATTTTATTTTTTATTTAGGATACCCCAAAACGTGGCGAAGTCTTGATATTAAATTGTTCGTGGAATACAGTACTTCAGTTTTACACCACAGTAACTGATATTACGATAGACTCGTAAACGAGACAACTGAAGCCAAACTAGAGCCAAATAAATTTAAAAGGGACAATTTCCTACGACTGGGCCCAGCTTAGACAGGAATACTTAAAAGACGGCCATGATTTTGAGATGGCCTTTATTCTTATGCAGTTCCCGATGAAGGCCATGAGTTTGAGATGGCCATTTATTTATCAATTATTCATTTCCTGATAATGGCCATGGAGTTTAATATGGCCAAAAGCTCCAACAAATTCATAAATATTACACATCTGGTGAGCCAAGAAGCTCTAATTAATACAATACTTCCTCTGCTTAATAATGGGTAAGTGGCAAAGAAAGTAATTACAGATATTGTATTAAATGGATGTTTACATATCGAAAAGCGTTCTTAAAGGAGATCTTATGTTAATGTGATCAACTTTACGCATGGCCACCAAGTATTAGGCAACGGAAATTAATATTAAAATCCGCCCATGCTCGAGGCGGAACACAAACACGCGACCATGCGCCGCTACCAGCTCCGTTATGAACAATAAATATTACTGTGAGACAAAATAAATCCTACTAACGAGTAAATAAATTCAGAAACACTTGCTAATTAAGTCACCAAAACAACCACGCAACGCTGTCGCTACTGTAGCTGGCATATTGCTACTATTGGTTGCTTTACGAGTGACATTGTAGCAGTTCAGCTTCGTAAACACCACGTTCAGAAGCCAAATATGTAGCAATTTCATTCCACAAGACAAATACGTTACGTGGTAGTTAACTCCTCTGGGATCCCACACCACAGAAATGCGATACGTTTAATATCTTTGTCGTGCAATCGATGTTTCAGCGATATTCTCAACGCTGGGTTTGTGTTGGTAGCGCTGACAAACAGAAAATAACTTGGTAAAAGACAAGACATATACTTTTAATTTAAAAATCTGACGTGTTGCACTCACATGACTTTCTCTACTCTTGTACTAACCATTCTTACAAACTCTTATTCCTATATCTTCTTCGTGTTAGTTGAGATAAACATTTGTACGAATTATTGCATATTTCCTTGTATGTGCAAGAGGAATATTAGAACACAGTAGACTTTGAGCGATAGTCAAATATTTTAAAGCTTTGAGATCCCGTTCTCTTTGCACGCTTAACATATAAAAAATGAACAACGATGTTCCGTGTCACGAAAGTATTTTTTTCCGAAACTGACACAAATAATTAGGAATGCCTCCGAAATGCTTCACTCTACAAAAAATTTATTTTGACATAAATTGAGACCTACATTTTTGTACAGTAAGATTTTGTCTATTTCTCACGGTTTACGAGTTATTCAAAAGTCATCCACAGTAAATAGGACTACATGGGCTATAGCCAGAAAATTCAAAATATACATTTCATTTGTTATACAAATATCAAACATATGTCATTTTAATCAAAATCGTTAGAGCTATTTTCAAGAAAATCAAAATTTTAAAAATTTTCCATGTAAAGGGTAGTTTATGGCGGGGCTATTTTCTTCAAAATCTTCGTGCTGCATCCTTGAAAGACATTGAACTCAAATACCAACTTTGGTTTTAAACCGACTTTTTTGAGTTATGCTGTCCACAGACTGACACACACACGAACTTTTTCTAAAATTGCTTTTTTTGGATTCAGGGGGTCTCAAAACATATATTTCCGGTGAAATCTCGACATTGAATTTTTGGATGGAATACAATACTTTACTTACCAGTCGATAAAGTAAAAATGCAGGGGTTTCTCTAGACTTAATTTTTCACATTAAATAATGTATTAAATTTCGTTTGAGATGCATTAATTGTAATGTAAAATGCTTCTCGTAAAAGCAATGCTTTTTGGTTAAATTATAACAATAACATAAACAATAAAAACCCATTAATACAAGAAATTCAAAGCCAATACACCCAAATAGTGATGAAATCAAAAAGGGTCACCTTAATCTGGATCCCATCGCATCAAGGCATTCCTGGAAACGAACAAGCTGACATCGCAGCAAAAGAAGCAACTCGTCTTCCAATACAAGAGGCAGACATCGGTTCTCCTTATACCGGCGTAGTAATGTATCTTAAGAAAACATTACATCTCAACTGGTACTCTAAGTGGTTATAGACCTCACCAGCAAGCTCCAAGAAATAATATCAGTATACAGAGTACCATATCCAATAACAAAGCTTAGGCGCCAACAGCAAGTTCTCCGTTTTGGACACACTAAACTTACCCACAGCTACTTACTCAGCAAAACTTCTCCCCCTGTTTGCAGCCCTGCAACGTGATCGTTACTGTCGAGCACATTATAGCAGAATGCATGAAATACCAACAACAGCGTAGAGAAGCCAATGTTAGAAGCACTTGGAAATCATGTATATTGTAAAACAATTTTGTACATTTGTAACGTTACGGAAATCTGTAAACACATTTGATACAAACTGTAACACACTGTAATTACTGTAAAACTGTCACGATATGACAGGTAAGTTAAAGCGACGTTAAATAAATAGAAATAATAAAAAAACAATAACATGTACTTCCAGCTATTTTCACACACTTACTGAGAAGGTAAGAATAGTAATATTTTATTAAGTGAAGAAAGCTAAATTACTTAATCTTCATCTTCTTGCTTCTAGTTTTTTGTAGTTTAACGCCCGCTTTTACTACTACGGCACCGCAGGCGATGACATTGATGATACATGAAATGAAGATGCAGCACCGGTGGAATGAGATGACGGGGGAAACCGGAGAACCCGGAGTAAACCCGCCCCAGCGCCGCTTCGTCCACCACAAATCCCACAGGCGAATGCCTGGGATCGAACCCGTGCCGCTTTAGGTCAGAAGCGAATGGTCTGACCACTCGGCTACGGCGCGGCCGCACTTCTTGCTTCTAAGAAATCTTAACGAGTACATTCGTTAACGGTGAAAAGCTAAATCAAAGCGTCTTGTTTGAAAAACTGAATATCTTGTGCGCGCGCTTATGTGTATGTGTGTTTATTGGTAGTTAATGAATTAGATCATCGAATAAGGTTGCCCTTCGTGAAATTTAGAACAGTTGGTTATTTAGTTATATAAAAGCACGTTTAGTTTCGAATTAATATATCGAAACAGCTATTTAGGTTATGTGAGTGCATGAGTGAGTGAGCGAGTGGGTGAGTGATGAGTGAGGGAGTGGGTGAGTGAGTGAGTAAGTGAGCGAGCGAGTGGGTGGGTGAGTGAGTGAGGGAGGGAGTGGGTGAGAGTTAATGAGTGGATGAATGAGTGGGTGAGTGAGTGGGTGAGTGAGGAGTGAGTAGTGAGTGAGTGAGCGAGCGAGTGGGTGAATGAGTGATGAGTGAGTGAGGGAGGGAGTGGGTGAGAGTGAATGAGTGGATGAATGAGTGGGTGAGTGAGTGAGCGAGCGAGTGGGTGAATAAGTAATGAGTGAGGGAGGGAGTGGGTGAGAGTGAATGAGTGGGTGAGTGAGGAGTGAGTAGTGAGTGAGTGAGCGAGCGAGTGGGTGAATGAGTGATGAGTGAGGGAGGGAGGGAGTGGGTGAGAGTGAATGAGTGGATGAATGAGTGGGTGAGTGAGGAGTGAGTAGTGAGTGGGTGAGTGAGTGAGCGAGCGAGTGGGTGAATAAGTAATGAGTGAGGGAGGGAGTGGGTGAGAGTGAATGAGTGGGTGAGTGAGGAGTGAGTAGTGAGTGAGCGAGCGAGTGGGTGAATGAGTGATGAGTGAGGGAGGGAGGGAGTGGGTGAGAGTGAATGAGTGGATGAATGAGTGGGTGAGTGAGGAGTGAGTAGTGAGTGAGTGGGTGAGTGAGTGAGCGAGCGAGTGGGTGAATAAGTAATGAGTGAGGGAGGGAGGGGTGAGAGTGAATGAGTGGATGAATGAGTGGGTGAGTGAGTGGGTGAGTGAGAAGTGAGTAGTGAGTGAGTGGGTGAGTGAGGGAGGGAGTGGATGAGTGAGTGGGTGGGTGAGTGAGTGAGTGGGTGAATGGGTGAGTGAAGGAGGGAGTGGGTGAGAGTGAATGAGTGGATGAATGTGTGGGTGAGTGAGTGAGTAAGTTAGAAGTGAGTAGTGAGTGAGTTAGTGGGTGAGTGAGGAGTGAGTAGTGAGTGAGTGGGTGAGTGATGAGTGAGTGAGGGAGGGAGTGGGTGAGTGAGTGAGCGAGCGAGTGGGTGAATGAGTGATGAGTGAGGGAGGGAGTGTGTGAGTGAGGAGTGGGTGAGTGATGAGTGAGTGAGGGAGGGAGTGGGTGAGGGAGTGGGTGGGTGAGTGAGCGAGCGAGTGGGTGAATGAGTGATGAGTGAGTGAGGGAGGGAGTGGGTGAGAGTGAATGAGTGGATGAATGAGTGGGTGAGTGAGTGGGTGAGTGAGGAGTGAGTAGTGAGTGAGTGGGTGAGTGAATGAGTGGGTGAGTGGCTGATTGGGTGGCTGAGTGAGTAGTGGGTGGGTGAGTGAGTGAATGAGTGAGGAGTGAGTAGTGAGTGAGTGACTGAGTGGGTGAGTGAGTGGCTGAGTGAGTGGCTGAGTGAGTAGTGGGTGAGTGAGCGAGCGAGTGGGTGAATGAGTGATGAGTGAGTGAGGGAGGGAGGGAGTGGGTGGGTGGGTGAATGAGTGAGTGAGTGAGTGGGTGAGTGGCTGAGTGAGGAGTGAGTGAATAAATAAATGAGTGAGGAGTGAATGAGTTAGCGAGCGAGTAGAGTTTAAGGGCCCTTTGTCAACTAGGTCATTTGAGCTCACAAAAAGAAACGTATATTAAACGAATATTACATAAAAGATTCCATAATATAATAACGATAACGATCTTTATGTGAAAATTTAAAGAAGTCACATCATAAGCTCAATTAATAAATTAAACAGGGGTTCTGATATTTAATTTTTGCCACACATTCAAAATTATCAGTGTGCTTATTCTTTAATAGTTTTATATTTATAATTTATAAAAATGTTCTGCAATAAATTATATAACACTATTTTAAGTTTAATTGAGATATAATTAAGCCAGAATTATGCGCAATATTACTATACGATCTTCTAAAAGTGTAAACCAGGCCTGGGCAACAGGTACTCTTTGAGCGCAGACCGCTCATGGCCTTGCATTGATAACTATATGCTTAACATGTAAAAAACTGACGGTCACTCAAGCTACACTTGGATTATACAGTAATGAGTAGACTCTTGGAGCTGCTTTCAGGAGACCATTAAATCCCTTGTCCTCATCTGCACTTCCAAACAGTTTACGCAAGCGCGTGAATATTCATCTATCTCTGCTAGTAATTGATTGCCTACAGCCTTTGCTTGTCGTTCTTGAGGTATCTGGTTAAGACCTGTGTCTGCCAATGTTTATTTTTAATTTTTTTGTTGATTTGCAATAAAGCTCGTTGTTTTATAACACTAAGACTTATGTTGATTCTTAAGAAATTGTAACTATTACCTACTATTCAACACTTGTGGGCTTTTATTACGCTCTTTTCCACCACTTAAAACAAAAAGTTTTACCTACAAGATACAGCTTGTCTTGCTCAAACAAAATAAAACAAAACAAAAGCAAAGAAAGCGAAGTAAATGTCCTGAGCAATATTAGTTTTTCTAAAATCTGCAAGACTTATAGTAAGAGGAAAGTGTTGCATTCCAACCAAAAAGTTCGATCAAGCTTTCACAAAAAAGAAATTAAAAAAAAGCATTTTTAGAAAAAGGTCTGTTTCTGTGTGTGTGTGGACAGCAAAAGTCTAGTTGGATTCATATAAAATATAAAGTTTTAACATGATGGTAGATAATGTCTCTGACACGGAGGACCCGGGTTCAATCCCTAGTACCACCGTGGGGATTTTTCCCCGCTGGGAGGTGTGGCACGGGGTGCACTCGGCCTCGTTAGTTCCCAGAGGGGCCAATTGAGGAGCTACTTGGTGAAGAAGTAGCGACCCCAGGTCGTGAAGGCCGCGTAACTGGCCGGGAGGGTTCGGGGCGCTGAACACGTCTCACACCCCACTCAAGACGCCTGTAGTGGGCAGAGGTGGTGTACGCAGCGGCCGGGCGGCAAGCCTTGGCCCTTCATGGGCTGTTACGCTGGGGGTTAGGTTTTTTTAGGTATACAGTTTTACTCATTTATCAGACTACGCATCTACGTAACACCTTTTCGTGCCGTAGCCTGCCTTTCGCGTTAGCCACGCCTCAGTTAACATGACGTAGATAGAAAACATCAAGTTTAAGAATAATTTGTTAAAGAGATATAAAAATAAGCCGTAATGGATAAGAAAAGCTGTTGAGTTTTGATCTAAGAATCTGGTCCTTAAGGTACCCAGATGAATGTTCTGGCGCGATAAAATAAAGGTATCTAGTCAGGACTTTAAACTAAAATAAAAAAGCACTTATGACAATTAGCCAAGTTACAAAGGTTACAAGCATGTTTTAAGTTAAATATTAGAGTTTTCCACATGATAAACGGTCTTGCCACCACGCCATTGAAGACTACCGGTCAGCAAGCAATCTTCCAACAGCACTCCATAAACAAATTACAATCTACTGAGGAATCCCAACCATATATACTCGTACTCCACTTCTGATGATAGAAAGAATATATTTCGTTCCTGTATTCGCGGAGTCAGGAATGTTCTAGGAGATGTCGATAACGAAGAGAGATTCTGGACATTCGAGCATGTGCAGTCTTCTGCAACGGGGACATAATTTTCAAGGGGACCATGACTTTATATACAAAAGTGCTCCTTCCATTTATTATGTTAATGACAGTATACTATTTTCCACTATAAAAATGTCAGTGTAAGCAATAAGTTGTTTTTCTGCTATAAAGGGATATACTAAGATTCCAAATAACTAAAGGGCATAAGTTTCTTGTTTCTCGCACTAGTGACCTAGAGGGAGACGGAAGGGAGAGTCTGGCAAAGGGAGAGACAGGGCCAGAAATAGGAGAGAAGTCAGATTACAGGACAAAGGAAGGGAGAGAATTTCAGCAGTTAATGGAACAACGCTGTGGGTTCTGCTAAAACCAAAAATGTTTCAGTAAATTCTAGTTGTGCATGTACCACGAAAGAACACCAGGAATAGTGGACTTCTCGGCGGAAGTAGAAGACATCTCTGAAGCGATGTCAATGTACCCGATGACTCGTGGCCCTACCCGTGCCTACCGTTTATGGAGTGGTCCTGTTGTCACTCTGGCGATCTTCCACTTTCACTCCAAAGTTGTGAATGTTTATTCAAGTGAACAGTACAATGAGACGCAGATTGAAGGAATGCAAATAGCATTTTCCATGCGTTCGCGTATACAAAGGAGTCCCGACTTGACAAATGCCAACACAACCATTCCATAACGGTACTGATTTTTCTTCCTTATGCGCAATGAATCATCACATCCTGCCAAAGTTGTATTCCAGTCAATACTCTCTTATGGGCACATTTGTTTTTAGAGCCTAGTTTTCCCAGGTTGAACTCTTATTGAAATTGAAACTGAGCATTTTATGGACACTCTTTAACTGCTGTGGTTCTTAGCGTCCCATTGTATATTGGGGCCTAGAGGACCCCTTAATTCTGCTCAGAGGTCTCTTTATCGGCTTGAGGTTCCAACTGCTGTAAATCTACGTCACGGCACTACCCGCTTCACTTCCTTTTCGGAGGAACCCATACTAAGGACTTTTATGCCAAAAATACCCCATCGCGGTTTTGAACCCGTGACTTCTGGATTTCTATACTCGTCTTCAGGTTAAGAATAAAATATTACTTCGCGCTCTAACTGCTTCGGATATGAACATACAGACATAAATGTATGGTGTAAACATAAATTATAAATATAACTTATTTAACGTCTTCATTAATATTGGTATCGACATACTATTTCAAATATAAAACTAGTCTAGTTACATTGACATAATAACCAAATTAAGTCCGGATACGTTTCTATCACTTTATTGCACTCTAAAATTGTACTATAAATACACAGTTTTCTTCTCGCAGTTAACACAGTCTACAGTCTTTCGGGCTATCACAACTCATAACGGTTCTTCTCCAAACCTTGCTCAGTACTTTCAGTGTCTTTCTTCCATTCATTGTCTCTTAACAAACTTATTACGACGTTACAATCACTCACGACGACCGATGTATCTTCCGAGACGACACGCACACGCACAGCAGACACACTGACCATTATTCCCGTAGCTAAAACTAAACTCACTAACTCAGTTGCTTGCTGCTCTCCTTTTATACTGTGGATGACCTCACGCCGACCTTTCTCGATTCCACATACATAAGTGCACCCAAATGTAGCTAGAAGTCTCGGGAAGGTGCTAGACAAGTCCCTTTGTTTCTGCCGCCACATTGTTACTGTCACACACAGCACGCACGCGAAGCAGCCTGACCTTGAACGTCTTGCCCGCGCGCCGGTACGTCACGTGATGCGAAGTAGACCGGCCCCCGCCCATCCGCCGAGCTCAACGTCACAATAATTTAAACTTGATGTAAGCTTTTACAACATAACCACAAATATTTAATGCTGTGCAGCGACAATTTTATATACCTACATTTTGACGTCCAATTAAAGTTTTACGAGGGACTATTTTTGTTCTCAGCACAACCTGTCATGTGGAAGAGAGTGGAACAGATGAAAGACGCCGCTTTATTCTTAACCTAAAGACGAGTATAGAACGCGGAACGATTTGAATCTTCATGAGGTATCTACAAAGCATTTTATCTAATTCCTCTTTTTACCCTTATAGTTTGATTATTTAATTTAAAAAAAAATATCTAATGTGATGTATTCGTAGGACTTCTCTAGCAGTGACAAATTTACTTAAGTATATTCATTATATATATAACCATTTCCACATAGAAAGTTATTCTTCTATTCTTGCTACTTTACTCGCCTGGAAATTGTTTTAAAATAGAATACATTATTCAAATGTTTACTCGTAATAACAAGCTCTTGCGAAGACAAGAAATAGGGAAAAAGTATGAATCGCAAATTGTTCAGTATGTCTTCAAGGTGACCTTAGGAAATTTAAGATTTCCTTGTTATTACATAAGCATAAAAATTCAATAAAGCAAAGGTAACTTCACAGGATTTGTACAGAACATTAAACATATAGATTTTATTTATGAAGCGATTATACCTATTAGATATATGCCATTCTAATTATAATCGTTAGTTCTTTTGGAGAAAATTAAAAATAACGACAAACTTTCCATAAAAAGGTACTTTGATGTGGAGAGTTTTCTTGCAAGGCGCGACAGTAGTACTGCTGTTTACTAAGCGGGAGACCAGGGTTGGATTCCCGGTACCGGCGTGAGCATTTTCTAACGCTAGGAGCTCTGGTCCGGGGTGCACTCATCCTCGTTAGATCTTGAGGGGTCAGCTGAGGAGCTACTTGGTTGCGAAGACCGCATAACGGGCCGGGAGAAACCGAGAAGCTGATCACGTCCCACCCTTCAGTACTGCACCCCACTCATAACGCCTGTGGTGGGCAGAGCTGGGGACGCAGCGGCCGGGCGGTAGGCCTTGGCCCGGAAAGGGCTGTTTTGCCGCGGGGTTAGTTTTCTTTGAAGTCTTCCTGTCGCATTCTTAAATGATCTTGAACTTAAATTCCAAGTTTAGTATTTAGCAGAATTTTAGTTTTTGAGTAGTGTTGCTCAGTGACATACAGACGAACACACACACACACACACACACACACACACACACACACACACACACATACACACACACAGACACACACACACACACCTATTTCTAAAAATAATACTTTTGGTTCACAGTATTTCAAAACCTTTTTCTAATAATGCTTTCTTTTTGGATGCAGGGGGGCCTCAAAACTATACTTTCGGTGAAATCTTGACATCGAATTTTTGGGTGGAATACAATACTTCCTCTACTTAAACCCTTAAATACAAAACTTAGTAGGTTCAATATATTTCAAGAGTACTGAAAGATCAAAGATTCCAAAGACACAAAAGGAACATTTTCAAGTTTTTGAGTTATACTGTTCACAAATACACACATGCGTTCATTTCTAAAAATGTTTTCTGGGATCTAGGATTCATTATTTTTAAATAACGCCGTCTATTATGAGGTTGATATTAGCGTCCTGGGTGTGCCGCAGAAGTTATTTTACCCCAGTAAATTTACTAACATGGGGCTGTTGCTTTTAAGCTCACTTAAAATGGGCAGGATTGCGATCAGTAGGCCATCGCCCAAACAACTGAGCTACCCAAACTAATGGGATTCAGGGAGTCTCAAAACATGTATTTTCAGTGAAATATCGGTATTGATAAATGTTTGGGTTCATGTAATACCTTCCCTACCTCACGTATATGGTAGATAAGTAATAAACAAGACATGGTAAAGAAAGCCACATAAGTGTAACACATTAGCCTCTTTCTTTTTTTATTTTTGGTTTTCTTTGTTCCATATTATTCTACATTAAATAAAAAGACAACTTTACTGAAAGCAATGTTGAGAGAGGACCAATGTATGTATATGACACAGCATTTTTAGAAAGTATGCACCTCACGAATAAAATGCTCTTAACGCTAAGTGGTAGACTTACATTTTCAGGGACTGATGTGAATGGAGGAACCCCGGCGTTGCTGGATTGTGTCCAATATGTAGGACGGGAGGTAATCGCTGCTACATGTGAGTCCTAGGAAACGAAGATGAAAGAGTTAGGCGCCAAGCACTTCGTCCAAATTGTCCTCTTCGCACGTTTATGAAGTAATCAAACTGTAGCATCATTAATAGCAAACTGTAGCATCTATGTATGCATAGGGTTACACTTCAGACTCGTTGCATAGTTTTATCTTGCAATCAAATATTTTCGAAAGCAGTTTTAAAATTTTGATGTGATGCCTTCTCGTAATTTTCTCTGATTGCTCTTCTATAACCGAGCAAGGTGGCGCAAGTGATAGCGCTTTCGGGAGGTCGTAGATTCGATCCCCGCGGTCAGCCTTTCTGACCCATTGGTTTTTTTTCGGGTGTTTTCCCGGGTAGCCAGGTAAACACTGTATAGGATACTTTCATTCCCCAAATTTCTTTTCACTCGATTTTCCTTCACTACTCATTCCATTAATCGTTTCATCTGCTTGGTGTAATTAAGGGTAGAAAGCGTCAGCGGGACTCTGCGGATTTTGAGTCACGGAGGGGCCCCTGAAGGTGTTACTGTGCGCGAACCGGCGGGGGACCAGTGTACTGACTGATGTAGAGACCCTACCCTGTGTTGTGCCTGCGCTCGTGTGGTATGGCCGCCGTGTGTCTCCTCTCACCTCAACCCACCCTCCCGGGGGCGCCCCTTCGGGGCACAGCATAAACGATCTCTGACGTCGAAGTGTCAAAGTCCCCCACACATTAAACCACTTGAACCACTTGAAACATTGCCCACACACGGCTTGTGTGTTTAAAAACACCAACAGTAAGTTTTTTGGCACAAATAAATAATAATTACCATCTGAAGGTTATTTAATCCTGGGACATAAAGTGCTTACACTGGTAAGTCACCATTGGGGTAATTGTCTCTGATGTGGGACTGCCTTTGTGATTTACCAGGAGAAATACGAACTGGTTTGAGAATTCAATGCCATTCTGGCAGGTTGTCACAGTAGCTTAATGGTTAGAGCAGCCGCCTGGTAAGCGAAAGGTCTGTGGTTCAAGTCCCAGCTATGGCATTGAATTTTTAAGTTCCAGGTCTACCTCTCAAAGATCTACATTTTTTGTATAGTATGATTTGGTCTATCTCTAACGGTTTACCAGTCATAAGAAAGTTGTCCAGAGTAAATACGACTACAGCGGCTATAGCCAGAAAATTCAAGATATACATTTCATCTGGCATAAAAATATCTCAAACACATGACCTTTTAATCAAAATCGTTAGAGCCATTTTCAAGAACACTAACATTTTCGAAAAAAATTTCCACGTAAAGAGTAGTTTAGGGTGAGGCTACTTTCTTCAAAATCAAACCTTCAAAGACATTAAACTTAAATACCAACTTTTGTTTTTAAACTACTTTTCGTTTTTGAGTTATGCTTTCCACACACACGCGCGCGCAGACTTTTTCTAAAAATGCTTTTATTTTAATTCAGGGGTCTCAAAACATATATTTCCGGTGAAATCTCGATATCGAATTTTTGGGTGGAATACAATACTTCCCCTACTTACCAGTAGAGAAAGTAGAAATAGCTGAAGCCTGTTACAACGCCCGCTTGCCCCATTCCCTGTGCTAAACGGATACTCTGGAGCAAATGGACACCAACATTTGTGTAGCCACTGTTATCACTCATAAAATTATGACACATATTAAAATATGGATCATTTAGGTCTCTACACACCTAACATGGTAGCACTTAGCAGAATTTAGGCACTGCATCAGGGCTCTCCTTTCTTGTAACACTATTGGCATTCCTTTCAGATATTCCCTTGCTCATAGGCAAGATTCCTCTAACTTTCCGTGCTTTCGTTGCTGCTACCTTTTCGTTTTCAATGCGGACAGTTTTCCTGCTTTTAGATCGTTTATAAATTCTGGGCTTGTTATAACATCAGATTTTCCTTTTGATTCCTGGTTTATTTTTATATCCAGGGATGTTGTTAGTTGTTCGAAGCTTGTCGAGGGTGTGGAACCTTGAATCTGACCTTCTTGTGTTGTTGTATTCCCATTATTTGAGATTGCCTCCTGAAGATTCTCCAAGGGAGATTCATTCTGAGATTCTAGAATCTGATTTTCAACACTAGGTTCTGATTTACAAGTGAAAATAAACACGAAACTGAACTTAACTTGAATATATGTGATGTTAAAGTTCTATTGAATTAATTTCAGGACAAAATTGCGTTGTCCTTTTGCCTCACCCGAGACGTGTCCATCTGTCCCATAATGCGGCAAAACAGCAAGTTATTCAGAAGACATACAGGCTCGACACATTTACTCTAGTTAGCTTCGTCACCGATGTATGGATCCCTGATGTCACCATGTGTGTATTTAGAACATTTTCCACATTACATTAATCTTTACTTTCTCTACTATGTATACTAAAGTAGAGGAAGTATTTTATTCCACCCAAAAATTCAATGTCGAGATTTCGCCGCAAATATATGTTTTAAGGCACGCTGTACCCCCCAAAAAAAAGCATTTTTAGAAAAAGGTCCGTGTGTGTGTGTCAGCATAATTCAAAAACGAAAAGTCGGTTAAAAACCAAAGTTGGTATAAGTTTAATATCTTTCAATGATGCGACACGAAGATTTTGAAGAAAATCGCTCCACCTTAAACTAACCTTTACATGAAAACTGTTTCGAAATGTTTAGTTTCTTTTTTTTTTTAATGGCTCTAACGATTTTGATTAAAATCACATGTTCGAGATATTTTATGAAAATGAAATGTATATTTTGAATTTTCTGGCTATAGCCTATGTAGTCCTGTTTACTCTTAACGACTTCTGCATAACTGGTAAACCGCAAGAGGTAGACAAAATCTTACTGTACAAAAAATGTAGATCTCAGAAAAACACAATTTATGTCTGAATACATTTTTGTAGAGTGAACCATTTCGGAGATATTCCTTGTTATGTGTGTCAGTTTCGGAAAACCCAAAACTTTCGTAAAATGCAACATCATTGTTCATTTTTTATATGTTGCGTGTGCAAAGAAAACGGAATCTCAAAGCTTTAAAACATTTGACTATCGCACAAAGCCTACTGTATTCTAATATTCCCCTTGCACCTACAAGGAAATAAGCAGTAAGATAATTTGTACAAATATTTATCTTAACTAACACGAAGAAGATATAGGAATAAGAGTGTGTAAGAATGGTTAGTACAAGAGTAGGGAAAGTCATGTGAGTGCAACACGTCAGATTTTTTTCTATAAATTACACTAAATTTTCTTAGCAAGTGTCCGTTTGGTCTACCCTTACCCTACCTTCGCTGCCTGCTGTGTACGTGGTAGAGAAAGAACAAAACCAATATCAACTTATCAGTTGAAAAAATATCTGATTTTACTTTCACATGCCTTTCTCTGACCACTGATATTTATTTTACATACTATTTTAATGAAACCTTATTTTTCTATCTACTTCATGCAAATCAAAATAATCCTTTGCAGAGGCAGTTGCATGATACATTTCGTTTAGATACAAAAGGAATACGTAGTAAGATAAAAGATCGGTTCCCTTTATGCTGCCCTAGAAACTCCATACTCCTTCCGGTGAAACTTCGATATCGAATTTTTGGCAGGTGCTAGAAAAGTTTAAAGAAACATGAACCTTATTTACTTATTCTTTGTATCCCTTTTAATCACATGTTAAATAGCACATCACAAAATTGAAGGAATTTAATTTTTTACAACTCGTCAACTTTCTGTACATCGTATCGTTTATTTGCATAGTAGTCAACAAAGTATTCATGAGCGAAGCGTTTTCTATCTACTTTCTGTAAAAATGTCAGCAGATTTATGATAGCACACAACAGTCAACTGTTTTGTATGTATTCTGTCTTGATATTACACACTTTTTGCAGCGTTTAGGAGAAGAAAAACAACGCCGTTTAAAAGTACTCAAGATATTTCTTACAATAATCTTGAAAAATCTTAATGAGAACAACGAATATTTCTAAAATAAATTATGCTGCAAAACAGGAGAAAGTTGTTTGACCTAAATTATATC
This sequence comes from Tenodera sinensis, assembly GCA_030765045.1. Lineage (NCBI taxonomy): Eukaryota > Metazoa > Arthropoda > Insecta > Mantodea > Mantidae > Tenodera > Tenodera sinensis. The sequence goes on from CM060971.1 coordinate 5,350,808, forward strand.
TATATTTTAGTGATCTCAGAAATTATTTTTGTGTTTTATAATGATTTACTAATTATTTAAAATGCAATGAGTATGAAAATAAGTTAAAAGAATACTCACAAAAAAAATTCAAGATATCCAGTTTATTTATTACTCTAAATCATGAAACTACACATATTTTAGTGTAATTCCTTTACTGTTTTTGACAAAATTAAAACGAATATTTACACATAAAGGGTTGTTTGGATTTGGGGGACTGGCTTGAAAAGTCTTCACTTCATATCGTTAAGCGGTGACTCAAGTGTGTAATTTAGTTTTATACGACTTTTCATTTTTGAGTTATGCTGTTCGTAGACTCACACACACACACACACACACACACACACACACACACACACACACACACACGCACACACACACAGACACACACAAACATTTATTATTCAGTGGGCTTCAAAATGTTTATTTTCCGTTAAATATCGATGTTGAACTTTTTGTAGGAATACAAATTCTTCCTCTACTTATCAAGCGGTATAGAAATCAAAAACACATTTTCAATAGATATATTTTTGAAGAAACTGTTTTACATATTTTGTTTGCTTTCTTCAGAAATGGTGGTCATTGTAGTAACAATTTGTGTTTTGTTGTTTTTTGTGAGATTTGTTAATCATTTTGCAAAAATTCCGGTAGAGTATTAGGTGGCAGTTATGGACATACAAGTATCAGCTTTCATATTTTTGGATCCAAAGTTATGCTCCGACTAAATTAAAGAATACAGTAAAAAGATTGAGATACTTGCCTTGTTTTATGTGTAAGGTTAGAAGAAAAACCATTACCTTTACAACAGTGTACACCGTTAGGCACGTTATGGATTTATTTACCTCATCACGAATTCATTTCATTCATCGCAGACATATGGCTGTTGACGTGACGTGTTTAAGGCTTTGAATCAAAACAAACAAATGAACGACTTCATTATAACGCAAGAATGTTTACAGTGTTCCCACTACGGGAAATGGATTCAGTCAAGAGGGAAGATGCCAGAGGTCATAAGGCCCATTAAGCTGCAAACGTCAGAAGAACAAGCTGTTTATTAATACGTACAACTCGATAAGGTGAGAAAGGTCGGTGCTGCTAGTGTGTTTCCAAAACGGAGTTGTGCATATGTTCATTGCAGAACATACGAGACCTATTTGCCTCGTAGTGTCTATTAGCTTAATATGACTATCTCAAACAAGTACCAAGTGGCCAATGTGGGAAAATAATGCTTTGATTTTGCACCAAATCCCAGCGATGTCCAGCGTCTACGAAAGAGGGGAGGTTGGGTTTACCTCCTTCCACTCTATGAGACTGTGCCACTCTTTTAACACTCAGTTGTGTAGCACTGGTGGTTTGGTTATATGTAGTTAAGTTTGATTTACGAAGCAATTTCAAATCTTATGTGATAAACATCTATTCGTTACTAACTTCTTTGGTATCGCTTACGTTTAAGAAGTCTATAAATATTTGGTGACAAAGTTGAACTGCATAGAAGATACACCAAGTGATCGCCGCTTATTGTGATACAGACTTTTAATATACTTCAGTTTGGAGAAACTCTGTTCGTAAATATATGTAGAGCTATACTTACTCTCATACACACTACTCTTCAAATGCTTATTTCTCTATCTACTACATTTTAATCGACATCAGCATTTTCTGAAATTATCTTATTACTAATTTTTTTGTAGGTGCAAGGGGCAAGTGGGAATACATCAGGCTTAAGCGACAGTGAAATGTTTTAAGAACTGGTCGTTATGCGATGCGTTTGAAATGTTTCTTTGTAAGGCCAAGAGATATATTTCTATTTGAGAAAAACAAATATTAGCAAATTCAGACAAATAATGATGAATATTTCGAAAATACTTCACTCCAAATAAAAAACAAGTATTTGACATAATTGTGTGTTTTAAGAAATCTACATTTTGTATTTACTAAGCTTTTGTCTGCCTCTTACCGTCTACCATTTATGCAAAAATCATCCAGAGTGAAGAGTTCTTCTGAGAACATTCACAGAAAATGCAAGTTATGACTTAAAAACTGCCATGGAATCACTTGTTTGCTTCCATCATTGCATTTGACTATCTGATTGTGAGCTGATTCACCCTCCGACTGAAAGAGGAGGTGGGGAATAGCAGCTAATTACGTAGGCATCTTCAAAGAGACAAGGTTGGACATAGCAAGTCTATCCATCGATCTTATCAACTTAATATTGTTTTGATTTTCTCACCTTAACATACGTTGTTTTTATTATTCGCCATCTATATTAATCCATAAATGGTTCTAATTTCGACCTTCGTCTGTCGACACTTTGGGGAAATCAAAATGCCAGATTGAAGATATTCATAATAATTTCTTAGAATTACTAAAGTCATTATGAGTCCGTCCGCCCTTCACCTAATTACTACTTGTTACTTTCTCTACTGGCAAGTACGGGCCCTAATGACCTAGTTGTCGATGAACCCTTAAACCCAACTCACTCACTCTACTGGTAAGTAGAAGAAAGTATTGTATTCCACCCAAAAATTCGATGTCGAGATTTCACCGGAAATATATGTCTTGAGACTTCCTGAATCAATAAAAAATAAAAAAAATTTAGAAACAGGTCCGTGTGTATGTGTGCCTATGTGTCAGTCTGTGTGTCTGTCAGTCTGTGGACAGCATAGCTCAAAAACGAAAAGTCGGTTAAAAACCAAAGTTGATATTCAAATTTAATGTTTTTCAAAGATGCGACACGAAGATTTTGAAGAAAATAGCCCCACCCTAAACTACGCTTTACATGGAAAATGTTCCGTAAATTTTGATTTTCTTGAAAATGGTACTAACGATTTTGATTAAAATGTCATATCTTTGAGACATTTTTATTACAAATAAAATGTATATTCTGAATTTTCTGGCTATAGCCACTGTAGTCGTATTTACTCTGGACGAGTTTTGCATAATTGGTAAATCGTTAGAGATAGACCAAATCTTAGTGTACAAAAATGTAGATCTTGCTAAAGTACACAATTTATGTCTGAATAAATTTTCTTGTAGGGTGAACCATTTCGGAGATATTCCTTGTTATGTGTGTGTTTCGGAAAACAAAACTTTCGTGAAATGGAACATCGCTGTTCATTTTTTATATGTTAAGTGGGCAAAGAGAACGGAATCTCAAAGTTTTAAAAGATTTGACTATCGCACAAAGCCTACTTTATTCTAATATTCCCTTGCACCTACAAGAAAATAAGCAATAAGATAATTTGTACAAATGTTTATCTCAACTAACACAAAGAAGACAGGAATAAGAGTTTGTAAGAATGGTTAGTACAAGAGCAACACATCAGATTTTTTTTCCTGCACTTAGCCCTTCAGATCGTAACCATGTACACCAGCCTTTTCTCCCTTCGGTCGCGAGCACTCTCCTGTGGTACCCATCCACAGAGAGATCTTACTGAAGGAACATCAGAATGCAATTAAATCGAACACACACGACAATGACCAGCAATCAGCCTTTCCTTTATACCTCAGTGACCCTAGTACTAGCTATGGGGAGGGGAACCCAGGAAATTTTTACACGCGTCCCGATAGGAGTTTCGCACGGTTCGAAAGCTTGATTGCACCTCCCTTTCTTTTACCAAAACAACTACGTGTCAGTATACGCCGAAACCTAGGCCTACTTAAATGGAGAATCAGTTAGAGACCCCACTACAATATTTTGTTTATCTTAACCTTTTATTCATGAAGCAGTAAAAATAAACGTTACTCAAGTTTCAGATTCTTGACCTCAAAGCCCTAAATAAAATCTTACCCGTTCTGCTTTGGTTCTGAGTCCGTTTTATCCATAACTAAGCCTGAAAACCGATAAATTGAGAACTACTAAGTGAAGTTATGATTGTTATTAGCCATTTTAATTCTCCTTTGATTACTCATGGCATATTCATCTTCGTTCTAGTTTCAGCTTCCATTCCCATTCCATGGCAATTGTGCACTGGTTCTAATGTTTCATGAGTCTATATTGCGCTCGATTACTTCTCTATAGAAGAAAGCACAGAAGTTTCACCCTGTAATTTTCCAGATTAATATTTTCATACGACATGCACTTATTCGAAATTGGAAGACATATTGCGAATATGCCGCACCTTCAAGTAAATGCAATTAGAACAAAATGAATTGTAGTTAGTTAAACGAGAACGAGATAAGGTCATTCCTTGCATTTAATTACATTATATAGGCGCCATTTATATAACTGCAATTATTCATAATAAACTGTGGCAGCCACCACACCCATGATGATAACAAAAACATGTCTGGCTGACTGACTGCCAAAACATGTATGTTAAAAATAAAACCTTGCATAGGAAAGAAGAGTCATTAATATTGTAATTTCATCTTGGTTGTTGTAGGAATACAAAGGTTGTAATTTTACACAGATGAAAAGATTTTGTAATGCATTTAAATTTCAGTTTTATTGCCGTAGATTTTATGAAAGTAATATTGTTTGCTTTTTGCAACAAATAGATGTAGTGGCAATAATAATTTCATATGTATATAGGGTAACCAGACACACAAAACATTCTAAGCGAAAGGTTTGATTTTAAAATAGGTACCCCCGTGGACAAAAAAATGAGTCATGTCTGGAACGTGTACGTACATATCTACATACCTGCACACGTACATACAGACAGACTGACCTACTTGTTGAAAACTGCAAGTTATTTGGTACTCGTGTAGTTCTCTGCCCCTGGCATTCTAGACATTTTTGTAAGCATTTTCCTCTGCATATTGTTTGCGCCAGTGTATTATATTGTGACAAAATCAGACTAATTACTTTTTTGTCACTTTATTTCTCCTCTAAAACTGATGGAAAAAAACACAGTTCTGTTGTCTTTAACACAATCAACAGTCGCTCGCGATATTACAACCCACAATTGTCGTCTTCCCAAAACCTTGACACACTCTTCTGTGTTTCTTCACTTTCTCTGTGTCTCACAAACCGTTGACTTTGAACAATCACTCAACATACACTAAAACTGCTTCTGCTTCACTGTGTTCACTTCGACGCAACGTATCTCCCACGACTGCACGCGCGCACACACACACACACACACACACACACACACACACACACACACACACACACACACACACACACACACACACACACACACCTAACAGCTGTCTCATTCAACACCCACAGCTCCCTTTTGCCTCAAAAACAACTGCACCTCTCTCGCGCTCCGCAAGCTTTTATACAGGGTATGACGTAGCACACATTTTTCTGGAAATGCGCCCTTTCTTTCGAACTTGCCGACAGCCATATAACTCGCGAAAGTTCTGGCATATCATTTGTCCTGCCGCGTTAATTGTTGCCACGTATTTATAAGCAGTGGCGCGAGATACCCTGACCTTGAACACCACTGCTGTTGTGTCGCTGCCGCCGCTGCAATACGAGGATGGCTCGAAAAAGTTCTCGGCTAGATACAGAGATAGTCTGATTCTGAAGTATGATCATGCAAATGGCGCAATGTGCGATTTCATAAATATACATGCATTTATTTAACTGTAAGTCCTGCAAAGCAAACAACTCACAATTGAATGTGGTTCATTGTTTAAATACTTCAGTTTGGCGCTAACCCAAATAGAAAAGGAGTGTGCTTTGATATTTTCCATGAGGGGCTGCAGGTTTCAAAGGCGATCTATCTTCACTATTTGATGACAAACTCCAGGGTGACCAGTTGCCAGAAAGTATCAAATGACATACTAATCATGATACGTAGCTTGCTGATATTACTATACCGTGTGTGTAATATTTTGCACGAGCGCTCGCAGATGAGAAAACTAACAGCACGAAGGCTGCCGCGTTTGAATCACCGATCCGAAGCGCATCCAAATGAAAATTTCACAGATGTACTTGGACAGGTTCAGACATAAGTCAACCGACTTTTTGTGACTTTAAATCACTGCTAACGTGACATGGATTCACCACTACTCGCCAGAGACTAGGTAGCAGTCCAAACAATAGGCACAGGAGGATGAAAGTTCTCCAAAGAAGGCCAAGTGTGTTGCTTCAGCACAAAAGGTAATGGCCTCTGTTTTGTCAGATGCCCGGGGTGCGGTGGACCACCTTGAAAAGCGTAAAACCAAAAACGGAGAGTACAATGCGCGCAAAATTTCTGGAGTTGTCATCCTGACTGCTAACACAACTTTCTCAAATGCACAGATCATAACTTACAAACTTTTATTTTTCAGAGTTGGATAAATCGTTTTATATTGAAGATGCGGTTCGTGGTGGACGAAGCGACGCTGGGGTGGGTTTCCTCAAGGTGCTCCGGTATTCCCCGCCATCTGATTCCACCGGTGCTTCATCTTCATTCTATGAATCATCATAGTCACCGCCTGCGGTGCCATAGTAGTAAAAGCGGGCGTTAAACACTAAAAAAAAATTGAAGATGTAAAGAAGTTGGAATATAATTGGTCCCACTGTATAAAGTAAGTTGATTATATTGAGAAATAAAAAAGTCAGGTTAAAGTATTGTATTTTCTTTCTCAGGCTAACAACTTTCCAAAGAACCCCCGTATGATGTCTTTAGAAAGTCATTTCAAACTGCAAGACATAATCTTAAAATGTGAATGTAAATTAGGAAAAAAATAATAAAATAACACCGTACTAGCAACTATACAATTGACTTTCTTTTCTGTTCTTTTTTCCCCCTCTGTTTGCATCCCAGTGCCATGATTATCATTATTTTTTGAAAAACTAGTGAATTATGCAACTAGTGAGTCTGACTGATTGTGACACGAGTCTAGCACGTGAGCGAAAGCGAATGTTACGATTGTCACAGGGAAAAGATTATACACGTCTTATGTACAACGTTATATGCAATTTTAGCACTAAAATACGTAAGATAATAATTAATAAGGTTTCTAAATGAAGAATTTAACGTATCAAAGATTACAGACGTGGCTGACGAAAAAGACAGGCTACGGCGCAAATTGCAGTGACGTAATTCAACACAATCACCTAATACAACCATATTCTAAGTAATAAAAATTGCTCGTTAAATGTATACAAAAGATGCAGTTTTATCTGATGGTATACAATGTTAGCCTTGTATCAGACTACCATTATTACGTAACTCCCATTCGCGCCGCAGCCTGTCTTTTTCGTTAGCCACTACCACAGATGTATGACGTAATATGGTTGCCATGAAGATGCTTCATTTGTTTAAACACTTATAAAGGAAAATGGAAGATAATGATAAAACTATTGAAAATATCGATTGTATTCTGCTTGACGTTTTGATCGAAGCCAAGAGTGCTAGAGTTTAATAACACCAGAAAAATCAAAAGATGTTTACGAAAAAGAATATGAACATTTTTGTGGATGGATTTAATGAGATGATTCTCGATTTTGAATGTTGCTGCACTTGCGAGAGTGACGATTTCAGGTTTTCTTACAGGCACATTGCAGAAAATTGTTGTGGTGGTGGTGGTGATGATGTCATTGTTGTCTTGTTGCCATGGTATTTACCTCATTTATTTTCTGGCACTGGTGATAGAAGTAGTATAATTTATGCAGCCATAGTAAGCCAGTTTAAAGCTAGGATGGCATAAAAAGCTTTAATTGTGATTCACAAATGAGAATGCCATCACCAAACGCTCAAATATAGATTATATAATGCTTTACTAAGGATTCTCTAGGTCTTAGAAAAGTTACAACTTAAAAATTTAAAATAGGCTTATGTTGAAAGCAGAACTACGAGGATTTAACCAAGAAACTTGAGAAACGAATTTTCGCGATTATGTCTTCATCAATATGGTCTCTTGATTTCCGGATCTCTATCTAGCAAGTAAATGCCAATTCTCTATAAGCACTGTGTGTATAAAAATAGTATAATTTAAAAAGGAAATTTGATGAACATAACATTTTGTATTTAAGCCTAACATCTTTCAACTCCCCCTCCTTCGCCATAAATTGTGTTTATATTACATGGTTACATGGAAAATGTTATTTTTCGTTTTTCAAAAAATTTCATTAAAATACGTACCTATGTTAAAGACATTGATATGAGAAGTAATATGCATATCTTGAATTGTCGGTATTTAGCCTCTGAATCCCTTTATTTAGATTGAAGTTGTATAATTGTGTATAACTAGGAAACTATAAGAGGTAGACAAAACCTTATTGAAGGAAAATTGCTAAGCTTATCAACGTACCTATTTGTGTCAAATTATTTGTTTATAGTGTTAGCCATTTTCACAAACATTCCATTGATAACTCTATATTTAAATTATGTTGCCTGACAGAAGTATGCGGTCTTTCGTTTCTCTAGTTTTTATTCGTCGTTAATACCTACTACATTTTTGAAAGCTGCTTCAGCTCGCTTCTCCTACACACCTGTTATTAGGTAAAGTTTATCGTGGGTAATATAATCAGATAGAAGAATATACAGGATGGGAGGGAAGCCATTACATTCCTTCTAATATGTGCTTTACAGAAGCATTACAAACAAAAAAGTCTAATGGCATTTTGTTCTTTGATCAGCCGATTTCGAAAAAAAATAGTTTTTGATCCAAAATGGATGCGTAATTCCACAAGATTTAAAAGTCGCAAAAGAATACTCCAAGCCGCTCTTTCAGACGTGAGGTAAGTCGACAACGTTGCGTTGAGGTTGACCTGGTTTATGGATGTAAGCAGATCGAGCGCTTTCGCTTTTGTGTAAAGTTTTTGGAGCTAACATTCGAACAGTAAACAAAGCCGGGCATGTTTTCAAGATGCACCGTTGCGGTGTTTGTTTATGTACTGAGCTAGGGAAAGTGACACCCACACAATTTACAGTGTTGCCAGGTGGTTTTCGACAAAACTAAGATATCTCCGTTGGAAAGGTCAGAGACAAAAACGTAACATACAAATTGTGTTCCAAATACCGAGATCTACCACTGATTGTAAGCGGTGTTTATATAAATTTGCGAATAGAGGGAAACCTTCAGAATTACTCTACTCATTGGTGTACTGTTACTTGACCCGCTCGAGTTCTTTCGGATAAAATCGTAATTCCTTTCTGCATTGAAATTGCATTCCTTTTTGTATTGAAAGAGACGTCCTACTATTCTCACTTAGCTAGAACATTTATTACGTTGCTAAATACCTAGTCATTTAAGTTCTGTCATAACTATAAACGTGGTATTTATTCATTCAGTGCAGGGTTTTAATAGATGTCGTTAACCATAATAATGACTATACATATAAGTACTCATCAGATATGACCAATGAGCAAATGAACGCGTGAACAAAGAAATAATAACATGTACTGTGGGATTACATCATGGTTTCATCATTTTACTCGTGCCTCCCAGCATTTAACGATGAGAGTAACTTGTCAGAGAGGAACAGCTGCTGGAGTCTGTAGTTCCTTGGTTGCACAGTATACAATATGGACAGTATGATGCCAATGTGGTGCAGGTGTTTGCCCAGGCAATCATGGCCTGTGGTCAGTCTTGGCCAGTACGGCAATAGCGGTATTTGATCTTACCATTGGTAATTGTTGATTTTGTCATCTAGGTGATCCCGATGGGTGGCCCGAGTCTTTGACGGATCATAGATGCTGCTCAAGCAAACGAAACTTTACTGCTGAAAGCAGAAATCAAAGTCCCTTGTTTTGGTAGTGTATCTGCCGTCTCAAACCAACAACACCACAGTGGGAAGGGACCCATTGCGGTAGTATTCTTTTGTTTTGTGCAATAAGAATTCTGATTGTAATCCAGAATGTCACTTCAGAGAGGTGTGTCGGTAAGGTCTGTATCAGGTAGTTAATCAAAATGTCCTCCTTTAGAGATCACACAGGCTTCCAAACGGCGCTGCCGATCATCTATAGCAGCACGTCTGAAAGTTGTGTCCAAATTCTGCAACTTTAGCTTCAAATCTGCTTTAGGGCACCCGATTTCTGCTCTTGTCGAGTAAACTTTACTGTGATGATGTTCCATAGTTGGTTATCTAGCGGATTCAGATCTGCACTTTCCGATGACCAATCGTGGTGCTATATAAACTCGGAGCATTGTCCTTAAGTCATTGTTGCATGTGTTTAGCCTTATGAGGTGGCGCAGAGTCTTGTTGAAAAACCAAGTGTTATATAATATCGTAAGACTCAGCGAGCGAGACGGTTCAGGCGGTAATATCTGTGGCCTGCATTCGGGAGGTCACGGGTTCGATCCCCGTTGTTTTACCCATGGAGGTTTCACCGAGTCGGCGGCAAATGTTGGGAAGGATTTCCATTTCCTCTGAATTTCTTGTCCCTCCATTTCGATACATTATCATTTCATTTCACACTTCATTCCGCTAGGTTTTTTTCAGGATTGGAAGCGTCGGCGAGCGTCGCGGCGGCAGCACGGCAGGGGGAACAAATGCACTCTGGAAATCTCGTCCCCGGATTGGAAGGCGAGCCCACTGGTTTAGGGGCCCACCATCGGATGCTACAAGCCTGAGGGGAGAGTGGAGCCGGTTTCGGAGTCACGTGCCCATCTTGGGAGTGCGAACCCGAAGGGGTGGGAGAGGAACTTTTTGCTGACCAGCCTCCGCGGGTGCTACTAACTGGGAAAATATAGGAACCCTGCCCTCTGCTCTGTCGTAGTAACGTTCCGGTGGCCCTTCGGATCCATTTACCTCATCCGTCCTCCTTGGGGATGCCCTGCCAGAGGCACAAATGATGGCCTCTCGTTCGAGGTGTTAAGTCCCCCTCCAGCGGTTGTCATTGACTCTGTCATAAGATTATCAGCTTATAAGGTTAAACAGGTGCAACGTGGCTTAAAGACAATGTTCCCAAGTTTATAGCACACTAAAATTAACCATCGGGAAATCCAGATCTGAATCCGTTGCATTTCCAACTATGAAATGTCATTGAGAATAAAGCTTGTTCAACACGAGTCAGTAATTTGGAGGCCCTAAAACGAGGATTGAAGTCAACAGCGCAAAATATAAATATAAATGTCATACGTGCTGCAACTGATGATAGGTCGCACTGTTTGAAAGCCTGTTGGCCTACAAAGGAGAACATTTTGAGTAACTTCTGTTCTTTGTATTTACTGTATTTTAGTTAATAAATGGTATGAAAATGTTTTGAATAGTGTCATTTTTTGCTGTGCTAGCCACGTTTATAGTTATGACGCACTTATGATATTACTGGGTATGCAGGAATAAGATAGATTGTGAAGTAAATTAACATTTTTATTCTGTTTTCAAATGAAGTGAAATCCCCATATACTGGATATTCATCCATTCATGTGATCCGTTATATTATGTGCCTTGTATGTGGCATTTCGATCTTTATATTGAAACTTTGAAGTAATAAAGCTGAGACAGTTAAAAGGCCTAGCATTTTAATATCCACACAGCTGAGATCAATCGAGGCAGTAAGCAGCTGCAAAAAATTGGAGTTAAAAGTGAATGAAAAGAAAACGAAAATCATGGTTTTTAAAAAAGGATATAGATTGTGTAAAGACGAGAAAAGGGAGATAAATGGAAGAGAAATAGAGGTCGTGAAGAGATTTGATTATTTGGGGACAAGGCTGAGTTGTGATCGTAGGTGGCCTGAACAGAAAAAACTGGCTTTAGCAAAAGGAAAAATGGCAATGAGCGTTATAAGAGCATTTTTAAGAAAATTTCCTGAGATTAATGTCAAATGGCTTAAAAGGATCTATACTGCTATAGTAGAAAACAAACTGTTACATGAGGTAGAGATATGGGGAGCAGATGGTACATGGGCCGAGGTGGACATCCTTCTGTAAATACAGGTGGAAGGGAAGTCATTAATTCCTTCTAATACGTGCTTCATAGAAGCATTACAAACAAAAAGGTCTAATGCATTTTGTTCTTTGATCAGTCGATTTTGAAAAAATAAGTGGTTTTTGATCCAACTTGGATGCATAATTCCATAGGAATGTACGAAGATAACAATTTGTTACTTGGAAGATGCGTAGAGTAACTTATTTCTGACATAGCTTCGGTAGTAATTATGCAACATTACAGAGGTTTCGAAATAATTAATCACTTAAAAGATGTGAAGGAATACTCCAAGCAGCTTTTTCACACCTACAGTAAGTCGACAACGTTGTGTTGAGGTTGGTCAGGGAATTGAGCTGGTTTGTGGATGTAAACAGATCTGGCACTTTCGCTTTCGCTTTCATGTTTTAGAAGCTAACGCTTGTGATTAGCCTACACTCGCGCAGTAAACACAGAAGGACAAGGCAAAGCATTTGTTAGTGTTCCCAAGGAGCACCGTTGCTGTGTTTCTTTATGTATTGAGCTACGGAAAGTGACACCCACACAATCTGCAGTGTTGCCAGTTTATTTTCCAGAAAACTAAAATATCTCCGTAGGAAATTGTCAGAGACAAAAATGTAAGATACAAAATGTGTTCCAAACATCGAAATCTATCACTGTTTAAATGAATAGAATGACTTCCCTTCCGGTATATTCTTGGCCTAGCACTAGCATCACCTAATGGGGCAGCACAACTAGAGTTGGTCAGACATTCAACTAGGGTTAAAATTGTCTCAAGGGCGATGAAATATTTATATAGATTTGCCAGTTTGTAGGAAAACAACATTAATGTTTTTTATGCAAATGAGAAGCAAATGGGAAGGGTCTTGGCCACAAAAAGTAAGGGAATTGATGGAACAGATAGGTATAGGATATGTTTGAATGAATAAGGAGTATTGTTATAGAAGCTTTTGGAAAGAAGTAGAATCAATATTAGAAGATATTGATAATCAAGTTATTTATGGAGGAGGAAAAAGTACATAGATGTGTGTAATAAGCTAGGGCGAGAAGTATTGACTTGGACAAGGACAGGAGTTAGAAATTTGAAAGGTATTAGAGACGATAAGGATAAAGGGAAATGCCCAATGTGTGGAGAAGATACAGATTGGCATGGTATTGCAACAAACAAAGGTATGGAGAGAACAAATTTGGCAACAAAAGTGAAACAGTTTTATGGAGGGGGGAGAGGTATTACTAATCAGGAAAATGTCTGTAAAAGGGGAAAATAATGTAAGAAGTATAGGTGATTGTTTGGGGAAAGTCATAAATGGTTCAGAATGATTAACTATACCCCACAATTAAGTTTGGAGAAACTGGAATAAGGGGTATAAGAGAGCAAAGGGTTACAACCAGGGGTTGTGTGTATTGAAACCGAAATTTAAGGCAAGCAGGTAGGAAGGTGTGAACAAAAAGGTTTGTTATTATGTGTTAGGAACGATGCTAATGGCAATGTATTAATGAGTGCATGTATGAAGAAAGATGAGGAATAAATATTCTTTTCTCTTTTATTCTAATATGCATACTTGTTGCTATTATGTTGTTCCATGAGCACTGCTTTTGGAATTAGTTAATGCAAATCTGAAGAGCTTAGTTTGCAACAGTATAACTTCCTCGGACGTAACGACACAATTCACCTGTGCCTCGTCGGTTATCGTGTGTCACTTTTACATTACGAGCCGCCGCTGCACTAGCCGCCGTTTCTCGTATCACGACCGGAACTGACTACCATGACATAACTCGTGGAATCCCTGGAGGGATGGAGCAGCGCTTCGTCTTTTCTCATCATAGATCGGGAAGAATGTGAAATTTCAATGTTATTTTGTATCGTAATAGACTGCAACAAATTAGCATAAATCTCACATAAAACAGGGAACCCATACATTCATACTCGTGCTGTTGGTAACTAGAATCTTTGTTCGAAATGAAGTTATGTTCCAAGAACTGTAATGAATAACCCCCACTGATTTCCAGTCGTAAAATTTGGTATTTAGGAGATTTTATGTCCTTTATCTATAGTGTAATGCATGTTTCAAGTACCTGAATCCAGTTGGGCCGGTACTCACCAGTAACCAGTACCAGTAATTATAGAACTCTCCGAAGTAAGCACAGGAAATTCTGAAACATGCGAAACCCATTGCACTTACATAACCATCAGTGTTTACTTGTTTGGATAAAATGCTAATAATTTATTGATCCGAAAATAACCTTATAATATCTGATGGAGGGGAGACGATAACATTGAATTTTTTTTTTTTTTTTTTTTTTTTCGTGCGGTGTATGTAAAATAATCGAAACAAAAATGAGTTTATTTTACCCACCTGAATTAATCATTATTGTCGACCACATGGGCAAACAAACTTAAGTGTAAAATTTTATGTTGAAGAATATTTAAAATAATGTCTCATATATTTTTCAGGTAACAGTGCCGCAGCAATAATAGGCAGACTTGTAGGGGTGCGTCTATCATAATCTGAGATTGCTGTAACAAGTGCTTGCTGTGGATTATTCATGTAATAAATTTCTCTCAGATATTCTTAGAAAACTATAACTAGTCTTAGAAAACTGAGTACCAGTAGTTTTAATTTTCCAAGCAAACCCATGCTTAAATCTCAAAAAAGTGCACTTCTGGAAAATTATCCGCGTGCGTATGTAACAAAGCTTAATAAAAAAAGGCCTTGATAAGATGTCTAACGATGATTAGATTTGCTCATCCCCAAAAACAGCACACGGTAAGATTCCAAATGAGTGATTCATGCTCTTCATAGCTGAGTACCGTTCAGTTAATGTAAATCAGCACAGTACTAATAAGGTTGAAGATTATGATCATTTATCTAACGTGCTTTCGGATCACCAGTGATAATCACTGTAACTATTATCATTATCACCATTATTATTACTACTATTATTATCATCATTATTATATTGGTATTAAAATGCTGTGAAATAAATAGTAACTCATGAATACAATTAATCAAACACTGTATTTGTCAAAAAGCATCCAGACAAATATCAAAATTAACCAAATATGCATGCAAAAAAAGTAAAACAAAATGACAAAAAGGCAATGAAAATAGCTCTTAGAAAATATTAATTAAGAATCTAAAATCAATAAATGATTAATCATTTCTTTAAAACGGACTTAAATCTAATGGGCTCATACAGAATAACTACTTATATTTGGATAAACTTGCACAGAAAATGACGTTTCTGATAACTGTGATACTGTAATGAAGAGATATGGTGATTAAAAGTAGCTTTAGTAATATCTAGAAAGTTGTAATGCAAGATGAGGCAGTTATAAATTATTCTCAATGTATTTTACTGTAAAAGTTCTTTATTAATGCATAAACTATTGCGCCAAATACGAAAGCAAAGTGACATAAAATGCACAACAAGCTTGCGCAAGATTACATCAAAGAAAAGTCCCTTTCCTGTCAGTTCTCCATTCTTCGAGCCATTTTACATAACTGTAGTCGTTGTACTGTTATATATTTGCTAGATTGTTATAATAAAGACTTCGTGTCTGTCTAATTGAAAAGAAAAGGTTCGAGTTTCTTATTATCATCATCATTATAATTATTGTCATCATTATTGTGCATTTTAATTGATGGCCCCACCCATGAATTAGCACACAATAAAATTAAAACACCTCTAATAAATTTTCTTAAGAAGAGAATTATTGCCGAATAATGGGCATGAGAAAACACTATTATCTCCTACAGTTATTCTTTTTCACATACTCTTCACTCTATAAGGCGAAATATCTGGTATATTATCGTCCATCTTCTGTTATTTGCACCAATAAGAGCAGAATTTGTTGCACACCGAGTATAAATTGCCTATTGCTTAGGTAATTTGTTTCTTAGAATTTGCTCTCTATTATACAGTGTTCCCTTCAGTAAACAAAGCTGTTCAGTTACATTTTCTGAACATTGTAATAATGTTTTTGTTAGCTTTAATATTACATCAGCCATTTTTATTGAAATCAAAGTATTTATAAGCATTTTATATTAATTAAATATTAATTTTTAATTACTATCAGAGTGATTTTCTTTTAGAATAAAAAGCAATGCAACTCCAATCAAACATAACCCCATTATCATCAATGCATGTCACCACACCAGTAATTTTACATGGGTCCTCCCCGTCTGCCATAGTCACATTTCACTGGGTCACTGGGATTTTAACTCACATCGTTTGCCTTTGAATTGATGGCCAACCCAGTTCATCTCAACTTTATAAACAGAGCTACTTAAACCATTTTTATTAAGGTGACTGTGACAAGGATATAAAAGTATTTAGGACCCAGAGGCAAAGCAACACAACAAGCAAAATAATTGACGCAATACTCTGGGTGCGGTATACAGTTAGATAAATGTGGAAACCTTACCGAAGAAAAATCAATATTGCGATCTAGGCGGGCACATTTTGCGCACACAAGTGTACAATTAAGTAAATACTTTTAGCGTTGTGCCAAGCTCTTCAAAACACTCCAGAGAGTGCTCTTGAGGATGACGCAAATACTCAGAGAAGCTGGCAGTGACTAACAAGCGTGTTGAATGATCTTTATTAATTCACGAACGTTTAGTCGTGATGGAGCCGTTAAACAAGCCCACACTTCTACGTAACCATTAACATCGCTTGTAGATTGACAGTTGAGAACTGCCTGGAAGGAATTGCGACTACGAGACAAAGTAAAAGCGGGTAAACATAAAAGTGACAGTGAACTCCCCATCGTTATCTTATCAGTACGGCGCTTTTAAGTTAAGTTCCCTTTTTATGGGGCGAAGCAAAGATGCTCAATCTTCTGCATGCATTTTACCTATGAAAGCAAAATAAAGGCAAAACATTTTCTTCTTCCATGCTTATAATAACTAGAGGCAATGGATCTACTAAAAATCCTAACGCAGTGTGCTTTTAATCCACTTGATGTTGGTATTTTAAAATGTTTTAAAACAAAGCAATCCAGTAAATATAAAATATTGTGGCAAAACGACAAAATTCTATCACTTTTCTAAGATTTTATCGCAAATACACAGTTAACACAGTCTACGCTCTTTCGTGTTATCACATCTTTTATTTCTGTAACCTTATTCAGTCCTTTAAGTGCCTTTCTTCACTTTCTCTTGTCTCTCATACATTAACTAATATGTTGCAACCCCTCGACGCTCATTGAATCTTTTTACGACGCACCGTCACACTCACTGACTCACTGACCAACTCGTGTCCGTAAACTGTAACTCACTGCTCTATTTCCTCGCCTCATCATATAAAAGGGATGATGTCATACGGACTTTTCTCGACTTCCACACACGCCAACGATGACGTGGCCAGATCTTTCTCGAAAGTTCTGAAGGAAGCCCCTTCCGTGTAGCTATAGTGATCTGGTGGACATATTTGATGTACTGAAACCAAAGATTAAATTTCCAACGAGTCGGAGTCTAATAACGTAAACACTACGTCCTTAGTGTTGAAACTCATTTGCATGAATACAACACAAGAAATACCTACTCTAAAAGTTTTGTGCCTAACCAAGAAACCATAGCATTTAACAGAAATATGTACATATTTATCAGTTTAGTCACCTTGTAAATAAATGCATTTAGTCCTATGACTTTCCACATTTTTAATACCCTCAGTAAAATAAGGTTTGTCCAGCCAAACTGAGCACTGCATTAGTTTCAACTTCATCGTCTGATCTTAATCTTCGTTTATAAAACCATTTCTTCAGCTTTGGGAACCAAAGGTAATCACTGAAGCCAAATGTTGCTATAAAGGAAGTAAAAACACTCGGAAGGAGGCACATTATCGTGATGAAAGGAAACTTTCTTTTTCATAAAGTATCAACGATTAGCATGAATAGAGTCCTCTGGTTGGTCCATAGTGATGGTTCTGCCCTTCTGGAGGCACCACCATACCATGAGAATACCAGAAAACCACAGCCATGGTGTTTATTGTAAATGGAAACGTTTTTATTTGTTCCTTCGTCTCTGGCGTGCATCGTGAATTAATGTTTCATTTATTGTTGTGGAGCGTCGGAGCAACTCTCTAGAGTTACATTTAATCTAAAGTCTCATGATAAAAGTCCATTTGAACGTTTTTGGTGATTGTTAACAAACATGGCACCGATCGAGCAGAAAGTTGTTTCATACCCACAACTTGCTAAATGGACACGATTTATTGAGATCAGCCGACTCATACAACTTCATTAGGTGATAATTGAGCACGAAACTGTAAAATTGGTCATAGTAGCGCAGGCCTGGGCGACTCGTGAGATACCTTTAGCGACCTTCACTTCTTTTACCTGCCAAACATACAGGTATCGGTGCAAGGCCATGAGCAGACTGTGCTTTGTGAGTACCAGTTGCTCAGCCCTGTAGTAACGGTTTTGAGGTGACTTGAGCAGTCTTCATCTTCTGTGGATGCACGATCACGCCTGATTTCAGCAGCCCATTTTCTAACCCTCGGAAATAAAGAGAAGGAATCTTCTAATGTCGAATTTAGCTTCTTTTTATTTGTTTTCGGGGTGCCTTATCAAGTTCATGTTTCGATTTTCTCCATGTTGCATAAAATGTTAATATAGTTCGTTTGCATGATGGTAACAAAACGAGTGACCACACTTATAATCGCTCCACCCTTAGATCCGCACTTGAAATAAACACATCTAAATCGTGATATGCCGAAACCGAAGGACACCATAAAATATAGTACCTTAAATATTGGCAATTATCCATGAGTTTTCAAGATATATGATAACTAGGGCTCGGAAGTTCATGCTCTAAAAACACTGAAATATGCAAATATGCTCTTAAAAACTTGAAAATATGCCAAGAAATATGCACTATTTAATTAAAACAGTTAATGCCCTTTTGCAGTAGACAAGACGAGTTAGTATAAATAATAAATAAAGTTAGTAGTACTGCTAGTATTAACTGCTAAATTGCAGTTCACAACCAACACTTTGCACAAATTTTCAACTGTAAAGCATCGTCTGTTGTCTCGCAAAACACTTTTGTAACGTGAAAAACTTCTCTCCACGTCACAAGACGTTATCGGGGCTTATTTAAATAATGTTAAATGCTTCACACACACACACACACACACACACACACACACACACACACACACACACACACACACACACACACACACACACACACACACACACACAGAGAGAGAGAGAGAGAGAGAGTCAAGTCTCTTGGTGAGACATGGTTTTCTTTTGAGATTGTCTCGAATAACGCACATCTGTTTATAACCAGAATTTTTTGAAATTACATAATTCACTTTCTCTTTCACTTTTTGTCCTATTCTACCAGGAACCGAACTTACATCATATATTGTTTTTTTCAAAGACAGTAAGTGATTCATGCAAAGGAGATCCTACAGCTTCCAATGCCGTTATGGCTGTTGGTAAGAAAGAAAAATGGGCAGATATGAAACCAAGATCCTCTTTTAACCCAGTGCCTGACAGAATATTTTGCACAGTTTGTATTGATGAAGCATCTTTCAAGCCCAATGAATTAACAACCTCTTCGGCTATTTCTATCTGTTCAGCATAATATAAAACTGCATCGATCTATGTTCCCCATCGATTAACACTGGTGCAGGAGGAAGTCAGATATTAGGTGCTGTTGATCTAAACAACTCAACTCTTTTAGGAGATTTAACAAAAAGTATCTTCGTACTGGACACAAATCTATCTACCAATGGGAAAGAACCATTGTCTCAGAAATGCTACCAATATGAAAAATATTATACCGATGAAAAAATAAAAAAAGCATAAAAATCATTAAGATATGCAATATAGGGGCTATAGTATTGAAATAATATGCATTTATCAAAAATCAAGATAATATGCAGTTATATGCACCATAAAATCATGTCCAATAACTGAAAATTCCGTAATTCGTGCACATAATGTAAAAGCATACATTTTTAACCCGTATGAAAAAACATGCAAATGCATGAACTTCCTAGCCCTAATGATAACTGCGTAAACACTACTTGAATGTAACGCTGAAACTCCCGAGTAAATATCGTTCTCTTGTGTCGTAAACACGAGGTATGAGTCCACGTGGAGTTTGGTTGTATTAGTCGCAGATAATATGAACACCAGGTTATGGCGGAAGGACACAAGGTGCGGATCTAAGGCTGATGGAGTATAGGTGTCTGAAAGTTTACAGCGCCCCATCTAAGAAGTGATAATTATCAACTATCATAGCAATTAGGCCTAGCTCAATAAATCTGCCTCAAATCGAGAACCTTTAGAACACTCCTCGAATATCCAAATAACCCCGAGTAGCTTTAAAGAACGATAACCTATCACCTCCAATACGAGTATCGTCTTTGATTAATTTGCTGCCGGATGCTATGGTAGCAATCTATGAGATTTTTTCTTAGGGTGTGCGTGATTGGGTATGAGAGAGTAGTCAACACATGTTAAGTTGATACATTTAGTGGCTTATAACTGAACTATTTGAAACGAATTACCGAATCTCTGAGGTTTTAGAATTAAACTTAGCATTAGAAGCTGTAACAATCGAAGTATTATATCCTCTAATTTCTGGCGCATCAATAACTTAACGATTTAAAGTGTTTCCGTAATAACAATGAGAAGCTAAGTTGCCCTGAGTCGCTGAAATGCTAAGCAGAAAGTTCTCTTGCAGCGACAGCTATACTATGTATAACCCGACCGCGGTCTTAACACTTTACGGATTGTTGACAATCGATCACAATAATACTTCTGTAAGACTGTAAAGCACGAAAGAAAAGAAGTGAATTTTAGAAGTGTACGCTCTTTTATCAACATAAGTCCCTCCTTATTCACCAAAGCTCATATGTATGCTGCCAAACCTTTAATTCTCATTTGCATTTACTTTGTGACTTGCTAAATTCTAAGATTTCCTTTTGGCTCTTGTAATTTTCAGACTGCGTTTCTGCAGCTCTTTGTAATAACTGAACGTTACTGAGTTCCAGGTATCGGATCCTTAAAATAATGCTTTCTTGTCGATTGAGTTCATCCTAATACCTTAAGGCCTTAGTTACACTGACTAAGGTTAAGGTTTCTCCCTGATAAAATTGTAATTCTTGTGCTTTTTCCATTATGTGGTTATTTTAACATATGAAAGTTATTTATTGCAGTTATTGATCTATCTCCCTATCATTTCTTTATGAAATGATTAATAATTCCATTATTAAGAATTAACTCCATTACACAAACAAATCACCTTTCAGTTCCCCATATTGCAGTAAAAAGCTTTATAACATTTCTGCTTCGGTGTGCTCTCGTTCAGATAATTTCCAATCTCGTATACTAATGTTACAAAGCGAGAGGGGAAGACTGGAAGCCACTGAAGCGATGTTGATACTCCCGTAACCATTGAAAAGCAGTGTGCTTCCAATAGGAAACAGATTATAGCATATTTATAAACATTATAAAACTGGGATAGTTTAGAGATGTTTTCACATCTACGTCAGCAAATTTCAATTGTTTCGATGAATATGAATATCAGAGGATACTTTTAGCACTTTATTCACAACTTGGCGGGTTTTCAAAGATGTTCAGTCCAAAGAATAAATGGAAAAGCTAATAAAATGATTCAAAAGTGATAAGTTGTACAATGTATTTATATTACATTATGGATAGCTCAGGCGATTTCGTCTATGGCGCGCATTCGGGAGGTCGTGGGCTCAATCCCAGCGACCGGCCTACCTGACCACGGTTTCACAGGCGAGTGCTGAATAGGTTCATTACATCCTCCGAATTTCCTGTCCCTCTGCTTCTCTTCACTTCTCACTTCCTTTCCTTCACCTGGATGGTCTCTTTCAGGGTATTGTCGGCCGGGGTCTCGGCGTTGTATGGCAGGGAAAATAGGATATTCTCTGGTCACCTTCGTCCTTCGGCGAAGCGGTCTCCGAATCCCCTTCTGTGATGTCTAAGACCGCGGGTGGGCGGAATGTCGGTTGTACTAACCTCCGCCAGGGAGTTTCTATCTGGAAGTGGTAGGGCCCTGCCCTCTGCTGTCTGACTTCTTGGGTCGGCCACCCTCTGTGTCCTCTCACCTCATCCTTCCTCCCTGAAGTACCCCTGAAGGGGCAGAGGTACAAACGGTTTTCAAGGTCGACGAGCCGAATCCTATCCTATCATATTACATTTCCATCCTCTGTTATCAAGAATTGATAACAACGAATATATAATCTGAAGAATAAGCAACTCTACAGCTTTCAAAAGTTCCCGCTGCCCTTATTTTCAATTCGTAGTTTCAACCCCTAAAATACAAATCAACTCTCTTTCACCTATCTAAAGAAATCATTGTTTGCTTAAACTATAGGACTCAATAAAAATTAACGGCTATCTTGCAATGCTCAAAAGCAACCCCGGCGCAAAAATCTGCATTGGTTAACCTATCTAGTTAAAATATTGTACAATAATATAGGACACGCAATAGTCATAGACTACTTTACAGCTTCTAAAAACTACCCAAATCTTATTTTCAATCGTAAAATATTTGACATTTTAAAAGTTACCCTATTTCCAGTTTCTTGTCGACAAAATTATATTGTAAATGCAAACAAATGTGTATCACTCGAGCGCTAGAGGACTTGGCAACAATTACAGTACCCATATGTCCATGTGTGGTAACCTAAAAAGAACGTTATTCATACCCTTAACCCCTTATAAAATTGCACCTCTTGACTAACCGGGACAAAATTTTAGGCAGAGTGAATCATGACTTTCACAGACCATGCCTATCCTTGTTTTCAACCCCTTGCTTACGGAATAGTCGTCTACTTAGCGTGGTGGTAGCGCTGCTGCTTATCAAGCAGGAGAACGGATTCGATTCCCGGTACTGGCGTGCAGATTTTTTTCCCGCTGGGAGACCTGGTCCGGCCTCGTTAGCTCTCTGAGGGACGAATTAAGGAGCTACTTGATTGAAAAGTAGCGGCTCCTACCGGGATGGATCGGGGCGTTGAGGACGTCCCACCTCCAGTACTACACCCCGGTGGTGGGCAGAGGTGGAGTATGCAGCGGTCGGGCAGTAGGCCTTGGCCCGAATGGACTGCTGTGCCACGGGATTACGTTTTACTTACAGAATACCTCTGTAAAACGCCAGATAAGACAAAATAGTTCCATATAAAACGGAACAGAAATGAAAATGTGTCCTTTGTGCACTTGTGAGCTGAAAAGGACAAAATCATCATTAGCTCCTTAAGAAATTTACAATTGCTGCAGACATGTAATCAATAAATGTGGTTACCAATCACATAAAATAAGTAATCTTACTTTTGTCCTTCAATTAAAATTGGTTATCTACTAATAAGAGATTTTAAGAAGTTTGTAATTAAGGAGCCCGATAGATGCAGTTGCATGACGTTATTCACTTTTTCATGCAGACCACACACATATGCAACAGCGAAAGAAAAGAAAACGCGTAAGTGTCAAAGAGATTTACGGTTATCTGTGCGAATACGTGGCCGAACATTATGAGTCATGGAATCAAGCAAAAAAATAATAATGAATGCTTCATATGGACCTTCATGATGGGGCGTTCTGGCAAGCTTCTGTTTTACGTAAGCTGATAAATATTTTAATTGGATTTTTTTCTCGTCGTTATGGTTTCTAAGGTCAGCACTTAATGAAACACAATAACGGTACATCAAAGATCTCAAAGGGATGAAATGGCCTTAAGTCATTCCATATTTACGAGTAGGAAAATATTAGAACACACAAAATTTTATTTCTTCTAGCGCCTACTTACAGAGCTAGTGGAAAACTCGATTAGATTTCATCATAAATACATTTTTTGAGATCTCCTGAATAATAAGAAAAAGTTTCAGGAAAAGATCCTGTGCACAACAATCCTGTGCCAAATATTTGGCAAATACTAAATTGGTATTTCTCTGAAGTTCAGCATGTTTCCATGCTGTGCCACTAAGATTTTGAAGAAATCTCTCACACGGAACATATTTGCTTTATTTTTACCTCTCAAAATGGCCTTAATGGTTTGATTTAATAATCATACGCCTAATATATTTATATGACAAATAAATATGTATATAGTGTGAGGATGGTCGCGGTAAACAACAAAGGACGGTCGGGGCCGAGCTGCTCCACCCCATTGGTGGTGTATGAATCAGGCTGCGTTGCGCGACTGTTGTGAACACGCGACAACAATCAGAGAGGCTGAACAAAACGGGGTTTTCTAGATTATTCGAGAAGTGTCTGGCGGCCGGCGTATTTGTAGAAGTTCGAGAAAGGTAAATGTTACGTCATCCTTGCTATATAAGGACGAGGAGTTAGTAGTCAGGTGGTTTGAGTGTGTGTGCGTGTGTGTCAGCTGAGTGTGTCATCGCGTCGAAAGGAAGATAGCGAAGCAGTTAGTGAGTGTTGAGTGATTGTATCGTCAGTCAGCTGTTAGAGAGACCAGAAAGTGAAGAAAAAGACAGAAAGGAGTGAATCAAAGTTACGTGAAGAAAATAGTTGTGAGTTGTAATATCACAAAATACTGTAGACTGTGTGAACGTCAGTAAAAGGAACTGTGTTGTTGTGCATTCAGTTAGAAGAAAATAAAGTGAGAAAACAATAATTGAACTGTACTTCTATAATTTTGTCACACTGGTGTCAGCAATAGCCTGCAAAATCCCCTTTATTCTGAACAATTGTTGTCTAATTTTGTGTTGCCTACTTGTGAACCGTAAGAAGTAGAAAAAGGTTGGTACAGAAAAATCTAGCTCTCGTTAAAATACTCCATTTATATCAAATAAAACTTTTTTGGCATTAACTATTTCCAAGATATTTAAGTTTTTGAAGTACTAGGCCGTCATTCATTTGCTTGTCGTGGTTCACACAATCAATGGAATTTCAAAGCGACCGTATTTTAAAGATTTGAATAGAACTTCAGGCTCGTGTATCTGTCTTGTAGCTTCAAAAAAATGTGTCGTTAATGAAGGTGTTTCTTGATTAGCATGAAGTATCGAAATAAAAAAAAATTACAGGTTGAAAGCGTAGCTAGTAGAAAATATATGAGGGCTGTAAATAAAGTAGTGGCAACATTGATAGAACACAATATTTATTGAACTCACAAGTACAATTACATTACATTCCTTCAATATAATCACCCGCAAAGTCTCTGAACTTTTGCCAAATGTAGGGCAGCCGTTGGGGACCATTGGCAAGGGGATCTCTGTTGATGACTGCGGCGGAGCGCCCTATTGTGTGGACCACAGATGCCACGTCAGGAAATCGGCGGCCTAGGAGGGTTCCTTCAACTTCGGAAACAAGTCGAAGTCACAAGGACTCATGTCTGGAGAAATGCGTCTCCTTCGTTGCGTTATTTGTCCAGGTGGATGCCAGCCAATGCATATGGATTTCTGTACCTCGGTGAGTCGATGTGGAACCCAATGGTACGCAGTTTTCCTCAGGTGAAGACATTTCGTCAGGATGTGCCTCACCGTTTGATGACTGAGACCAACCTCTACGGATAACTTCCAGACAGTCCATCGATGGTCCACTGCAACGAAACCACTCACGATGTCAATCTGATCTTGAGGAATGGACGGCCGACCTGTGCTGTGCAAATCCGCAGTCTCAGTCCGACCCGCAACAAACGCCTTGGCTCACCGTAATGCATTCTTGCTACAGGCTTCACGTAATCCTCGATAACATTCTGATGCACTTTTGCCACGAGCAACCTCGATTTTAAGCCACGAATGTTGATCGCGTTTGGTAAGTATGCTTTAGAGCGATGCACTGTTCACGAAAGAAATGAAATGAAAACATGCCCGGGCTGTTTAGGCAGAACCCCCTTTATCCTAGTCTGAGGTTTGTTATTTGTTGTGTGAGGGATCTTTACGTCGTTGGTGCGTATTTATTGTTTTTATTGTTGTGCTTTGTTGTTTACTTCAACGCTACACAGCTATAACGCGCTCCCAACTGACAGCCCGACAATGCACACCACACATCGACACTAGTCACATAGTCACTCCCATATCCTATTGGCTCACACCGGCTCTCCTGCGAACGCGGGGACTACTTGCCACTACTTTCTTTACAGCCCTCGTATAAAAGTGAGTGTAGAATGTAACACATCAGATTTGTATTAAGAATAATGCATGTGCGTCTACTTTTGTGTATGCCAGTGTGTGCGCGCGCGTGTAGAGGTTTGTTTTAAGACTTTACGAACACTTTGTTTCTGACTTTCATAAAATATCAAAAAAATCCTTTATAAATCAGAGATATCTGGCAACGTGCGCTTCACCTAAATATGTACCAGAAACTTCGCGCTCAAGAGGTATGGTGGCCATTGCCCCACAGAATACACACCGAGCTTCCGAAAGGCATTCGTTACTGCGTTATTACTATATTACAGGAATGTCAACTGGTTCTAGCGTAGGGCTGGGCAACTGGTGCTCAGAGAGTGCAGATTGTTCACGACCTTGATTGAAACTGTATGTTTAGCTGGTAAAAAATGAAGGCCGCTCAGGATATCGCGCTAGTCGCCCAGGCCTGTTTCAGCGGCATGTTCTGATAACGAAATTTCCTCGTTTTGTGACAGTGATAACTGTAGGTAAGATACGTGAGATAGGTATGCGAGGGTTGCATTATTTGGCTTTTATATCTGTGGTAATTTATTGAAAATATGCATCCCAATATCATAGAGATCCCTATTATCTGCCTAGACTTACGTGTACTCCAATGTGAACTTCGTTTACATTTCTATTTTTTCTGAAAGAGGTTTAATTTAAAACAAATGAATACTAAAAAGAGAAAAGTTTTTTCCCTCTCTTTTCTTTTCTTTTTACTTTCTCTACTGGTAAGTAGGGGAAGTATTGTATTTCACCCAAAAATTCGATGTCGAGATTTCACCGGAAATAAATGTTTTGATACCCCCTGAATCCAAAAAAAAAGCATTTTTAGAAAAAGGTCCGTGTGTGTGTCTGTGTGTCAGTCTGTCAGTCTGTCAGTCTGTGGACAGCATAGCTCAAAAACGAAAAGTCGGTTAAAAACCAAACTTGGTATTTAAGTTTAATGTCTTTCAAGAATGTGACACGAAGATTTTGAAGAAAATAGCCCCACCCTAAACTACCCTTTACATGGAAAATTTTTCGAAAATTTTGATTTTTTTGAAAATGGCTCTAACGATTTTGATTAAAATGTCATATGTTTGAGATATTTTTATGACAAATGAAATGTATATCTTGAATTTTCTGGCTATAGCCCCTGTAGTATTTACTCTGGACGACTTTTGCATAAATGGTAAATCGTTAGAGATATACCAAATCATACTGTACAAAAAATGTAGATCTTGTTAAAATACACAATTTATGTCTCAATAAATTTTCTTGTAGGGTGAACCATTTCGGAGATATACCTTGTTATGTGTGTGAGTTTCGGAAAACTTAGAACTTTCGTGAAATGGATCATCTTTGTTCATTTTTTTATATGTTAATCGTGCAAAGACAACAGAATCTCAAAGCTTTAAAAGATTTTGCTATCGCACAAAGCCTACTGTATTCCAATATTCCCCTTGCACCTACAAGGAAATAAGCAATAAGATAATTTGTACAAATGTTTATCTTAACTAACACGAAGAAGATATAGGATTAAGAGTTTGTAAGAATGGTTAGTACAAAAGTAGAGAAAGTCATGTGAGTGCAACACATCAGACTTTTTTAATGTTACATTTATATGCCACCATAATTATTTATGTTCTACAAAAATATACCAATTTATGTATTGTAAATACCTTTTGTTTTGTCTTTGTTTTTCTATCAACAAAAGCGTGCTTCTTTCGTGATAGCAGCTTAAAGCTCGGTAGAAGTTTTCACTTAGAGAACGTTTGTGAAATTTGATTTTACATCTAAGAGCCTTGATTGCAACAGGCTGTACTACTCGTAGCAAGAGCCGAGTCCGAAATGCATGTTTGATCGATGCCCAGCGAACCGTGGTCAAAACACACCCTCGCCTTGCTTCAAGAGAAAAGAAGCGTTAAATTAAAACGGGGCGAAGCCTGTGGCACACCCATACACCCACAGTCACAATACGCACATGCATACTCTATGGAAATGTATTTATCTATGCGTTTGTCGCGGATATTTAAGGCACTTCCTGAATCAAAGCTTCCTTTGTATTACTCTAACCAGTTTTGTATATGAGCACTGTTTCCGTTGCAATATTGAAACTTTCTGAATGTTCAACATTGTTTCTTTCTATTGTCCAGTACCCCAGAATCTATTACACATAAAACTGTAAACGAAAACCTCACCATCGTTTTTCACTTTGACAGAAGTAAAAGATCCAATTTTTAAAATATCAATATGTGTGTATGTACTACATTTTCACGCAAAAACTTTTGGACAAATTGTTGTGAAACTTAATGTTTAAAATGCCTTAGGTTCCACTTACAAATACACTATATTATGGTATTTCGACAAAATAAAAAAAAATCCGCCCAGTTACTTTTGTCTCAATTTTATTTTCCTTCTAGACTTTTGCACAAACACACAGCTGTCTTCTGCTGACATTAACACACTCTACCGTCTTTCGTGATATCACAACTCACAACTGTTTTCATCTCGTAGCCGTGACTCAATCCTTTCACTGTTTCTCTCATACACTAACTCCGACAATACAATCACTCGACGCTCGTTAAAACTCTTTAGGACGCGACGACACACGCACAGCTGTCTCGCACTCCATGACACACTGGCCGACTCATGTCTATACCTCTAACTCCGTCTCTGCTGTTTCCTCACCTCCGTGTATAGCGGCATGACGCCACATTGACCTTTCACGAACTTCTTCAAGTACGCCGATGATGACGTAGCCAGAACTTTCTCGAAGACTCTGGAGAAAACCCATGTTGACTCACGTATACACACATAGTTGAGCAAGGCAGCCTTACTTTGGGCACCTTTGTTTGCTCGCAGACCTGGTATGTGGTGTGAAATAGCTTATCCCCAACAGTCCTTTGTTTTGAGCCGCGCCCGGCGTCACAGTATGACAATTATTTTCCTCAAAGGCGGAGGCGCTAAATCAAACATTGAAAATAATTAATTTATTATTAAGTTTTATGAAAAAGTTATATAACAAAAGTTTGTGAAGGTATTGATTCTGACGAGTTGTGTTACATACAAAATTTCGAAAGGAAAAATATGTAAGAAGTTACATGTTTGGCTAACACTATTCACGTACTTAAACCATCTACCAGGGCAACAAGCTGAACAATGTTACACAAGGAGAAACAGAAGGAGGCAGAGGGCAACGGACGGGGAAGAGTAACAAAAGGGGTGAAAAATGAGAGAAAGAACGGGGAGGGAGAAGGAACGAGAAATATAGCACCATAGAAGAACAGGAAAAATGTGAGAGTGCGTGGGAGGGGAGAGAGTGATAAGGTGATGGAGGAATAGTATCAGAAATAGAGGAAGGATGAAAGCGAAAAAGGGAGAGTGGTGACTAGAGGAGGATAAAACAAAAGAGGAAGAAAGAGAGTCGAGAATAGTTAAGTCAACAACGCAAATGAAGTTGCGGGTTCTCGTAGAAGCAAAATATATTTGCTTCTGCAGCGTACGTGCCAAACTCCATTTTAACACACATTATTATTATTATTATTATTATTATTATTATTATTATTATTATTATTATTATTATTATTATTATTATTATTATTATTATTATAGTTATTGTTGTTATTGTTATTGTTATTACTATTACTATTATTATTATAGTTATTGTTGTTATTGTTATTGTTATTGTTATTACTATTATTATTATTAATCATTATTATTATTACTATTATTATTATTATTAATCATTATTATTATTATTATTATTATTATAGTTATTGTTGTTATTGTTATTACTATTATTATTATTATTATTATTATTATTATTATTATTATTATTATTAAATTCTTTTTAAGTTATTAATTTTATGTATCTATAATTTCGTTATCATTTGCATACTATCAAGTTCATATTGCTCAAATTGAAATTTCCTCTAGTCAAACATATATCGTGCCAAAGCTAACGTGAGTAGAAAATTAAAACGAATGATGTAATAAACATGCAAAATTACAGTGAGTAAAATAACTTCAATGTTTACTTTCTCTTCCCCATAGGTATATAGCACGTGGAGAAGGTATTGCATTCCCCTCTCTCACGAAAATTCGATACCCAGATTTCACTGGAAATTTCATGAAGATAGAGAAAAACTATTTTTTTTATTTTAATTCTAGCGAATTTGGGAATGCGAAATATACATAACTGGCCTTCTTGCGCCATGATTAAATACTCTTCTGAAATTTTAAATGCCGCGTGGATTTTAATGTGACCTAAGCATTCAAGTCTTTTATCGCTGTTTTCTCGTTACTGATATTGTAACAATATTACAGAATCCAAAGTCCGATTACTTTTCTATCACTTTATTGTCCGCTAAATTTTACTACAAATGCACAATTTCCTTCTTGTTAGCACAGTTTATGGTCTTTTCGGTTATCACAATTCTCAATTGTTCTTCTGATATTTCCCAGTCTTTCAATGTCTTTCTCCAGTTTCTCTGTCTTTTATATCTCGACTATTACAATACAATCACTCGACGACACATACGTACAGACTGACAGGCAGGCTGACTTACTCTCGTAACTAAAAACTGTACACACCGACTTACACAGACAAACAACAACTCAACTCAAACTGACTCAAAAACTAAAAACTACTGTCTGTCTGCTATGGTCCTATTTATACTGGAGCCGATATCACGTGACTTTTCAAGATCTTTCCATGCACACGTATACAATGACAGCGGGATTCAGCGAGAAGCTTCTTGGCCCCTTTTATTGTTATCGCACCACCAAGGCCACGCACACACACAGCCACTCCAGGCCACCCGGATCCTCCTCTTGTCCGTATATTGTTGTACAACCAATGTCGCAATATTTTAATCATTTTTATTCAAGTAAAATATTCCTTGCGGAGTAATTTTATTGCATTAATGAAATTTGCTACACCTGTTCACAGTGACACAACTAAAAACTGCCCTAAGTTTTATTGTCAGGTTTGTATAAATATACATTTTTAGTTTTCAAACCCAAAAATTAGAATGCTTTAGGCAAAAACAAAATTGTAAGCTTGTAAAACTTTGGAGCCTAAACTTTGGACCAGAAAAACCTATGGGAATTATAAGAAGTAGCTATGTGTATTTTGAACCTAGAGTTAAAATATTAGAACGAAATTTTAAACAATTAGTGGCCAGGGACTTCTATAGTGACATAATAAAAAACGAACAAGTTGTTCATAATTTCTAAACTATTAGAGCAAAATGGATGAAATGTAGGCTGTAACCTGTTTACGTTAGATTATACGTATGGTATAAATTTAAAAAAAAAAAAGCTATTATTAGTTCAGAAATTTAAATGTTCAGTCATAGATATTCTTAATACAAAAAATAATTTTAAAAAAAGGTTCCCGTGTGTCTGTCTGTGAGCAGAATAACCCCAAAACTAAAGTCATTTAAAACCCAAAATATCTGGTGTTTAAACTAGGAATCTTCCAACGATGCGATACCAACGTTTCTCATTTCAAACTACCATTTGCATGGAAACATTTTCAAAAATGTTGATTACTCTCATAAATCTCTATAACGATTTTGATTAAAATACTGTATATTCAAAATATTTTCATGACAAAATGTGTATCTTGAACTTTCTGCGAATAGCTTCTGAAGTCCTTTTCATTCAGGTGACGTTTGCATGGCCGATAAACCGTAAGCGATAGACGAAATATCTTGCTAAAGCACACAATTTAGGTCAAATATATTTTTAATTGGGTAATATACAAGAGGTTTCGTGATTATAGAATGATTTCACTAGCGCGTAAATCGAAATTAAGTTCCAAACCTTGAGGGTTATGACAAGGCTGTAATCTTAAGGACTGATAACGCAAGTTGACTGCACTATAATGATATAATATACTTCTCCCCACATACATAGATACGCGTTCTGCACTGCATTCTAAGAATTATGACTAATTCACAAATAAAATCCATATAAGTAATGTTATTATCTTCACATACACACAATAAAGCACTTTCTATTATATTATATAAAAGATAAATATATAAATTACACACTGTAAATATTATAATGTGTAGCATTATAATTTGAGGATACACATAGGTGATATGTCAAATTCTACTATTATAATAATAGTAGAAAAGGCACACAATGTGCATAATGTAAAGATAACTTCACTGTTCATTTTTTTAAGTAAACCGTTAAGGATACTGTTCTCTTCTGACACATTATGACATGGTAGCGGACGCAGAATTTCGCGCACAGCTCACAAATACACTTGGGTTTGATTCATGACGTGACGGAAAAGCTACTATTATCTTACATACAATAACAATACTTTCTTTATATTATTATATAATCTTTATTATATTTATCATTAACTTTTTATCTATTCTGTTCTGATTTACAATGATTTATAGCGCAGTTGAAGTACAGATGCACTTGATATATTTCTCAAACACAATCACACAATCATCCTCCCAAAGTCTCTGTAGTTCGCATTTTCTTGTAGGGGCTGAAGCTGTAAGGAAATGTGTAGCGGGTTGCCGCACGTTGAGTAGTTAATTATGAAGCGACCGGTGTCGGATTTGTGGGTAGCCAGTTATGAAGCAGTTCAAGTCTGGATAGTGAAGTATAAAGCAGGCGTCTTTAGCCAACCACACGTTGAGGGTAAATAGTAGATGTTTGGGTAGCTAACTATGAAGTAGTCGGTCAGTTCGGGTGGTCTTATCTCAAGGACGTATGGTGCAGAGGAAACGCAAGGATCTATTTTTTAATAACACTATTAATTACCTATTAAAGTCTAATTTTATTATTTTAATTGAATCTAACACACTACTTATGCTCAAAGCAAGTTAGCAAGTAAATTATGTGATTTCAAAAGGCAATCATACTTCACAACTTAACATTGATGACTTCCCATTATATCCATGTTTCATTGCAGTTTGTCCTCGTTCTCCGGATCGGAAAGTCTTGGGGGAGGTGAGCTGCCACTGGGAAGTTCAAATCTCTCCTCAGGTCCGACCACCTTACGTATCCTCTCACCTCATCCCTCTCGCGGTGTGTGACGTCATTGGTCAAGATGCTAAGTCCCCCCTCCGAACCTTGTCTACCATGTTCTATCCTATCCTATCCTATCCTATCCTAACGAGCTGAAAATAGCAATGGAAGAGCTTGACATTTGTGAGTAGTCTACAATTTCCATTTGTACCTAAAGCATTTTATCTAGATTTGTTCAGCGGTACAAATTTACACATAAAATTTTCAAAATGTGAGATGGGGTAGTTTTTTGAAGTAGTAGGCTATCCTAAAATTTTTGTCCAATTCAATATCTGTACCCCGATGGAAGTTTTTGAAAGTTGTAGAGTAGCTTACAATTTTTCACGAATTCTAAAAATCAACTTTTCTCAAACCAAAAATATTCCTTTATAACAAAATTCAGCGAAAAATGTGGTGACGCATATGTAACGCCCTCTACTCTAATATCTTTATTTTAAAACATTTTAAGCTTACTATTTTCTCCTTTGAATTGAAAGTCTTTAAAAATGTGCTTAATAAAATACAAAAAAATATTCTCAGGTGTTAATATACAACGAAACGGAATGAAATTGGGTAGCAATGATTCTTAACCCATCTAAACATTCTATGTTTTAAATATTTTGGAAATAATAATAATAATAATAATAATAATAATAATAATAATAATAATAATAATAATAATAATAATAATAATAATAATAATAATAATAATAATAATAATAACAATGCTGTTATGACGTATCATGGAAAAAGGTAAAGGAAGCTGCAAACGCAACATATAACTACTCCGATCAACAGAAGAGAAAGTAATTAATATTTTCTCAAAAAGGGTAAATTTGGTAGTGCTTTGCGTTCCTATTCCCACTAGGGCGTAACTTCTAATACCTACAATGAAACACACGAAATAAAACAAAAATGGTGCTTGGCATTGTTAGATAAATTTCGAATTGTATGCTCTTTTACTGCACCCATTAAATGCGCTGTTCCCACATTTTGGTTAATTCAACAAACATCTGAAAGAGGCGGAGGTTTTTCACATTTTCTGTAATACCTGTAATTTTCTTCTCATCCGTAATTTGAGTGTCATTTTCTAATAAATACCGGAAGCGTATGACATTGTCAACCGGGGCAAAATGATAGAGGCGGAATATAACAAAACTGACGTTTCATTTAACTGCAGGAAGTTGAAATGCACCAGGGAAAGTCACCCCCTTTCGCACGTGTAATAAAGATGGCTTCATGTTGGTGCCTTTCCCACTCTGTCCTTCCGTGCGTATGCAGCAACTTCGCTAGGCGTACTAAATTAAAATTTTATGCATTTGAGGAAAAGTTTTCGACGCGTTTAAAGCTGTTTAAATATATTTAAAAAGAAAAGAAATTATGAAGATCCTCGTGTAAGTTTCTGAACTTCTGACGAAAAGAAATTCTGATCTCCTGAATAGAAAGACAAAGCATATGGTAGCAGAACTAAACATTTAGACTACACAAAATTGCGAAACGGGGAAATCGTGAACTTACAGTACCGAAGTCGAACAATAGCTTCTAAAATAACGACCGTAACAGAAAGACACTCTTAATTCGCTGTTGCCTTCGTATCAAGTCGTGAGTCTTCGTTTCGTTCACAAGGATACCAGAAGACAATTCTCCCTCTCCCACCTTTCTTCTCTCCTTCCGACTATATACGCGCCAATTCCTAACATTTTTGTTTAACCTAAGCCTGTTTGTCTTCACCCAGAGTCTGAAGGCAATTTAACATGCTAACCATCTTTTTAGTGACCTTCCAACACTTCTACTTCCAGCTGGTCGTTGGTCTAGTGCTATTCTAATCCATTTACTTCTTCTACTTTACCAACATGTTTATTCCGATATTCCGTTCTCTCTTTTACAAGCTATTTTTGCTATTTACTATTGCTATTTACAAGATATTTTTGCTGCTCTACAAAATTCATAGCATGTTGTTAACAAATACAGTGAGTGAGTGAGTGAGTGAGTGAGTGAGTGAGTGAGTGAGTGAGTGAGTGAGTGAGTGAGTGAGTGAGTGAGTGAGTGAGTGAGTGAGTGAGGGAGGAAGGGAGGTTTAAGGGCCCGACGACAACTAGACTTGGGTCCGGTTAATAATGCATATGCGTTATATTTACATATATAATTACTGCTCACGTTACAGAAATTCACGAATAGCGTCAGCGTATTTGACTGTCTTGTATCAGTAAGCATGTTCCAAAATGGCATCTTGGGTAGTTAGTGTGTGTAACGCCAGAGCTTAATGGTTGAAAGATTTCTTCTTTAACTAATGCAGGACATCAACGTGTAACTAGAACGTTGTAGTGCAGCTTTTTCTCTAAGATTACAGTTACTTTTAGAATCGAATAATCACATTAGTGCAAATTTGGAGGGTGTTTTAAACTGTAAAATTGGACTGTATTTTAGTTTGTTTACTTGTCTTTGAAACGGTTCCATTTTTTGGAACAATTACAAAAATATTACGATATTAATCACTTTCTGGTGTACCTCTACACAGTCTACCAAGCGCACAGTATTACCCCACTTTCCCCAACACTACTTTCGATGGTAAGTATCCCTATGAAAGCCTGCCCTTCAACGGGCTTTAATTTCGTGAAGATAATTTTATATTTAGAGGAACATGATGAATCATGTTTTCCAAGAACCAAAAAATGTACCATCATGATATTAAGGATTCAGAAACGCAAGCTAAAGTTAGAAAGCAATGAAAGTGGAAGAGCACATTTAATGTCATGTTGTAGAAATGTCCGTTACCGAAAGACTAATAAGTGACGAAGATGAGGCACAAACGCAAAGAAATAAAAATCTGGTATGTGATATTCACAGACTTTCTCGAACTATTCTTTAACTAACTGGTATTCTTACAAAAGTTTATTCTTTTATCTACTTCATGTTAATCCAGATAAGCATTTGTAAAAGTGCTTAGTTGCATATTTTCTTGTAGATACAATGGAGACAGAGGATTACAGTAGACCTAAGCAATAGTGTAATACTTTAAGAGCTGGTGCGCTTGCATGACGAGAAGGAAAAAAAAAAAAAACCACGAATAGCAGCTTCTTACATGAGAAAAATATAAATTCTGTAAAAGTCAACCCAATAACAAGGAATTTCTCGGAAACATTGAATTCCACAAAAAAGGTATCAGACATAAATAGTGTGCTTTAATAAAATCTACATAAAAAGAATTCAGAAAAAAGAGGACTTCAGAGCCTATTCTCATAAAACTCAAAAGATAGATATATTTCATTTGTCATGAAACTATCTTAAACAAAGGGCAACGTAACCCGGTAACGTTACAACAGCCCATCTGGGCCAATGCCTACCGCCCAACCTCTGCGTCCCCCACCTCTGTCCACTACAGGCGTCATGAGTGGGGTGCAGTACTGGAGGTGGAACGTGGTCGGTACCCCGGCGCCTCTCGGCTTTCTCGACCAGGGACCGCTACTTTTCAGTCAAATAGCTCCTAAATTGGCCCCTCAGCGACCTAAAGAGGCTGAGTGGAGCCCAGAGCAGGTCTCCCAGCGGGAAAAAATCCCCACGCCGGTAGCGGGAATCGAACCCGGGTCCCTAGATTGGTAAGCAGCAGCGCTACCGCCGCACTAATGGTAGTTTAATAAAAATTGATGGAACCTTTTTGAGAAAATCAAAATTTTCGAAAAATATTCAATGTAAAGAGCAGTTTGGGGTGGGAGGATTTTGTTGAAATATTCGTGTCGCAACCTTGAAAGATGCTGAACTCAATATCAAGTTTGGTATTTAACGATTTTTCGATTATGCTCTTATGTTGTTCACACACTAGGTCCTTTATCTAAAAATTATTATTTTGGAGGGAAGGTTCTTGGGGACCTAAAAACATATTTCCGGTGAAATCTTGTCATCAAATTTTTGAGTAGAATACAATACTAGTAGAGAAGTGCATATTTGGGGAATGTGGTATTACGGCGAGAAAAAGCCAACTCCTGTGTATAACAATGTAAACGAAGAAATGAGAAATTGAACTACACAAAACCTCAGACTGCCTCTGGGGTCGATTGGTCAACGTTTTGGTGACTCAGTGCAGAGGACTAGGGTTCGATTTTTCAGCTGCGCGGGCGTTTTCTTCAATTAAAAGCATTTCCTGCTCTCCGCATAGTCTGGAAGTGTATAAAACATATAAAAGGAATAAAATATATAGCATAACATGTCATTTTAATCTGTCGATCCTACAGTGATTCTACCAACTCTAGTAAAATTAGCCTAACTCTAGGATGTAGATCATATCATAAATTTCATACATTACGTGCATTTGATAAAATAATCACTTCGCATATGCAAAGTGTACTTCAAGTTTCTCAGAAACAGTTTTTGCATGATTTGAATTAATATGTCAACTTAAAATACAATCAGCATATCATTGTTAGTTTAAATGATTTAATTAGTAAGGTGAAAAATCGAACTTAAATAATTTACGTTTAACATATCCACAAAAGTAAATTAATCTGAGGTAGGAAAATTATATTATTTCGATTACATGAAATCTTCTTTACAGCAAGTATAAGTAATAAGTAATCTTACTAATTAAAAATGAACTTGTTCATATTGGTGTGCAGTTACTTTATAGGTGATAGAAGCTAGTATAATAATACTATACCATTGTATTCAAGTCCTTTTTGGAATCCCTACAGACTATGATTTGGCCTGAGTCTGCTGTCTTTTCTATTTGTATTTGAATCTTTGTAAACATTTATGCATAAGTTGCCTAATACGTACAAAGAAGCACAGATAAAGTATATTCGCAAGCTGATAATAAAATTACAAACATTTGAGTATTGGTCTATAACTATTTGTTTGCTCCCCCATACTTGCTACTCTTTATGGAAGAAATATGTTTGGCTCTTTACTGAATTATTCCATAAACAGTTAAAGAATGAAAATAAGCACAATACAGTTTTCGTAATTTTAAAGTTAAATAATGATCTTGTCGCAAAATGCTCATGTTTAATTTGATATTTTAAACCCATACGCAATCAATTACTCAAAATATTTTATGCTACTATATTTCACCATTGCCTTGTATACTTAGGTCTGGATTCTTTTGTGATTGAGTATTTGGTTTTATCCATGTTTATGTGAGCTTCGTTACCGACAAACTAATTATTTAGTGAGCTGAACGTATAATTGGATAAATATCTGAGGTGAATGGTTGTGTGCTCTTTAGCGAAGATATTTTTATTTAATAAAATTGCAATCAAATAGCCACATACAGTTACGCAACATTTTTACATTTTTGCATATTTGTTTATAGATTTTAGCGAAGATATTGTATCACCTTTCAAAAGAACTGAAAATACATGTTTGTTTATTACTGAAGGTACATTATTGATACATAATAGAAATAATAATGGACTCAGAACTGAATCTTGTGGAATACCGTGTTTAAATTTACAATTCAATGTAACATCATCAGTTATTTTTTAAGTTAAAGCCCCCAAACTGACCATAGAAGTTAAAAGAAGCTATACAAGAGCCAAAAAACTCAACGAATTTACAGAAACCATGAAAATGAGGACCATAAGTGACAACTAAAACTAATGCTACACGCTCTGAAATTGATTTGTGGTAGTAAACAATAGCACCATTTGTCTGATTTCTGATATATCAGCGGCAGATGTAACATCCAAAGGAAATTCATTTTATAGCACTAAACAAATTGCCCAGCTGCCACATCATTAATTTACTGAAGTCTTGCAGAACTTTCGGAAATCCATCCATCATTATCCGCTCCACTGTGTTTGGGTTTCATTTAATTGCTTACATATTTCGCCCCTCTCTGTTACTTTCCTGCTTTGTTTTCAACTTAGTACAATTGCGTGCCTGAGTTTCGTTTCACTGCCACTTATCCAAGTAGAGAAAGCGTTCCATTGTACCTAAAACTATTCGTTCTAGAGTACCTTCCTCCATAATAAATAAGCGTATCTTTAGAAACATGCTTTTGTATAACTGGTAAATAATAAGGGATAACTAGAACCATACTACACAAAAAAGAAAGCTTGTTAAAACACTCAATTTAATTCCAATAATTTTCTGTGAATATTTACTTTTGGAGATATTTATAGATATAGGTTTTAATTTGAAATAGGTAGTTGATAACTTTTTGAAGTTCTAACTCTTTGTTTATTTGTATGGCCTTAAAATATGATCAGAAGCTTTCCTGGCGACGAACATATTCAAGATGTTCTCGGGCTTCGAGCAAGGTGTAGTGTAACTTGAATTTGTATGGCCTTTTTTATAGTCGGTTTAACTTAAAGTCATACTACGACTTTACAATAATTATTTGTATATTTTGCATTTGAAATGGAACAACATTATATATTTTATACATAAAAGTTATTCAATGAAAACAATAATAATAATAATAATAATAATAATAATAATTAATAATAATAATAATAATAATAATAATAATAATAATAATAATAATAATAATAATAATAATAATAATAATAATAATAATAATAATAATAATAATAATAATAATAATAATAATAATAATAATAATAATAGTAATAGTAATAGTAATAGTAATAGTAATAGTAATAGTAATAATAATAATAATAATAATAATAATAATAATAATAATAATAATAATAATAATAATAATTAATAATAATAATAATAATAATAATAATAATAATAATAATAATAATAATAATAATAATAATAATAATAATAATAATAATAATAATAATAATAATAATAATAATAATAATAATAATAATAATAATAATAATAATAATAATAATAATAATAATAATAATAATAATAATAATAATAATAATAATAATAATAATAATAATAATAATAATAATAATAATAATAATAATAATAATAATAATAATAATAATAATAATAATAATAATAATAATAATAAAAGTAAATAATTTATAAATTAGATAAATTTCGAATGGTATGCTCTTTTACTGCACCCATTAAATGCACTGTTCTCACATTCTGGTTAATTCAACAAACATCTGAAACAGGCGGAAGTTTTTCACATTTTCTGTAATACCTGTAATTTTCTTCTCGTCCGTAATTTGAGTGTCATTTTCTATTTATTAGGCGCCAAATACTATCCGAAGGGCTGTGATTTCTGTAGTATCCACACTTTAAGCGATGTTTTTGCAGTATTATAAACATTGGAGCCGTAGTCAAGTTTTGCTCTTATGTAAGCTTTGTAAGTATTTAACAGCACATAATGGTTTGTTACCCAGTTCTTTGGCGCTAGAACCTTCAAGACGTTCAATCCTCCGCGGCAATCATCTTTGAGATTTTTAAGGCAAGGAATCCAGTTTAATCGGTTATTGAAATATATACTTAGGTTTTGACGGTTGTAACAGCCTCAATTTTGTTGTTATTTATGTGTAATTTTGATTCCAAGTCTTGGTTTCTACTCTTAGTGAAACAAATTAGACTTAGACTTTGTCATGGAAAGTTTCAAACCTCTAGCTTTTGTCCACGTGTGAATGCTGAGAATGGATTGTTGTAGTAATTTCTGTGTTGTGTTGGTGTCCTTTCCTGCACAGAATATTGCTAAATCGTCTGCAGAAAGACAAGCTTTAATTGATGGAGAGATGCCAGAAACAATATCGTTTATGGTTATTAAAAAGAATGTTACACTGATAACTATGCCTTGTGGTACCCCATTGTTTATAGTTAGTTCATTTTATAACACTCCGTTCACTCGGACTTGTATTTGTCGACTTTTGTAGAAATTAATCATGTTTCCTGATACGTTGTTTTTCCTCGTTTTTTCTATGATACAATATTTTTGGACGATGTCATATGCTTTTTCAATATCTAAGCTGACCATTACGAGATGCTGGTTACTGAAAAAGGAGTTTCAGCTTCTAGGCTTATTAAGCTGTGTACAGTTGAATGGGTTTCTCTACATTCACTTTGCGCATTGTTAAAAAAGTTTATGTGTTCAAGATAGCAGAGTAGTCTCCTGTTTATTATTTTTTCCAGTAATTTACACTGGTGTTTGTTAGTGCCATGGGCCTATAGTTTTCTGGGATGGTGTTATCTTTATTTGGTTTTAGTATTGGAATTACGATGGTCATGAGCTACTGTTCGGAAAAGACGTTTGAGGTCCATATATGATTACAGAATGCTAAAAGATACTTTAATTAAAGTTAGTGGAAGCTGTTTTATAAATATATTCCTTCGCTCTTTACATGTCATGCCACGTCAGTTTACTTGTTGATAGATCTTCTGCAGTCTCATTATTTTACTTAATCCTCTAATTATTTTATTTCTTACTCCCTCTTCTTGAAATCCTTGCTTACTTTATCAAATAATCCATTTATATTGAAAGAGGACTTGTTTTTGAAATGTTCTTTCATTTGCCTAATTTTTAATTCATATAAAACTGTATATTTATAGTGTATTCATACATTTTTTAGAGTTATTTATTTTATAATATGTGACAAAAACGACAAAATCAGT
Source organism: Tenodera sinensis (assembly GCA_030765045.1). Taxonomy (NCBI): domain Eukaryota; kingdom Metazoa; phylum Arthropoda; class Insecta; order Mantodea; family Mantidae; genus Tenodera; species Tenodera sinensis. The sequence continues at coordinate 5,392,242 of CM060971.1, forward strand.
CCAGACTACTTACTTTTCTGTCACCTTATTTTCCTTCAAAACTTTTGGCACAAAAACTCAGTTCTCTTCCACTGACATTAACACAATCTACAGTCTTTGGTGATATTACAACTATTTTCTTCTCATAGCCTTGACTCAGTCCTTTCACTGTCTTTCTTCGCTTTCTCTGTCTCTTACACAATAACTCTGGCGATGCAATCACTCAACGCTCATTAAAACTGCTTCGCTACGATGCTACGTCTTTCACAACAGCACCGCACACACACGCGTGCACACACACGCACACACACGTACGCAGGCGCGCGCGCACGCAAGCCGCTGTCTCGCACTGACACACTGGCCCACTTATGTCTGTAACCGTAACTTACTCTACATTGTTGCCTCGTCTCCTTAAATAGCGAGGATAACATAGCACGGAGCTCTCTCGAACTTCCACGCCGGCTGCCGGAAGCCCCTCGAAGGTGCCAGCAATCCTTCCTTATGCGCCGAGCTCATTGTTGTTAGACACGTATACACAAACCATCGCGCAAGGCAGCCTGACCTTGAGCGTCTTTGTTTTCTCCGGAACGGTTTGTGGTGTGAAGAAGCTTAGCCCGATCTTCCTATGTTGTGCGCCGCGCCCGGAGTCACATTTTTATTCTATAACATGGTATTCAACGCTGATAATGCGTATTTTCTTTCCATTAGACGTCCTTTAATGTTTGTATAATTTCTTCCAAAATAAGTTAACATAGTTCTTAGGTACTTATATGTGCCTTTATCTCAGTTTTGTCCTCCTATAGCCATAACATTAAATTTTCCAATGTTTTCAAGTTCTTGAATAAACTTCTCCCCATACACATTCTTACTAATATAATTTGGCCATCAACAGTTTCAAAGTGTAAGTAAATTTCACCAATATTAACACTATCCCTGTTATAGGAGTAGGAGAGACGCAAAAGGGGACTTCGGCACTTCGACCTCAGAGACCTTTTGTGCCTGTGCCCTGAAGGGGCACCCACCAAGAGGAAGGGGTGAGGTCAGAGGAGAGAAGAGGGCCCCCAGACCACAGGAACATAGGCACATCAGAGGATAGGGGTCCCTACATTTTCCCAGGTGAAACTCTCTGACACCAGCCAGTACAGCGGGCCCCGTCGGTGCGTGCAGAGCACCTACTGCAGGGGCCCCTCCGAGGTTCAAGGGCCTCAGTGGGAACTAGAATCAGAGCCTGGCTTTCGTGACGGGGGACGGAGTTACAGCATTTCTTCCCCACCATGCTGTACCCGAACTCCCGTTGACGCTTTCTGCCCTGAAAGAGACCGAACTGATGAAAGGATGAAGGAAATGAGAGGTGAAGTGAAATAAAGGGAGTGGAAATTCGGGGGATCAACGTAACCTACCCAGCAATCGCCTGGCGACGCGGGGAATCCCGGAAAAACACATGGCTAAGGTAGGCCAGCCGGATCGAACCCACGACCTCTCGAATGCGAACCTCACACGTTACCGCAGAGCCATCTTGCTCGGTTATCCCTGTAATTCCTTTTTATAATTTCCCACAATTCCATCTGCAGCGAACTTGTTCATAATCTATATTGCTGAATCAGATATGAATGAAATAGTTTGAGTAACGGAACAATGATCACAATTTGTTCCCAGCAGCAGCTTTGAGGAGAATGAACAGTCATTGTTCATGATTATCCATTGTTAAAGAAAACAAGAATGTCTTCCTAGGTAAGAGGTCGCAAGATCAAACAGACCACTTAGTGGGTGCTCAAAACCAGCGATTTTCTCAGAAAGATGACAATTACGAAGACAGCTGGACCCCACTTTATTTTTCCATAGGTTTTTGGATGGTTCACCTGAACCCCAGTATCCGTGATTAAGTCATTAATGCACAAAGAATGTGTTCACAGCAGGCGTAGGTTTTTGTGCCCATCTATCTTGAAGAGTTGCCTTAGTTACCACAAACAGTTGAACTCCAATTTACATTTCCAAGAAACAACCATAGAGTTACACAAAGAAACACAGAGTAGCCATTAAAAACAAACGTAAACAAATTGCACTGGTGTCCACTTAGATATGTAACATGTGTTTTAGCGTTAATGATTTCTTCTGGTTTCCTGGCACGTGATGAAAGTAGCAACAATGGCGCTTGGGTGGTGGTTCCTGGAATCACGAATATAGGTGCTATCAAACAGCGTTTTGGCAACAGTTCAAATTAATGCCTTGTCACGCAGTTTGTCTCATTTCCGCACAAACTAATTGCCAGGCGTCTTTTCGTGCATTCTGCAACGTGAGCTTGCATTAAATTCCATGATTAAAGGGTACATGCATGTAATTATGGTGTAAACAAGGCTTTATTCTTTACATTGTCCAGAGAAGCAAAGAAAAATAAGAAGCGGATGAAAGAATATACGAGTAATTGGAACAGTCATATTTGTCTGCTGGCTATAATGTGATTATAAAATATTTTTTTTTTTTTATGTTTATCGACGCTGTCAATTGTCTGGATCATATCAGCGTCGCCGGTGTGCCGGAATTTCGTCCCGTAAGAGTTATTTTACATACCGGTAAATCTACTGACATGGAGCTGTCGTTTTTAAGGACACTTAAAAACATCACTCTGGGCCGAATTTCACTCACGACCTTGGGATCAATAGGCCAGCGTTTAACCAACTGAGCCACTCAGACCGACTTAGAAGTACACGTTGTTAAATAATAATACGTTTTCTCTAACCACAATCGCTTATTTGTATACGTTTTCTACAAAATATTCCTATAAAACCTTATTTTTCTCTTTAGTTCGTGTTAATTGAGATAACAATTTGTATAAATATACTACACATTTTGTTGTGGAGGAATACAGAAAACGGAAGTGATAGTTAAATGATTAAAAGCAGGTATAGGCGCTGGCCTTCATGGCACCCTGAAACAAACTATGAGAGCTTCAGTTAAAATTCAATAACAGTGAATAGCTTCAAAATGTTTGGTGCCACAAAAAGTTATTTAAAATAAATTTAAAATAAATAAATAAATAAATAAGTTGTTATATATCTCCTAAGGTGTACCACTTATACATTATACAATTTTTTTTCCAACTGAAGAGGACTTCCCGAGGTATTTCTATAAAATCCAACATATTTGTTTTCCATGAAAATATGTTAAACATTTTGTATTCTAAAATTTTTATATCCATTTTATAAAATCAAAAATAACGAAAATTATTGCATGTAAACGGTGGTTTAGAGTGTATTGTTTTAGATCAGCTCAAAAAATGTATTTCCTATAAAATCTTGATATCGAATTTTTTGTGTGGAATGAATTGTTCCTTCACTTACCAGCTACGTGTGAGTGTATGTGTGTATTGTGAGTTTGTGTGTGTGTGAGATTGTAAAGAGCAGGACTAAAAACAAGAAGTTGGTTAGATACCAAATATCTACAAGGATCTACAATAGCTCCTCTTTCCAAACTATCCTTTACATTATTATTTATTTATGCCAACAAACTTACTGCTGGTGTTTTTAAACACACAAGCCGTGTGTGGGCAAAGTTTGAGAGGTAGAACTGGAACTTAAAAATTCAAAGCCACAACTGGGATTTGAACCACGGACCTTCCGCTTACCGGACGACTGCTCTAACCACTGAGCTATTGTGACAAACTGCAAGAACGGCGTTAAATTCTCAAATCAACTTCTCAAATCCCAGTTGTGGCATTGAATTTTTAAGTTCCAGTTCTACCTCTCATACCCTTTACATGTTTCAACAATTTTGATTTTCTCAAAAGTCGCTCTAATGAGTTTGATTACATTTCCATATGTTTAAGATATTTTCACGACAAATGAAATACATAATTTGAAGTTTTTTAGGAATACCCTCTGAAATCCTCTTCATTTTAGTCATTGCATAGTTGGTAAAACGTAAAGCGATAGACAAAATCTAATATACAAAATTGTAGAACTTATTAACGCACGAAATTTAACTCTCATAGTCTTTTTTGTGGGGTTAACCATCCTTGAGGATGTTGTTATTGGTTTAAACTGTGCAATATTTACTCTTCTTTCAACGTTTCCTTTTTCTTTTTTACCTCAAGTGAAAAGTCGTTATTTTTCCCGCTCCTGGTCATGCAACGAGAACCAAATTTCAAAGCAATCACTTAGCGACCATTTCTTAACTGACGACTATCGCTTAAGCGTGCTGAATTCCCTATCCCCTTGTATCTACTATAAAATACGTAATAAAACCATTTTTACAAGCCTTTAACCTCTAGAAGAATAAGTGTAAGAATAGTTCGCATACGAATGAGTAAATGTCATGTGAGTCGCACATTAGATTTTTACGTTCTCATTTGTCTTATTTTCAGGGTTACATTTTTGCAATCTTGTGTGGAGTATGGGTTGCCCTTCTGAGACCAAATAAACGCAAAAGGAAACTTCAAATGAGACAGACTTGAATGAGCTTTGAAATGCGACCTGTCTTCACACATTAGCTTGATGTATAGAGAGGTTATGCAATTAGGACCACAGGTCACTTCTTTTCCAAGAAAGCGACAAGCTAATTAACCCGAACTGAAGCATAAACACATTTTTCATTCCATCCTTGTGTTATTTTAAGCATGTTACAGCAAATTCAGCATAATGCACTCTAAAGTACTCGAGGTATTTCTGCTAATACAAAATTTTTTATCATTTCTGTTTACAAAAGAGCATAACTGACATTCACATGACTTATTCTACTCACTATTGGTTATACATATATCTATAGAATATGCTTACAAAAGTTCACGTTTCTAGCTATTTCAAATCGAAATAAAAGCTTGTAGAAATTGTTCATTGAACATTTCTTGCAATATAAGAGGTACACAGCAGGCTGAATGGTGACCAAACCTTCTAAATTATAAACTATTGAAAAATTCAAATCAGTACCAATAAACATCTGAGAAATTGTTATTAATGTCTCAAAATGTGTCTTAATCATCTGAATTTCTTGTGTCGTAAAGTTTTGTCAACATTTATTCAGAATAAAGAGTTCATAGGCTAAAATAAATTTATTTAAATAGGTAGTATTTTAATAAAAATTATTAGACATTGGTGTATAAAATCAGAAATAACGAAACATCCCCATGTAAATGGTAGTATGAGATCGATGTTAGACGTTTTCTTCTAAAAACTTCATATCGCATCTTTAGAATGTTCTGGACATAAATATTAAAGTTGGTATTTATCCAGCATTTTGTTTTTGAGTTATGCTGTCATAGATACGTCCAATAATATGCTAACTCAATAATTTTTCCAAAGCTCTACCTGCATATATGAAGGAATGATTGTTAAATAATTTTCTATGGTATTCAGAAAAACATGACAAAATGGGACACAGGACACATTTTCACGTCTCTTTGTCGCTTCAGGCCAGAGTGTAAAAGTGAAGAACAATGTGAATGTTCATAAACTGGGAGACTTTTCAGCACGTAATGGATGACCAGTTAAGAATTACACAGAATTTGAGAACCCCCAGTGATGCCGATGCAGCAATTCTCAGCTTCACAAAATCCGTAACTTCCTCTATAGACAAAGCCACAGCTCCAGCGAGACATCAATACAGAAAATCTTACCATGAATCTTTGCCCCCAAGTATCAGAAACCTTCTCAAAGAAAAGCACAAAACTCGTCGACTTTGGCAAAAGCACAGAGAAACTTGGCAACTTCGTCGCTTGAACCAACTCACAAGAGAAGTGAAGAAACGAATGGATGAATATCGGTATTCAACTTACCAACGGCATCTCTCCAGTATCTCACCGGAAGACTCATCATTGTGGAAAGAGACTAAAAGAGTACTAAAAGAGCCGACGATTATTCCGCCCCTAGAGCAAGATGGAAAACACTACATCTCCGACTGTGAGAAAAGCGAACTATTTGCAGATACTCTACAAAATTCGTTTAGATCTAATCCAGGAAGCAACGTAGAATTCAACCACGAAATTGAACAGTTTACTGGTTCTTACGCCACAGTACCACTACCCATTGACTTCACTTCACCCAAAGAAATTCTTTTTATCATCCAGCAACTTCCCGCAAGAAAATCGCCTGGGCATGATCTAATACCAAACTTTGTATTAAAACATTTGAGTCGCAAAGCACTTGCTATCCTAGCTTCGTTGTTCAATAGTTTTATGCGAATGGGTTATTTCCCAAGAATCTGGAAACACGCCATAGTTATTGTTATTCATAAACCTGGAAAATGCCCTTCCAATCCAACAAATTATCGTCCAATAAGTCTGCTGCCAACTCTGTCCAAGGTGTATGAAAAGATTATACTGAAACGTTTAGGAAAATTTCTAGAACAAGTGTCACTATTACCTCCTTTTCAATTTGGTTTCCGTCGCAAACATTCAACTACTCATCAAATTCTCCGAATTACAGAGCAAATAGCACAAGGCTTCGAGAAGAAAGAACACACTGCTGTCGCATTCCTTGACTTCACTCAGGCATTTGACAGAGTTTGGCATCAGGGTCTACTATACAAACTGTTTCTCTATGGCACTCCAGACTACCTCTACAAAATAATATCTTCCTTTCTATCATACCGTACCTTTTCAGTTCGAATAGGTAACAGTCATTCTTCTACCAGACCTATAACAGCAGGTGTTCCACAAGGTTCAATATTGGGTCCAATTCTGTTCAACTTGTTCACTTCTGACATACCTACAACGCCCACAGCTCAAATAGCAATGTATGCCGATGATACTGCCATCTACGCAACCCATCGTAATTTACACACCGCTAGAAATCGCCTTCAAGAGGCCTTAAACTTAATCATACCCTGGCTTGACAACTGGCGCATTTCTCTCAACCATGACAAATGTGAAGCAATGGTGTTTACATTATGCAGACCGGAATATCCACCATCAGTAACGATAGCAACAAATTCTATACCCTGGAAAAGTGACAGAGAAACGGTGAAATACCTTGGTGTACTGTTTGATAGAAAACTCACATGGAAGCCACATATAAGTAACAAACTCAAACTTGCCCAAATGAGACTGACAAAACTTTATCCACTTCTCAACAAAAAATCTTCGCTTAAGTTAAAAAACTGCATACTACTATACACAACTCTTTTAAGGCCGCTTTTACTATATGCCTGTCCAATTTGGGGAGGAGCCAGTGCTACAGAAATTAAACGCATCCAAACGTTTCAAAACAAAATCTTACGTATCTCAACTAATGCGCCATGGTTTGTCAGAAACAATCAACTACACAGAGAAACTGGAATCAATACCATTCAACAGTCAATTTCTTCACAAGCCGAACAGTTTTACAGCAATCTAAAGAACGTTCCTGGATCTATTCACTACTCTCTTGGCAGAAAATCCAACTTTCCAACACGCATCAAGAGTCGTCTACCACTGGACCAGTTATCACAGCAAGATCTGATTTAATTTCAACTAATACTGTCAGTGAGGGGCCCAATGAGGTTTACCTCATTTCAATGTTACTTATTATATTTTATTTATTGTTATGTGTATTTCAACAATGGTCTGTAGAGCGCACATGCGCTGATCGATCAATAAATCATTAAAAAAAAAAAAAAAAAAAAAAAAATTCTCAGAAAAGTAAACTTGTTGTTGCCCACATACTGACAGTTATGCGTTTTAAATAATTAAATGGCTGAGCATAAAAGCACATAATAAAAGGCATAAAATGTGTGCATAATAGATTATTTAGCCTACGGGCCAGTGTTAGTGTCGCGGGCTATCAGTTAAACGAGTGTGCATAGAGCCTATAAATAGGTACCCCATTTACGAGCTATACTTTCTCCAGCCAAACTGTCGGTCAGGGTGGCTCAGTTGGTTAGACTACTGATCCCAAGGTCGCGGGTTCAAACCCGGCCCAGGTCGATGGTTTTTAAGTGTGCTTAAAAACGACAACTCCATGTCAGTAGATTTGCTGGCATGTAAAAGAACTCCTGCGGGACAAAATTCCGGCACACCGGCGACGCTGATGTGATCCTGGCAATTGACAGCGTCTTTAACAACAAAATAGTTCCCAGCCAAACTTTAAACTGGAGGAATACAATTTTGCACGTTGTTTACATTACAGTATAAAGTATGGTCGACAGAAGTATATCATGTTACATGCACATAAACATTACAGCTTTATTATTACAATAGGTTTATTTTTGTATTCTTACAACAATATCTATGATAGACCAAAAAGAGTGTAAAATTAAACATAGAAACTTGAATTTGTCGTTCCAATGTTGACTTTATGACAACGTAGCACTTCGACAAAAAGGCGGTCGTTTGTTTCTATGCCGCAAACGGGGTACCCCCTGGGGGATGGATGAGGCGAATGGATCATAAGGGCGGCCTATCCCGAACAGAGCAGGTGGCAGTGTCCCCACTTTTTTCCTGATAGGATCACTCCGGCGGAGGCTGGCTCAACGTGGCCCCTCTGCCACCCCTTGGGTTCGTACTCCCAGGGGGGCCGCGGAACTCGAAAACCACCTCCCATCCCCCTTTAGGCTTCTCTGGGGGGGGGCGGAAACCAGTAGACTCACCTTCCAATCCGGATGATGAGATTTCCAGAGCGCATCCTTTTCCCCTGCCGTGCTGGGGGAAAAGTAACTCACCGATGCTTCCAACACCGAAAGAAGCCTAACGAGATGACGGATGAAATGAAATGATTAATGTAACGAAATAGAGAAAAAGGAAAGTCGGAGGATATGGAAATTCTTGCCAGCACTCGTCTGGCGACCCGGGAAACCCCCGAAAAAAACCCGCGACCGCCCCAAAGTGAACCACAGAAGTTACTGCCTGAGCTATCCCGTTCGGTTTGCAATGTTATAACCCGACCAAGGCCAGTGCAGTCCTGCTTCGGAGGGCGCCACTTGTACACGTTACGGCTTGCCAGTCCTCTTGTACAGTCCGGTTGGCAAAAGGTGAACAATAACAGATCTCATGTTGACATTTTCTCTGTGTATCACTGTATTATATGTATTGTGTGTATACTCATACCATAAAAAATCAAATATATTCACAAATACTTTAAAATACAGTACATTTGTGCACTGAACACTACGCTGCACGTTAGTAAATCAGACTGTACAACATTTCGTGACGTGTTCGTGACATCACCGCGTTAGTTCGCCTGCTTGCCGCTTCCCATGCAGGACTGCACTCGCCTTGGTCGGGTTATACTTTTAGATCATGTATGTCTCCATATTAGTTGCACCAAATGCCGCCAGGTTTACAGCAAAAGCACATCTGGCACAGAAACACAATAACTGTTGCACTTACCCTATCTGCTGAGCCTCATTTCCAACTGGTGTGGAATCTTACATCCGTCCGGTAGGTGCAGTGTAAATTAAGCCAATAGAGATTCAGGCCAAAAGCCAATTTCGACACTGTTGGAGGCATTTTAAAGAATTTTCTTCTTGAAGGATAACAAATGGAACCAATTGTGTATGAAAGAATGTTCGGGAACCTCACACAGGAAGGTTCTGGGTAGCGTTATTTCAAACTGTGGGCTCGAAGACAGTTCGTTGCCTCCCAACAAGTTCTCGCTAATGATGAGGATGAGTATAACAAATTAATGCGTCGCACTCATGCAGATTTCTCTATCCGTTACAAATTCTCATGTCATATTATTTATATCAGAAATTATTATTCTATTCATCTAACACTACACATGGCAAATGTTTGTCTATGGTGAGTTTACACTCAAGAAAACAGTACACGTCATATGCGCTTATACGTTTTGTATACTCACCCCCTAAATTCTCTCATAGAGTTCTATACAGCAAGTTTTCAGAGTCTCTCATGTTTTCTGTAATAGCTAAATGGAAATGTTTTTTTTTTTCAAAAAACCTCATGTGTTACACTCACATGACTTTCTCTACTCTTGTACTAACCATTCCTATGTTAGTTGCGATAAACATTTGCAGAAATTATTTCATTTTTACTTTCTCTACTGGTAAGTAGGGGAAGTATTGTATTCTACCCAAAAATTCGATGTCGAGATTTCACCGGAAATATATGTTTTGAGACCCCCTAAATAAAAAAAAAGCATTTTTAGAAAAAGGTCCGTGTGTGTGCCTGTGTGTCAGTCTGTCTGTGTGTCAGTCTGTGGTCAGCATAACTCAAAAACGATAAGTCGGTTATAAACCAAAGTTGGTATTTAAGTTTAATGTATTTCAAAGATGCGACACGAAGATTTTGAAGAAAATAGCCCCACCCTAAACTACCCTTTATATGGAAAATGTTTCGAAATTTTGATTTTCTTAAAAATGGCTGTAACGATTTTGATTAAAATGCCATATGTTTGAGATATTTTTATGACAAATGAAATGTATATCTTGAATTTTCTGGCTATAGCCCCTGTAGTCATATTTACTCTGGATGGCTTTTGTATAACTGGTAAACCGTTAGAGATAGACCAAATCATACTATACAAAAAACGTAGACCTTGCCAAAATACACAGTTTATGTCCGAGTAAATTTTCTTGTAAGGTGAACCATTTCGGAGATATTCCTTGTTATGGGTGTGTTTCCGAAAACTTAAAACTTTCGTGAAATGGAACTTCGTTGTTCATTTTTTTCTATGTTACGTGTGCAAAGAGAACGGAATCTCAAAGCTTTAAAAGATTTGACTATCGCACGAAGCCTGCTGTATTCTAATATTCCCCTTGTACCTACAAGGAAATAAGCAATAAGATAACTTGTACAAATGTTTATTTTAACTAACATGAAGAAGATATAGGAATAAGAGTTTGTAAGAATGGTTAGTACAAGAGTAGAGAAAGTCATGTGAGTGCAACACATCAGATTTTTTATTTCCTTGTAGGTGCAACGGGAATATTAGAACACAGTAGGCTTTGAGCGATAGCCAAATATTTTAAAGGTTTCAAATTCCGTTCTCTTTGCACGGTTAACATATAAAAAATGAATAACGATGTTGCATTTGATAGAAGTGTATGTTCTCCAAAACTCACACAAATAACAAGACATATCTCCGAAATGGTTCATTCTACAAAAGAATTATTTGATCATATACTGTGTATTTAATAAAGATCTACATTTTTGTATAGTAAGATTTGGTCTATCTCTTACGGTTTACCAGTTATGCAAAAGCCATCCAGAGTAAATAGGACTACATGGGTTAGTTGTCTACAGGGGCGGCGTTTGATTTGGGCCACCCTGCTATTGTAGGTGACTTTTACATAATTTTTGATAGAAAATTCAAGATATACATTTCATTTGTTATAAAGTATCTCCAAAATATGGCATTTTATTCAAAATTGTTCGTAATTTTCAAGAAAATCAAAATTTTCAAAACATTTTCCATGTAAAGCGTATTTTAGGGTGGAGGAATTTTCTTCAAAATCTTCGTATTGCATCCTTGAAAGACATTAATCTTTAAAACCAACTTTGATTTTTAATTGACTTTTCGTTTTTGAATTATGCTGTCCACAGACTGACACACAGACACACACATACACACACACGAAGCTTTTTCTAGAAGTGCTTTTTTTTTATTCAGGGGCTTCAAAACATGTATACCCGGTGAAATCTCGACATCGAATTTTTGGATGGAATACAATACTTCCTCTACTTTAATATACCCAGTGGAAAAAGTAAAAATGCTCTTACACATCAAAGTGTATATTTTAAAAGACACTTTTTCACAAGAAGAAACCATTCCTAATATCATTGTTGTGAAATTTGTGACGTCACCGGAAACGTTTCCAAATGACACATTGTGTGTGTGTGTGTGTGGGGGGGGGGGACCATCTCAGAGATTTTATTTTGCATTATTTTGCAAGCCATCAATTGCTTTATACAATAAACGTTACCATGATAATCAAATAAGCAGTTGAAAGAGAAGCTTCATTTATGTAAGTCATCCTAACAAGACCATTAGTATTTAAATAAATTAGCTACTAGTGCAAATGTTCAATTAATTAAATGTTCAAAATATTGTTCATTTACAATCTGGCAATGTGAAGGACACATTAACATCTCAATTCTGTCACTTAAAACATGGCTATTTTATGTTAATCTCTTCAAATAAACTACATCAATAACACTAGCAAATTCAGTGGCCGCGCCGTGGCCGAGTGGTTCGACCATTCACCTTTCACCAAAGAGTTCGCTCTCAGGCAACCGCATGCAGGATTTGTGGCAGACAAAGCGCCGCTGGGGCGGCAGTGGTGGCTCGCAGTCAAAATTTTAGGGTAGGCAAAGTGTAACAGTAACAACAAACAACAACAACAATAATAATAATAACAATAATAATAATAATAATAATAATAATAATAATAATAATAATAATAATAATAATAATAATAAACCCCGTTTATCCAAATATAGGGGGCGAAGTCATTGCGGATAATGGTTTGGTTGTTTAATAAGAGCAGAGTGAATGAGTGTGACTTACGGACGAATTACCGCCAAAACTAAAATCACGAGTGTCGGCAGACTTTTTTCCAGGGGGGTGACCACATGTTGGAAATTTGCAATCATATAATATTAAATCATTATTTTACTGTCAAAATTTATAGTATTTGTTGCAGATAACCGTATTAATTTGTGCTAAACAAAAATTGTTCTTTACATCAAAATTAAAATAATAGTTTAAAGGTCAGTAACTGACTGCACATTAAGTTCACCAACTTCCAAGGGGGAGCCGTGGCCCCCCTTGCCCCCGTTTCGCTACACCCATGACTAAAATAGATTAAGAAACTGAAAAATTGTCTGACTGCAGCTTTGTGTTAAATAGCTAAAACACTCCTCTTTTCATTGTCAGTGCACCGTGAAAGCGAAATTTGTAATAGTTCACTAATTAAGTCGGTCATACTGGTATTACACAGAGATAACGACAGATTCAGATCTCTGAGATCTTCCTTCGTGGAGTATGGCTGTTCGGAAAATGTCGCATAAATTCGGATTTGGGCCGGCAAGTGCTCGGACTGCTGGCGTCTACGCATGCTCGGAGTGCATATACAGACCGAATGTTTCCTTATCCCTGTTCAAGGGCCTCGTACTGAGGGAATGGGGCCGGGCAGGCAGAGGTTAAGCTAGCCTGCTCTCCACTACCCAGGTTCCATGCGTATCATTTCTGCCGCGCGTTTCAAACACGCAGCGCAGTTTTGATGAATCGGAATTGAGATTAAAGGATTTGACCATGCGCTGGTCATTATAACCGAGAAAACTTTTCTTGAACTGCAATTTAGGGGAAAATGACGGTTCAAATGATAAAATGCAGAATCATACTTAAACATTATTTGTTGATGTATTACGATAGGGTAGGCAGTGCCTACCCTGCCTACCCTGAGGAGCCGCGCCTGTGGGGCGGGTTTCCTCCGGGTTCTGCGGTTTCCCCCGCCATCTCATTCCACAGGTGCTCCATCTTCATTCCATGTATCATCAGTGCCACCGCCTGCTACAGTGCCATGTAGCAAAAGGGCGTTAAACACTGCCAAAAATACTAGAAAATTCAAGTATTTAAGTTTGTTGTAACTGATGTTTGCACCATACTTCTTAATAAATTCTTACATTAAATATTAGTTTTTAAAATTAATAAGACGTTTTAAAGGTAGAACTTATTTTTGGTTTACAAGACCAACTACATAGTATACAAAAATAGAAAATTACGGTGTCATTTAAAACTGTTTACGAATACATCACAACTTCCTCAGCAATTACATTAAGAATGATTTGTTTTTATGAAAATGTAGCTTTTAAAATACACCGTTTGAGGCGTTCGAGCGTTGTTTGAAAAATATTAGCTGTAGTACAAATATAGGAACTTTTGAAACGCGCTGTAGGAATATACAGCTTTGTTACAACTTATTATAGTAGGTATCAAATGAGCAATAACTGCCTTTTATTTTGCCCTATTATATACTGCAAAACCAGGTTTTATCCACAGTTGTTTATTTGTCTCATTTAATGTTCGCATTACTGTCTTCCTGATCCCAGGGCCGCCCCGGAAGGGGTTTATCATAGCGCAAGTTGGGCCATAAAGAGCATTTTAATGGAGAAATTCAAAATTTGGAGAATGCGAAAATATTTAAGCAAATTAGCGTAGACAACACACTTGTATTACAATTCTTTTTAACTAATACTGTATTGCATATTTAAGTTTTTTAATTTAAATGCGTAGTATTAAAAAAGTTATTGGAAGCAAAATTGATATTCTATAGCGTGACGATTTACGTTACAAGTTAATACAGCTGTATTAAGAATAAAAAGGACTTCAGAAGCTATTCACAAAATATTAAGCCATATACACTGATTCCAGAAAGAAAATTCTTGATTTCAATACTGATACGGAAATTCATTTGACATCGGTGGTCGATGCACACTCGTTTGACTTCCGTAGTCTGACGCGTCTTGACCAGTGATGCCAACTTAGCCTTTTAAGGCTAGATCTGGCCTTTTTAACAACCTATCTAGCTATAAATTTTCCAAAAAGCTACAAGTAGCTTTCCTGGCCTTTTTTCTAAGCTTCATTAGCCTTTTCTAGCCTTTTTCATTTTTTACTCATCTACCGGTACCTTTAAAATAATACATAATTTAATCTCACTACTGCAGCTATTGCACGTAATGATACAATCCTTTTGGTGAATTCCCAAATCTTTTGAACCTGGGAGTGTGGATTCCATCAAGTTGTTAGATTCTTTGGCACGTTTTAGAAAAAGGTCTGTGTGTGTATTTCGAGCATGTGGACAACATAACTCAAAAACCAAAGTTGATATTTAAGTTAAATGTCTTTTAAGGATGCGACACGAAGATTTTGAAGAAAATTGTTCCACCCTAAACTACACTTTACATGGAACATTTCGATTTTCTTGAAAATGGCTCTAATGATTTTGACGTCGGTCTGGGTGGCTCAGTTGGTTAGATCCCAAGGTCGTGGGTTCAAATCCGGCCCAGACCGATGGTTTTTAAGTGTGCTTAAAAACGACAGCTCCATGTCAGTAGATTTACTGGCATGTAAAAGAACTCCTGAGGGACAAAATTCCGGTACACCGACGACGCTTATGTGATCCTAGCAATTGACAGCGTCGTTAAACACCAAAATAAAAAAATGAACTGGTAAACCGTTAGAGACAGACCAAATCTTACTATGAAAAACTGTAGATCTTTCTAAAATACACAATTTATGTCTGAATAATTTTTTTATAGAGTGGACCATTTCGGAGATATGCCTTGTTATTTGTATTTGTGTCAAATGGAACATCGTTATTCAATTTGTTATATTAACCCTGCAAAGAGAACGGAAGCTTTAAAAGATTTGACAATCGCTCAAAGCATACTGTACTCTAACATTACCCTTGCACCTACAAGGAAGTAAGCAATAAGATAATTTGTACAAATGTTTATCTCAACTAACACGAAGAAGATATAGGAATAACAGTTTGTAAGAATGGTTAGTACAAGAGTAGAGAAAGTCATGTGACCTCAATAAATCGGATTTTTCATGCGAAGTCCCAGATGAAATATTGAAGCTTGTTGGCACAAATCCTGCATACATGCAAGAGCCTAAGGGAAATCCCAGCTGCAGCAGTAGAAATGAGGCAGAGGGGGATGACGAAGACCACGTTTATTTTTGCTAGGTGATCCATGCGTATTTTTTTAATAATGTAGTTTTCTAATGTTTATATAGGTATTAAAATATAATCTAGCCTTTTCTAGCCTTTTTGGCAAGCCAGTTTAGCTTGTTTTATTGAATTATAGTTGGCAACACTAGTCTTGACCAAACTTACTTGGCGGTTGGCTCGAGAAGAGACCAGGTGAACAATTAGTGTGTGCTGCGTAATAGCTAAAGTTTCTGTGTTAACCAACGGTCAGCATACCTCCATTGATGTCATTGGGTTATATAAGTATTAAAACTCATAAAATTATCAGCACCTATGTCTTCTTCTTACTAGCCCATGCATACCCTGAGGATAAAGCTCATTAGCTCTCCATTTTAGCAGCCGTGGTAAAGATGCGGAAAGAAGTTCAATAGTCGACCAACACAGGAAAGCAGAGCAGAGTTTTCAAGAAACGCCGAACAAAAGAGCAGCATCAAATAGACGTCGAATAATACAGCATCAAGTTGGCGACAGAACGGGGACGTTATGAGACTCCCTGAATCCCCAAAAAAGCATTTTTGTAAAGGTCTATGGGCGTGTCTATCTGTCTGTGTCTGTGTATCTGTCTTCTGTCAAGCAACAGCATAGCTCAAAAATGAAGTCTATCAAACACAAATTTGGATGTGAGACGAAGATTTAAAAAAAAAAAAAAAAAAAGTTCCCCATTCCAAAGTACTGTTTATGTGGAAAATTTTTCGAAAATTTTTATTTTCTCAAAGATAGCGCTAACGATTTTGATTAGCTTACCATGTGTTCAAGATATGTTCACTGAAAATGAAATGAATAGTTTGAATAATTTGGAATAACCTCTGAAGTCCTTTTCATTCTTAATTACTTTTAGATAACTGGTAAACCGTCAGAGAAAGACAAGTCTTACTACACAAAGATATAGATAAGAATTTACTCGTACGTGTATTCTTTTTATGTGGGATTAACCATTTCTGAAATATTCCTTGTCATTGATTTAAATTTTCCAATGCTTATACTTTTCTGTAACGGAAAAGCAATATTAATTCTTTTTCTTATCATGGAAAGAGAACGAAATTATAAAGGCATCCCATAGCTACCAGCTCTTAAAATATGTGACTTTTGCCTAAGCCTAAGTACTCCCCTACTTCCATTGTAGTCACAAGCAAATATGTAATATTTCTACACTGTTTATCTCGATTAACATCAAGTAGAAGAATAATAAAGATATGTAAGAATATTTTGTTGAAGAATAGGTAGATAAATAAATGTGTATATAACGTATCAGACTGTTTATTTTGGGGGTCTCAAAATATGTATTTCCAGTGAACTTTCGATATCAAATTGTTGAGTAGAATGCAATATTCCATTTACCTACTAGGTATATGTTTGATAAATCAAGGGGACCTCTAAACGTGCATTTCTGTGATGTAATTACATTAATTTTTGGGGTGGAATGGAATGCTTTCTCCATCTGCCTAAGCAAGCCATACGCTGTCTCCAACAACTTCAAGCTCGATACAGAGTAGAGAAAGAACAAAAGTGGACATAATATGAAGGAAAATTGGAAAGGCAGAGGGAATGCACCGTTATTGACTCTATGCACCACAAACATGCTATTCAAATATTCCTATTGATGCTGAACCATCGCCCTGACCCTTTGCGTGCGAGTATCCCTATCATTAAGGTCCCCGAAGTTGAGGCGATGATTAACCCTGTGGGTGAGATGCATGTTATTTAACTGTTGATAACATCACCAAGAATCTGTCATTACCGTGATCTCAGATGTGATGTTCAATGTGTGGGCATCTCTTCTCAACACCATATTTCCGCTTTTGTCCATCTGGCCAGTCTTTCTCGATTATACTCGTGCATTCTCTTCCCGAGGCCTGATTGCAGCTCCTAAAACAAATATAACAGCGATGAGTTACCAGCTAATGTTCTACAATGTTCAATTCCTTAAATATGCATGCCACAACACAATAGTATGTTACGTGACGAGAACGTAGTCTCAGAAATTAAGATGCAAGTATATTTAATGAAACAAACAGTAGCGAGTTTCATAATATTCATACTAGCATATTAATTACCTTTATGCTTGACCATACTCTTTTTTACTTTCTCTACCGGTAAGTAGGGGAAGTATTGTATTCCACCCAAAAATTCGATGTCGAGATTTCACCGGAAATATATGTTTTGAGACGCCCTGAATAAAAAAAAAAGCATTTTTAGAAAAAGGTCCGTGTGTGTGTCTGTGTGTGTCAGTCTGTGGACAGCATAGCTCAAAAACGAAAAGTCGGTTAAAAACCAAAGTTGGTATTTAAGTTTAATGTCTTTCAAGGATGAGACACGAAGATTTTGAAGAAAATAGCCCCACCCTAAACTACCCTTTACATGGAAAATTTTTCGAAAATTTTTATTTTCTTGAAAATGACTAACGATTTTGATTAAAATGTCATATGTTTGAGATATTTTGATGGCAAATGAAATGTACATGTTGAATTTTCTGGCTATAGCCCCTGTAGTCGTATTTACTCTGGACGACTTTTGCATAACTGGTAAACCATTAGAGATAGACCAAATTATATTATACAAAAAATGTACATCTTGCTAAAATACACAATTTATGTCCAAATAAATTTTCTTGTAGGGTGAACCATTTCGGAGATATTCCTTGTTATGTGTGTGAGTTTCGGAAAACTTACAACTTTCGTGAAATGGATCATCGTTGTTCATTTTTTATACAAGTGTGCAAAGACAACAGAATCTCAAACATTTGACTATCGCACAAAGCCTACTGTATTCTAACATTCCCCTTGCACCTACAAGGAAATAAGCAATAAGATAATTTGTACAAATGTTTATCTCAACTAACAAGAAAGAAGATATAGGAATAAGAGTTTGTAAGAATGGTTAGTTCAAGAGTAGAGAAAGTCATGTGAGTGCAACACATCAGATTTTTTATTATAAGTCTAATAGCTATCCTTTAATGGACCTCCTTAAGTACAAACTTAAAGTACCGGTCTTATTCCAATCGGAAAATTCGATTTTCATTAAAGGACAGATGTTCCACCAATCAGAGAATTCCCATGCAGCAATGGCAAAGCGCAATATCGATTAATTCTCGAAGCGCAACTACCGCGATTTAGAAAACGCTAAAATGTCGGACGCTACTGACCTTGAGATGCAACTTACATAAATTAACCTCAATACAGCATCAACACTAAGCACAGCCCCGCAAACTAATTTCATTGTACAGCAAATAACTTACAAATGAAACAAAGTTTTGTCTGAAAACCAATATATTTAATTTGCCTTCCATTTTTCAGTTTTACGTAGCATTCCAAGGTTATCATTTCCATCATGCAGCTGTGACGTTCTGGAAACGAATCGATCGTTTAGCACCTGCGCAGAACTCCAAATATCAGCTGATGCAATATGTAGGTCATTGTCCCTGGTGAGTGTACAACATTTTACAATATTTCAACTATAAAATTAGGCATATGGTCGAGCATAAATTGTCGTATGAAACTTAACTATAATGGTAATTAAGATGTTCGTGTGAAAATTAGGAGCGAATCGCGTCTTAATTTCTACATTATAGTCTCGTTGAATAATATACTATTATTCTCAAATTTCACACGAATATTTATGCTGGACCATGTGTCTAAGTTTAAAACGTTTTGAACTGTTCTAATCCTCTACGCAGCATGTTTATCGTCAATGGTATCCGACATTTTAACAATGTATTTGATAGTCGATTGTACATACGACAATCGTTAGTTTATTGTTATGTTGGTCTTTACACGATGATACACAGGATGTATATGCTATAACCTTTAAAAAAAAAGTAGACTTTCAAAACGAGGAGAAAAATTGGATTTATTAGAATGTTATATAGAATATTAACAATATATTATTACAAAAAACAGAGTAGCTTTATTTCACATACAAGTTGTTTATTATGCAATTGCTGAAATTAACTCGACTCGTGTCCGACAATTTTAGTTTTCCAAGCTCGAACTGGTTGTTATTCGATTTAACATACGAGAATCGATAGTTTCGCCTTCAGCTGCGAGGGAACGTGCGCAGATGGTGAAGTATTGATTGGTACATGTGGATTTTTAAAACAACCTGGTTTATCTGTGCACTATGTCTGTTTTCAATATGGTTTACACCTGCACTAACTTCATACAGCATCACAGGCGGTGACACTGGTGATAAGTATAAATATAAATTATAATTGGGAAGGAAATTTTAAAAAAGAAACGTTCCAGGTCTAAGCTTAGGTTATCTCCTCTACATTTGCCAATTATGAGAAGACTGAAGAAAAACAAGTAAATCCTCAATCAGGTACAGTCCTGGTGGGATTAAATTGTCATTAAAATATGTGATAACGCATTCACCGGCTCTCCCCACTGTGAAAAAACCGAGTGTCACTGAGCAAACAATGAAAGCAGAGACGCACTAAAACCTTTACCTCAAACAGTAGCATACCTCTTATTGTTTCATTAAACAAAAAAGGTCCTATTATTTTTCTAACATCCACACTCCTACCTACGCAGATCTATTGTGTGCTAATACCTCGCAGGGGGCAGGAATGAAGTGAGGGAACCGAAGGGGCCATAGGGCCATAGGAAGACGAGCCACAGAGACGCGTGGAAGTCCCTAGCAAGTGCTTGGATCTCTTCATCCCGGCGTCAGGCCCCACACCGAGTAGCCACCAACCGCGGGTCCGAAAACGCCCAAGCGTCCCCCCCCCCCTCCCGACGGAGGGCCGTGCAACGCCACCTAGCGCAAGCATCCGCGCCATCCGCTCAGCACCACCAACACTACACGCCTGAAAGCACACCTGAAAGATGATAAGGAAATGGAATAAAGGAAAATGGTGGAAAGGAAACCTTGGTATGAAAGGATACAACCCAGCGTTCACCTACGTGATATGGGGTAACCACGGAAAAAGTCAAGTCAGAGTGCGCTGTCACCGGGGATCAAACCTAGTACTTCCCGAATGCGAGTCGGACATGTTGCTGCGACGCCACCTCGCGGTAATAGTGAGTTAAATACTAAGAGTGGTCATTTAAGTTTATCGTCTTCCAAGCTTGTGAAAGAAAGAGTTTCAAGAAAATCTCCCAACCTAAACTATCTTTTACGTGCAAAATATTTCGAAAATGTTGATTTTTTATCAAAAATGTATCTAACTATTTTGACTAAAACACCAATTATGTGTCCAAGATATTTTCATAACAAATTAAATGCACCTATGTCTTGAATTTTCAGAGAACAGCCTCTGATGCCCTCTCGATGATTTTTTATGACTGGTAAACCGTTCGAGATGGACAAAAGCTTATTTTTTAACTGATTATCCTCCCCGTGTGGAAGGACTTCACCCCCTAAGACTTTAAAAGCCGTGGCTAGGGTCAGGTGGCCTGGGCTAATGCCTCCAAAACTGCCCTGAAACAACTCCAAACCCTCCAAAACCTCTCCCTCAGAAAAATCCTCTCTGCTCCACTCACCACCACCCAAACTGTATACCTTGAAACCCGGATCCCATTCATCCCGGAGGCAATAGAAAAAAGAGCAATGGCGGCATGGACGCGCATTAGGAACCACGAAAATGACGTGATCGCCAACATTGGCAAAGGCGAGCCGAAGCACCGCAAGCATACCAGGATAAAAATGTTTTAGAAGCGGCTCCGCTCGTCGACTAATGCGCGTCCACACAACCTCGTTCCTAGACCACATACATGTTCCGGCAGAGGCCCTCGCCTCGGAAAACATTCAGGAGCTGCCACCGTGTCAAATGTGTAAGTAACTCAGTGCGCGAGCTGGGACGCATATATCTGGTGTGCCCAGTGAAGATGAGTGTGTGTGCGTGTATGTGTGTGTGTATGAGTGTGTGCGTGGGTGAATGCGTGAGTGTAAATAGTGTTAATATGTACATATGTATATAACACAAAGAAGAAATAGAACCCTAAAAAGATAATTATAAACTACTCTCGGTGACCTAATGATGGTCACTGTATGGGTTTTATGTACATAAAAATGATGTAAATAGGAACAAAGTTAATCATATATAAATGTAAACTATAGCCTGTAAGCCGGGCCCAATGTACCGGCACCAGACCAATACTTCTTTAATAAAATAAACTTGAAACTTGATGCCTGATGGGGGAGCAGAGGAACCTATGGACCGGACAAAGTGAAGACCTGGATTCTACATTTGTCAACCAAACACCAGGTATGAGAGTGAGGAAGGGGATGATACTAAACGCAGGTAAACTGGATCAGTGGTAAGGTGATGATGGAGCAGTTGGTGGAAGTGGCATGGGAAACCGGAGAACCCGGAGAAAACACACCCAGACGCCGTTTTGTCCACCACAAATACTACATTCAGGTCCCTGGAATCAAACCCCGCCTTGGTAATAGTCGAACGGCCTAACTGCTCGGTTACGGCGCCGCCCTTAGACAAAAGCTTATTACGCACACATACGATTTTTTTTAGTTAGTTAACCATTTCCGAGATATTCCTTGTTTTTTTCTGGTCATGCAAGAGAACGGAATTTCAAGCCATCATATGTTCTTAAGGTTTGACTGTTGCTTAATTCATCATTCCCGAAGGGCCTGCAAGAAAATATACTTCTCGTTATCAAGATAAACATTTGTAGATAGAAGAATAAGCTTTTTAAGAATTTTGTTGAAGAATGGGTAGAGAAAGTCATGCGAGTATAACACATCAGATTTTAAAACAGTAGAGATTTGCCCTGAAATGCTTATTGGTTCAGCTATACATTTGCATTCACTCTATTCCGGGTAGAGTTGAAGGTTTTAATACAGGCTGTTTGAGAAGGCCATAATTCTCTCTCACTCACTCCCTCCTTGGTTGTTCAGTTGTTTGTTTGGGACAACTGCCCTAGGCCACCTTATTACCGACGCACATTTTGGAAATTTGTTCTGCTTGTTGCATGTTTGTTTTTCAAGACAAGCAAGTTACATTGCTCCCACACTTTTTACTTCATATATTTAAGGAATACGGCGGCAAGTTCTCTCACTTGAATGCTTCCCCCTCTATTAAAGCAACGGTCCTCCCTGTAAAAACAGACGGGACAGATTTATTAGATTCTACATTTGTCTTTTCATCCAGGGATGTGCAGGAGTGTCCAAAATAACTCGTGTGCATTTGCTCTTACTTCGATTGCCTTCAACGTCTACAAGTCATTAGGCAAATATATTTTCACTGTAGCTAACCATTACTTTTTTAAAGCATTAATCCATACGGCTCTCTCAGTTTATACATCTGAATTACTCAGAAATATCTACTGTACAAACAACTTTACACCCGAGAAGTAAAAGAATTCTTTGTAACAATCATAACATTTTCTCTGTCTGACACAATTTTATACAGTCACTCTACAAATTCTACATATTCCATTACGAAAGTCATGGGAAATACTTTTTATAAATAACAAGCTTTTTTTTTAAAAAAAAAACAAAAAACAACAGAGTATACATTTTTCTTATATTTTTATTATTTTCTCTACTATTTACAACCTAAAACGATATTGTTTCCATCCAAAAATATCTTTAAACATGTTTAAGGTCTCTTGAATCCAAATAGCTATTTTAGAAAAGGATGCATGGCGCGCGCGCGCGCGTGTGTGTGTGAGAGAGAGAGGGAGGGGGGAAGATACGTACATTGTGAAACTTAAAATGAAAAGTTGAGTAAATACGAATGGTAAGTCCAACATACCCAGCGGGATGGCTCCGGTGATAATGCTTGTGGCCCCCATTCGGGAGGTCGTGGGTTCGATCCCCGGGGCCCACCTTCCTGACCCACCTTCCCCGGGTCACCAGGCGAGTGCTGGAAAGGATTTCCATATCATCTGAATTTCCTGTTCCTTCATTTCGTTATATAGATCATTTCATCTCACCCTTCGTCCTGTGTCCAACTTTCAGGGTTGGAAGCGCCAGCGAGTGTCGCGGCAAGGGGAAAAAATGCTCCCTCGAAGGGGGGGGCGGGGAGAGCTAAGCTAGCTTCCGTCTGGGTGCTTCTAACTGGAAAAATATAGGGACGCTGCCACCTGCTCTGTCGTGAAAATGTTCCAGCCACCCTTAGGAACCATTCGCCTCATTCATTCCCCTGGGGAGTGACCCTTCAGGGGCATAAGCACAAAAGAGCGCCTTTCGGTCGAGGTGCTAAGTCCCCCTCCGCAAGTTGTCATTGAGTCAGAAGTCCAATATCCTTTGAAAACGAGGCACGAACACTTTCAAAGATAAATTTGCACTATATTCGAATTTCTCAAAAATGGCTTTAAAGATTTTGAGTAAAGTATTTTGTTTTACTATGGCTTACATAAAATTTAATGGCCTGTAAAGCCGGTGATATATATATATATATATATATATATATATATATATATATATATATACCACAAAATTTATTTGCACAATGGAAGAGAATAGTAATGGTCAAATATCAGCCGCTATTAAATTTTGCGTCTGCCACAATAAAACACACACCTTGAATTTTGTTGCGAATAGCCTGCGAAATCCTGTGAATAACTAATGTATAATTATGTGTAACGTGTAAGGAAGGCATAAGAGATAGACGAAACCTTACTGTACAATAAATATGTGAATCTGCTTAAAATGCACTCTGTGAAATGATATTTCTGAGATATTCTTGCTCTTTCTCTGAATTTTTCAGTTTTTCGTATGTTGATCAACTTTTATTTATTTCTGGTGATATCGTGCAAAGAGCATGAAATCTCAAAAGTGACCCACTTTTTAAATATTTAACTTTTGATTCAGCTTCCTGTATCTCCATTGTACCAACAATGTAATGAGTACTTCTCTACAAACAATTATCTCAATATGAAGTAGCTAGAAGTGCAAGAATAGTTTGCAGAAGGGATATAAAAATAAACAGAGGTAGTGTAAGTCTTGTGAAAGTAGCACATCAGACCTTTTATTTTTCCGCATATCTTCATTTTTTGCGAATACATTATCCCTTTCTTCCTTGAACATTTCCTTACTTTCAACTTCATTTCAACATTGGGAAAATAATGACGCGCTGCTTCCTTGATAACCAGAGTTTCCCAGCGTTGGTCCCACATCCTTTCTTTCACAATATAAGAAAGATTATGCTGATCTTGTCCTTGACTGTCCCGATTATGTCTACAGTTGCTTGTGGGTCTTTACAAACGATTGCAACCATTCTTTCCTTTACGCTCGTTAGAGGTATTTCGCAGAAGGCTTCGGTGTATGTTTCATCATCTTTAAATTAATGTTTTAAAATCTTCTCACACTGCTGGTGCGCATGCAGACATCTCCAAATGCACGCTGCAGAGACTTCCTCTAATGAAAAATCAACCACAATCCGCTAGCGGAAAGAAACATCACTTGCAGTCATTTTGTATTAGTTAATAACGATCACGTGACTGAAGCTAATGATATCATGGCTGCCCTTAGCCTGTAAATCAGGAATGGCGAAGAGGGGTGACAGGTATTTACCCTCTCAACTTACTGACCCAATTTGAAGGACAGGCCGGTTCTCTGAGGTAGACGTGGCCTGGTAGCTAATCGCTGTGAAGCAGTAGACGGGTTTTAGACGCCGATGTAGAGGAAGTGACTCAATGAGTCAGTTCTCCCCATCTATGCAGTAAATTTTCTCAATGTGTTTATTTTTGTGATGAAATGCTAGGTTTCCTCTACCATAGGTAAGTGGTAAAGAGAATAGTTTGTACATTCCTGATCAAATCGCAGCGGGGGATGAAGATAGTGGTGTAAAGACATCCCCGAAGCTTCTGTTGATGCACAAATCACGAAACGGTGCTCTCTGCACTTACAAATTTACGTATGTTTCTGTGTCTGCAGCTGAGCGCAACCATTAATCTTCTTGATGTTACTTTCCTTTCAAAAACTGACGACATGTTCACAGTCTGTGTACCGTTACAAATATAATATGTCCGGTTTAGTTGTATTACTCACAGTAGCGCTTGCAGATGTTTCTTTCTCTTCTCCATCACCAACAGCAGCTCTGTCGGTGTGTTCGGCGTGCTTTTGTTTCTTGGGAACAGCTAAACCTAAGCTACTCATTTGCATCTTAACCAAATTCGCCCCGAAAATGGCATACACCCAGCATCACTGTTGAATCCTACGTATGCATTTCGCGATTGTATTAAATGAATTGCTTCGGTAAACTAGAAAAGCGTTAAGATATTTGTTCTCTCGGATTTCCACGTTACTGAAGAAACTGGTTGAAAGTTTTTAAAGTTCAAAGTCTCCATAAACAGCTTTCAACACGTTCAGGAATGAGGCACCAAATTCATTTTGGCAGGTCCTTCTCTAACTCCAAATCGAGCTGACATAATTGTGGGAATATTAAATGAAAGTTCATATTATATTTAATTAGACAATATGATAATATACCAAACTTTGAGAAACGTTATAGCCGCTATTGGTATATTAATTGTTAGGGCTCGGAAGTTCATGCCCTAAAAAACACTGAAATATGCATGCAAATATGCTCTTAAAAACTTGAAAATATGCCAAGAAATATGCACTATTCAATTAAAACAATTAATGTCCCTCTGCAGTAGACAAGACGAGTTAGTATAAATAATAAATAAAGTTACCTTATTCTTTAGAGGTTGAAGCAGAAATAGTCCCGCTGCTAGTATTAACTGCTAAATTGCAGTTCACAACCAACACTTTGCACAAATTTTCAACTTTAAAACATTGTCTGTTGTCCCGCAAAACACTTTTGTAGCGTGAAAAACTTCTCTCCACGTCACAAGATGTTATCGGGGCATATTTAAATGATGCTAACTGCTTCAAACAAACACACACACACACACACACACACACACACACACACACACACACACACACAGAGAGAGAGAGAGAGAGAGAGTCAAGTCTCTTGGTGAGACATGTTTTTTTTTTTTTTTAGGATGTCTCCAATACCGCACATCTGTTTATAACCAGAATTTTTTGAAATTACATAATTCACTTTCTCTTTCACTTTTTGTCCTATGCTACCAGGAGCCGAACTTAGATCACATAGTTTTTTCAAAGACAGTAACTGATTCATGCAAAGGAGATCCTACAGCTTCCAATGCCGTTATGGCTGTTGGTAAGAAAGAAAAATGGGCAGATATGAAACCAAGAACCTCTTTTAACCCAGTGCCTGACAGAATATTTTGCACAGTTTCTATTGATGAAGCATCTTTCAAGTCCAATGAATTAGCAACCTCTTCGGCTATTTCTATGTGTTCAGCATAATATAAAACTGCATCGATCCATGTTCCCCATCGATTAACACTGGTGCAGGAGGAAGTCGGACATTAGGTGCTGTTGATCTGAACAACTTAACTCTTTTAGGAGATTTAACAAAAATTATCTTCGTACTGGACACAAATCTATCTACCAAAGGGAAAGAACCATTGTCTCAGAAATGCTACCAATATGAAAAATATTATACCGATGAAAGATTAAAAAAAAGCATAAAAATCACTAAAATATGCAATATAGGGGCAATAATATTGAAATCTTCGTGAATTGCATCATCATGTGCAGTACTGCCAATATGAAAAATACTATCCAGATAGAAAAAAGTAATAAAAAACCATAAAAATCATTAAAATATGCAATATAGGGGCTATAGTATTGAAATAATATGCATTTATCAAAAATCAAGAAAATATGCAGTTATATGCACCATAAAATCATGTCCAAATAACTGAAAATTCGGTAATTTGTGCACATAATGTAAAAGCATACATTTTTAACCCCTATGAAAAAACATGCAAATGCATGAACTTCCTAGCCCTATTAATTATTTAATAAATTTACAATGCAAATCTTGAATTGCATGAACTGCTGAAAATTTCTGATTCAAAATGTAATTTTATACGTTTACGATTAGACATATGAGTATTTTATTTTTTACTATGATGGATCAGCGGCCCAGTGACAGACGGACAGAATATAGAACTGAAAATATCTAGTACGTAATATAATTAATTTATTCAGATTTAGAAAAACACAGAAATTCAACAGGTCAATTGGAACTAGAAGGAAACATTATCTACTTAAGAAATATGACCAACTTTATGCAAATTGGATTCCATAATGTTCTATCAAAATCCGTATTGTTATATAATAGTGAAACGTGAACCCTAAGAGCCCAGGATGGGAAGCGAATTGAAATAGTACAAGTGAGATTCCTTAGATCATTTGAAAAGGCAAGAGACAAAAAGCAAAGTAGTGCAATAAGGGAATAATTAAGAACAAAGAGTACATTAATCCCTAGGATGTCTCCCCTATACAGAGGGTGCCATTGCCGCCCGGCCGCTGCGTCCTTCAGCTGCAGCCAAGGCCATGGGTAGCGCAGGATGAAGATGGTGGGGGTCAGCAAGCCGATTACTCGGCCACCTTTCCATCAGGGTGGCTCCTCAGTTGGCATCACGAGGCTGAGTGCATCCCGGACCGGACCTCCCAGCGGGGAAAAATCCCCATGCCGGTACAGGGGATCAAACCCGGGTTCCTGTGCTACAGGCAGGTGCGTTACCACTGCGCTCTGGGACGTTCAAAAACAAAGTAGACCAAGAACTGATAAAATTAAGAAGTATCAGAAAAACTGGCAATATGATGTAGAGAGATTCCTTAGACTACCTTGGTAAGCATTCTTTTATCAATCCGCTGAGGAACGTAACCTCATGAAATGCGTATTACATTAGTATAACTTTTTTCATTGCCGTTTAATCTTAGCATCATAGAAACTAATTAATTACTCATTCGCTCATAATTTACATAAAACAGCCCAAATCAATTTTTTATCCCACGGCCTATATACTAGTGGTGCAAATTTCAGCAAAATATCATTAAAATAACATCATTAATTACATGTTTTATACCTATTAGAAGTATTATTAGTATAACTTTGAGAACATCCCAAACAATTTTTGGAGCTACTTTTTAGAAAACCAATATTTGACATTTTCTAAGAAATTACTCAGCCCCTTCCGTGATCCACTCGTCAGAGCTGCAGTTTCATAGACCGGAAGCTATAATTCAAATGTAAGGAAAGAATTAAACAAATTCAAGAAAGATTGAGTAATGTGTGTTTTTTTTTTTTTTTTAAATTCTTATTTGAGCTGTCTATAAAACCAAGAAATTATTTTAAAACGTCTCATTCAAATATAGATATGTTTGTTTAAAAATTGCAATTATTGTTATAACTATAAATTATAATATTATAATATGTATAACGAGTATGTGAATTTGTAATGGTTAGAGAAAGTGAGTGTTGTACATAATGCACTAATTATAAATAAAAGCAGTAACCTACTTAAGGGAAGCGAAGTGTGAAATGCTCAAAAATATAATTGTTTATTTTCATTACAGTTAACTTTTCTGACATTTTCTGAACAAGAACACATATCGTTTTATAATTTTATATATAATGCTTCTTTATCTTACTACACTTTTGATGTAAGTCATTATAATAAATTGTTTGCTTCACTAACTTTTTCTCAGAAACATTTTTTATCATAAATGGCGATTTTTCTCAGAAAATATTCGAGCTAGAGATTTGAAATTTTGTACATTTCTTTTTTATATATTATTAATTGGCCTATAATTATGATGATATAAATCACCATTTAAATATCGCATCCATATTTTGTTGAAAACTTTGTATAAGTTTTACATTTTCATTTTTATGCTCAAAAATTTATTTTAGAAAAACCATTACATATATTTATATAATTCTAGGTCAGTATCATAACAGACATATGAGGCCTAAGTGTAGTTATTCTAATTTTGTGGAAATCTACCCTATTTTTCACAAAATATTTTCTTCTGTTTACATATTAAGCATATTTTTAAAGAGAAAGCTTAAGAGCTAGATTAATGACGTTTGCCATAGATATTCTACATAGTCTGGTATATATGTCTGATATTTTTCAAACGTATTCACTTGTTACCCAGTTGAGAAACAGGGGATTACTTTGTTCAGGTGTACTTGACTAAGCTCCACACTTTCCGGTTCCCTTAACTTCACTTGTTTGCCCAGTAGCTGATCGCAACTATCTTGTTGGCATTAACATATTGGAAATTAAAATGATCATCCCTGAAAACGTTGCCAATAGCTTCTTTAGCATGCCTGCTGAAAGCTGTTACGGCTATAGAATAAGATAAACTCCCCCTAGGACGTATTGTGACGTATGTGTGTGTGCATGTGCGTGAACAGGGGGCAGAAAGACAGACAGTCAAGGGGAGGAAAAAACAGGAGCTTTAATTGTATTAATAATTTACGATCCAACCCTCACACAATGAGTGCACGTTTCACAGTAGACATACAATTTACTCATCCATTCTGACTACTTCATAGCAGTAGGACCCTCAGGTTAAAAAACAAGCAAATAGCCGTGTTATTTTTATGGGCGGAGGGAGACAAAAGGTAGGTATTGTATCTTGCTTCCCGCTGACTCATCACAAGACACTCCGATGCAACTTATTATGTTGCACTTCAACTGCTGCACGCAATCACTAGCAAGTGTGATTACCAGGCAGCTCATTTACATAGAGCTTAAAGAACCGTCCACAGGGAGCCCACATTTAATTGTACCACTTTATTTATTCCTTCGTTTCATTAAATCCTGGCGTAATGAAATACGTTAACAAGAAGTTGGAAATAGTTTTAAGATTGTTAAGTAATACACTGCAGGTGTCTAGAATTGTAAACTTATGTTTAATTGACAGATATTTTTTCTATTTAAGCTTTATTGACATAATTTCAGTACAATTTCTCCTAAAAATGGCATGTTACATTCGTTTAAAGCATTCAAAACAACTGTGCTTTTGAAGGCCACTATGTCTGATATTTTGTTTCAAAACTTTTATCTAAAAAATTCTCAAAAATTGTAGAATAACAATCTAATCGCAGATTTTCCCCCGTCACCATTTAAATGCACAATGTACTATACAGATGTGTGCAATAGTACATAAAATGTTACGTGATTTTCTCGTAATTTTCTTTTCTTACATCTTTAACGCTTTAAAATATGACTCATGATGCAATTTTTCGTCCAATGTTCAGTATACATTCTTTGAAGTGATCTAAAAGTATTTCTTGGGGTTCATAATTTGAATATTTTGATATACAATTCGTATTACATAATTTAGATATTTTTCCAAGAACATTTTTAATTTTACACAAAGTCAATCTTTTAGAAATCATATGCAAAATTCAAAAGCTCAAATTTTGAAATTTCCATCACAAGGTGAATTTTACACACACATTATTCACTTTTCATTTTTTGAAACTTTATTTCTTGGAACGTTAGACACATATCACCACAAAAATAAATGCTTTGATATGACTGTTGAATAAATCTGTGATAACATGGTTGGTATGCTGAAGAGGGTGGTTGCATGTCTACAGATGTTGCTGGGAATCATTTGAAAGTATTTACTAACTGGGGAAATTTCTTCAAGAAGCACTACTTGAAGATATTTATCCACAGAACACAAAACTTAAAGGGTTGGATTTCGCTTTAAAACACTGCACAGTTGACCGTTTAACTGCACTGCATTCTTTGAAGAAGCACTCTAAGCTTTACTTTGAATTTCCTTGAAAATTGATAAAAATGCATGTAAGGACAAACCAGGATTTTTTTTTTACTTTTTTGTGAAAGTCTGCCTTAATGACAGTCAATTCCCTTTGCATAGTAAGAACTTCATTAGTTTGCCACTAATGTTTTTAAAAATTAATTTTAAAACTACAAACTTTAAACTAGCCTTAGAGGGGAGAGTCGTGCACTATCGGCCGGCACACAGTATGGCCACGTATAATTCCCCTTATGCCGCTAGATCGCAGTGTTTTACAATAATTGGTAGCAAGCTCGCCCATGTGCACTGTAGCCCGATATAGGGGAAACAGTTGATCGACTCTCAGCAGCTGCCTAGCAGGCTTGCAGAGGTCTTAGCGGACCTAAGTTTTTAGCGGATTGTAATATCAGTTTGAGGATTTAAATTTTTAGATATTTGTTTATGCTTTTTGACATATCTATTACCTTGTTTTATATCTGGCTATTGCCACTGTATTTTACGTTTATGTGTATATTTTCATCGTTACCAGTGATTTTATTTTTGATTGAAATTTATATCTGGCTATTGCCATGAATTTTATAAGGGCGCTGATGACCTAGAAGTTGAGCGCCCTTAAACCCACAAATCCAAATCCAGCTGATCGACAGTTCCCAAGAATTCAATATGGCCGACATTAAACTAAACTGCAGTCGACATTACACCAAACGTAAACGCAGTACTACCAACCTTCATAATAAAAGCGTTATTTCTAACCACAAATATTGCAGGGTTGAAGTATTGTGCTTTCAAACGATAATAATGCTTGGATATTGTTACCACACAACACATGAACGTACTGTCGGCAAATTTTGTTCTGCAAGAATACTTTTGGATAAAATCACTTCCGAACGCTGAATATCGTAATATATACTTAATGCACTTCTGGTTGTGAACACAAAAATAACAGTAACTATAACTGCATATAGTGCTCTAAAAAAATTCAAGATAAAACCACGCACACACCTTGGGGCGTGGTTAGCACCCCGGGTTCCCCCAGCCGGTTATACGGTCTTTGCTACCTGGTGTCGCTACTTCTTTAATCATGTAGCTCCTCAATTGGCCTCTCAGGGAAAGCTTAATAAAAGTCGGGTGTACAAAAAGAAAACAAACACCCTGAGGATGGCCATGAAAAGTTAACTACAAAGGGACAGAGAAAAGTGAATTTCTGTACAAGTAATGGGTCAATATAAGAGCTTCCTGTATGAGTCCATGACAACTTGCCAAGGGGGATTTTAAATTAAATTATTTTGTTTAACGACGCTGTCAATTGCCAGGATCACATCAGTGTCACCGGTGTGCCGGAATATCGTCCCGCAGGAGTTCTTTTACATGCCAGTAAGTCTACTGACATGCAACTGTCGTTTTTAGTGGAGGGGGGCTTAACACCTCGACCGAAAGGCGATCTTTTGTGCCTATGCCCCTGAGGGGGCACCCCTCAGGAGGATGAATGAGGCGAATGGACCCCAAGGCTTGCCACGACAGAGCAGGTGGTAAAGTTCCTATATTTTCCCAGTTACAAGCACCCCACTGGCTCAGCCCGGTTCGTCTCCCCCCCCCCCCCTTGGGTTCGCACTCCCAAGGGAGGCGCGGGATTCGGAAACCGGCTCCCTAAGGCTTGCCAGGATGGAACCATAAGGCTTGAACCATGTCATGGGAGGGGGGGGGGCTGGAAACCAGTAGGCCGTTCAATCCGGAGGAAGAGACTTTCAGAGTGCATTTGTTCCCCCCTGCCGTGCTGCTGCCGCGACGCTTGCCCACGCTTCCAACCCTAAAAATGACCTAACGGGATGAAGGGTGAAATGAAATGATTAATGTAACGAAATGGAGGGACAGGAAATTCGGAGGATATGGAAATCCTTCCCAGCATTCGCCTGACGATCCGGGGAAACAAAAAAAAAACCATGGGTCAGGAAGATCGACCCCGCGACCTACCGCATGCGGGCCGCAGACATTACCGCCTGAGCTATCCAACTTGGTACCCTGCTGTAAAGTTCATTATATGTTTAGAAGCATTTGAAGATTACTGGTTGCAGTGTATTAAGTGCAGAGGTTGGGCACATTAAATGTGTGGATCAGGGAAATAGTTTGGTTTTTATTTGTGATTTCTTTTAAACACTGAGTAAAACTTTAGTGAACTGGGCTGAAATGGTAGGAATTAGTTTCATGCTTATACATATGTTCTAAAGCTTGTTGAATAGATATTCCTGCAGAGTATCACTAACAATGACATATCTCAAAATGTGCAATGATTGATAGCATGAGACGATGCACGTCTTGTAGTTCCAGCTCTATTTACTTTGTATGTCATAAGTACTATACATAAAATCAACAGAAATTCTATTGTGTCAATCATAGAAAATATCCTGAGGTAAGATAATACAAAATTAAGATTCCTATTAACCATAACAGTTATAAAGTAAAGTCAATGAACTCAAGCCGGCCGATGCTACACGACTCTTCCCTGTGGAAATTCATGGAAAAACGATTAAATATGCAGAAACTTCGGAAATATGCAGTTATAGACACTTTGAAACGTTATACAATCACAGAATAAAATAAAATATAATATCGCAAAACTTTATTCCACCACAAGTAAATACAAATTAAATGTAGGTACAATAACAATAGGGAAGCACAGAAGGCTTAAGCGATTGTTAAAGCTTTTAAAAGTTGGTCGGTATGTGATGGCTTTGAAATGCTATTCTCTTTGCGTGGTCAGGACATAAAAAAAAACAATAACGCCTTTCTATTGGCGAAAAGTATAGGTGTATTTGAAAAGTCAAATCAATAACAGAAATATCTCGAAAATGGTTATCTCCAGCAAAAAATAAAACACGCGTTTAACATAAGATGTGTGTTTTAACGAGATACTTTTGTATAGTAGGATTTTGTGTCTCTATTACGGTTTAAGAGTTATACAAAAGTCATTCAGAGAGGCTATTCCTAGAAAATTCAAGGTGTACCTGCATTTCATTTGTCATGAAAATAACTTCAACATGTATTTTAATTAATTGATTAATTTTTGAAACTTTTTCCATGCAAAAACATGTCTCAAAACGTGTATTCCCAACGAAATATCAAAGATGTGGTGCTTTACTTCCCCTTCTTGCTCTACGTAATGGAGTAAGTAAAAAGTTAAAGAAGCAGTTGTACAAATCTGGTGTCTAGCGATCTCCTAGCCATTTCTCTTGGTGATAGTGTGTTGTTTTTCCAGACGCATAGAGAAGTGAAGATGATGGATACGGTGGAGTTTCACAGCCGGAAGGTGAGGTGAACCTAGGTGGCGAACCGAGCGAAGCGATACCGGAGGGTTGCTGTGATTTCCCGCACAACAGGAAAGCATTCATCTTGGACAGAGCGGTTGATGGATGCGTTCAAACAAAGGGTTCGCTCATTTACACGCCTCGTTGTTTATTTCCTCTTTCATTCACATGAAAATATCACGCGGAATATCTGCGCCATGGAGCAGAAACGCTGGCGTTCATTTGTTATATTACAGTATTATTTCGTGACTCCCTCAGGGGATATTGAAATACTATCTGGGAAGTCTCGGCAGCTGAAACCACAGCAATAATAACATGTGCAATTTAAGGATCAGTGCTATATGTTATATTTTCCGTCTCAAGGTTGACTACATGATTGCCGATATCAATTCGGTCATCGCTGGCGTGTGGTCTGAATATCTACCTCAACAGTATGGATTCTGCATCTTGATAAACCGAAGGACTCGCTGGTTGTTACTCTTATAACAATAAAGGGCTGATTGAATGTCTGTGCATACATCATTTGTTTTTATACCTGTTTACGAGGTATACATACAACATCTTGTTATTTTCTTTACCACATAGGTATAGTACGTGGGAAAAATATTGCATATCGAGTGAGATGACTCCGCGGTAACGTGCGAGGCTCGCATTCGGGAGGTCGTATGTTCGTTTCCCATGGTCGACCTAACTGACCCATGGGAATGCTGGGAAGAACAATTACATCCCCCGAACTTCCTGTGCTTCCATTTTGTTTCATTAATAATTTCATTCATCCTTCATCCCGTTGGTTCTTTCAGGTGTCTCCTCTTATGACAAATCAAATGTATACTTTGAATTTTCTGGCTATAGCCTAAGTAGTCCTCTTTACTCTTGATGACACTTGTATAGTTGCTAAATCATAAGAGATAGAACAAATCTTACTATACAAAAATGTAGATCTCATAAAAACACACAAGTTATGCCCAAATGCATTTTTTGTGGAGTGAACCATTTTGGGAGTATTCCTTGTTACTTGCGTGAGTTTTACAATACCTAAAATTTTCTCAACAGGAAGATCTTTATTCACTTTTTTATCTCTTGGCCGTGCAAAGGGAATGGAATTTCAAAGGTTTAAAAGATTTAACGCTTAAACCCTACTGTATTTCCATATTCCCCTTGCAACTTCAAGAAAATTAGCAAAATGATAATTTCTGCAAATTAAGAACATCAAGAGAATGTAGGAACAGTTAGTACAAGATTAGAGAGATTTATGTACGTGTAACACATCAGATTTTTTTTTTTTTTTTTTTCAAGTTAGTGTCTCAAACGCAGCATATTTTAACCCATTTTGCTAAATCCTTTTTGATACTAAAAACTAACAAGAACAATCTGATGTGTTGCACTCACATGACTTTCTCTACTCTTGTACTAACTACTCTTACAGGCTCCTATTCCTCTTCTTCGTATTAGTTGAGATAAACTTTTGCAGAAATTATTTTATTGCTTATTTCCTTGTAGGTGCAAAGGGGGAATATGGAAATACAGTAGGCTTTGAGTGATAGTCAAATCTGTTAAAGCTTTGAGATTTCGTTCTCTTTGCACGGCTAAGATACAAAAAATTAATAAAGATCTTCCATTTGAGGAAAGTTTAAGCGTTCCAAAACTCACACAAATAACAAGCAATATCTCTGAAATGATTCACACCACAAAAAAGTTAATTTGGACATAAAGTGCGTGTTTTGACAGGATCTACATTTTTATACAGTAAGATTTGGTCTAACCGCCTCCGTAGCGCAGTTGGTAGCGCGTTTGCCTTTGGCGCGGAAACCCGGGTTCGATCCCCGGTACCAGCATGGGGATTTTGTCCCCTCTGGGAGTTCTGGCACGAGGTTCACTCAGCCTCGTTAGGTCCCGGGGGGACCAATTGAGGAGCTACTTGATGGAGAAGTAGCGGCCCCAGGCCGTGTAACTAGCCGGGAGGGCTTGGGGCGCTGGCCACGTCCCACCCGCCAGTACTCCACTCCACCAATGACGCCTGTAGTGGGCAGAGGTGGGGGACGCAGCGGGTGGGTGGCAAGCCTTGGTCCTTCATGGCCTGTTGCGCTAGGGGTTTAAGATTTGGTCTGTCTCTTACGGTCTATGTGGGCTATAGCCAGAAAATTCAAAATATATGTACATTTCATTTACCATAAAAATGTCTTAAACATGTGGCATTTTATTCAAAATCATTAGAGCAATTTTTGAGAAAACCAAAATTTTCGAAAAAGTTTCCATATAAGGAGTAGTTTAGGATAGAGGAATTTTCTTCAAGATCTTCGTGTCACATCCTTGAAAGACATCAAACCTAAATGCTAAATTTGGTTTTTAACCAACTTTTCGTTTTTGAGTGACGCTGTTCATAAACACACACGCACGCACATACTTTTTTCTAAAAATGCTTTTTTTTTTTTATTCAGGGGACCTCAAAACATATATTCCCGGTAAAATCTCGACATCGAATTTTTGGGTAGGATACAATACTTCCTCTACCTACTATATGTAGTAGAGAAAGTAAAAAGTGTTGTAATCTTTACTGCTTTGGTTCCTCGGTTAACAACAGCATGCATTTCCTGGTTGCAACATGCACTTGCGGTCTGTGTGGTTTCAAAGAGAAGTTGAAAAGCATTCTTCATGTCAACAGTGTACTTTGTGTCGACATTTCCGATAGTTTTTTTGTTTGTGTTGGCTTTTGCATTGAGATTACTGCATACCTGCTAATAGCACTTAGGGCCAATAGAAAAGCATAAGAAAAATCGTATTTACGGATTACTCTCCCAAATGAGAGTGTACACTCTCTCTCAGAAGCCAGAAAAGCATATTTTAATTAGTTTAAAATGACATACAAACTATAGGTTACTTAAGTTGGTAAGATTTACATTCTCATTTTTATGTACTTTTCAATTTTATTGCATGTGCTGTGTGCTTCTGTTGTTTTTCACAAAACTTCCTCTGGCTAATTATTGCTTTTTGAACTTGAGTAAAATTACAATTTAGTTACATGATTCTTCGCCGTGTTAAATATCAAACTATAGATACGCAAAAAATATTAATTTCCTTGCCTATAGATACTGTCAGGGGAACATCTATCCCATAAAGAACAAACGAGGGACAATAATGAAACAATGCGATGTGATGTGTGTAGGAACAGATGGGGGACACCTTGACCCACCTTGACCCGACATGGGTCTATTGCGGGTTACCACCCCCAGGGGGAAGCGATGAGGTAAAGTGAGACCGGAGGCTTGTCAGAGAGCGGAGTCATCGAAGCCCAGAGACGCACAGAAGTCCCTAATAGTTACAGATATTGACACCTGGTGCAAAACCGAAGTGGTTCTCTACCCAGAGAGAGGGCGACGAAGCGACCCTTGCGGCCCGGGTAGCAACTTCCAGAAGGCACCAGGCACCATCTGTGCCATCTGTCCGCATTCGCCGGAACGTAACCGAGTTGCCAACCAAGCCTGAAAGGTGCAAGGAAGGAAATGATAAAGGAAGAGAAAGGAATCCACCTCAGCATTCGTCTGGTGGCCAGAGGAAACCACGGAAAAACTCAAGCCAGAGTGGTCGGTCAACGGAGATCGAACCCGGGACCTCCAGAATCCGAGTCGCACATGTTGCCGTGGCGCCACCTCGCTTGTTATTAGGAAACAATAGTGACGGAAAAGTACGTGTAAATAGCTACAAATGTAAAGAATTCATGTAAAATATTATACATATATACTGTAATAAATGAGAACACCAGTTGCTCCTAATCACCTTCATTTGTTTCTTAAGCATAACCGCTGAAGTTATCCTTAAGACACTGTTGTACACGCTCAGTCCAAACCCAACTGAACAATCGAATCACAACTGAACTGCCACTGCTGAATCACAACCCAAACGAACCTCCAATGAACTTTCACTGTTAGTTGTCCACCAAAAGACTAAGATTGCCCGACCGGATCACAAGGTTCATTCTGATCACGGAATCTTCTCCAAGAGAAAGCTTCTGGAACCTGACGAAAGAAGTTTTCTGGAGCAGTAATTATCAAACTCTGGGAAAACGGCACATGGCGAGCTTGTCGCGTGGATCATTACTCACTTAAGGAGACCAGTCGTTAACACAGGTAGCTGGCCGGGTCAGTACGTGCTAGTCCCTTGCTTCGGTAACTAGCCGCAGCCGTGGTGACATGTTGAAAAGGAAAATTGAAAGAAAATCAACACAGACGCATGTTAGCCGGACGAAGTAACTAATGACTGGACTTTGGCAGGTAGCCTAGGAAAGCCATGACAAAATTAAGTAAAAAGCTAACTGAGAAGCACAGGAGTTCGGGAAGCTTCGTTTTGTGCCACTGGGAGGGGTAATGTTAAACAGAGACAGAGATACTTAGAAACCCCAAATGTGTCAAGCTTGGCGAGGCATGGAAAAATCTGATGTGTTGCACTCACATGACTTTCTCTACTCCTGTACTAACCATTCTTACAAACTGTAATTCCTATATCTTCTTCATGTTAGTTGAGATAAACATTTGCACAAATTATCTTATTGCTTACTTCCTTGTAGGAGCAAGCAGAATGTGAGAATACAGTAGGTTGTGTGATAGTCAAATGTTTTAAAGCTTTGAGATCCCGTTCTCTTTGCACGGTTAGTATATAAATAATCTGATGTGTTGCTATCACATGACTTTCTCTACTCTTGTACTAAGCATTCTTACAAACTCTTATTCCTGCATCTTCTTGTGTTAGTTGACATAAACATTTGTACAAACTATCTTATTGTTTATTTGCTTGTAGGTGAAAGGGGCATATTAGAATTTGAGCGATAGTCAAATATTTGAAAGCTTTGAGATCCCGTTCTCTTTGCACGCTTAACATATAAAAATGTGAACAACGCTATTCCATTTCATGAAAGCTCCGAATCTGATCCAAATAACAAGGAATATCACCGAAATGGTTCACTCTACAAAAAATTTATTGCGATATAAATTGTGTGTTTTAGCGAGACCTACATTTTTGTAGAGAGCGATTTGGTCTATCTCTTACAATTCACGAGTTATTCAAAACTCATCCAGAGTAAATATGACTACAGGGCTTATAGCCAGAAAATTCAAAATATACATTTCATTTATTATTCAGATATCTTAAACATATTGCAAATTATGCAAAATCGTTAGCCATTTTCAAGAAAATCAAAATTTTCGAAAACTTTTCCATGTAAAGGGTAGTTTAGGGAGGGGCTATTTTCTTCAAAATCTTCGCGTCGCATCCTTGAAAGACATTAAACTTAAATACCAACTTTGGTTTTTGACAGACTTTTCGTTTTTGACTTATGCTGTCCACAAACACACAGACACGCAGGCACGGACCTTTTTCTAAAAATGCTTTTTTTTTATTCAGGATGTCTCAAAATAATATATTTCCTGTGAAATCTCGACATCGAATTTTTGGGTGGAATACAATACTTCCTCTACTTACCATTAGAGAAAGTAAAAATGAATGACGATGTTATATTTGACAAAAGTGTAAGTTCTCCAAAACTTGCGCAAATAACAAGGCATATCTCCAAAATGGTTCACTCTACAAAAGAATTTATTTGTACATAAATTGGGTATTTTAGCAAGATGTACATTTTTGTGTGGTAAGGTTTGATCTATCTCTTACGGTTTACCGGTTATGCAAAAGTCGTCCAGAGTAAATACGACTACAGGGGCTACAGCCAGAAAATTCAAGATATGCATTTCATTTGTCATAAAAATATCTCAAACATATGGCTTATTTTCGAAAAATTTGTCATGTAAAGGGTAGTTTAGGGTGGAACAATTTTTTTCAAAATATTTGTGTCACATCCTTGAAAGACATTAAACTTAAATACCAAATTTGGTTTTTAACCGACTTTTCGTTTTTGCGTTATGTTGTCCACAAACTGACACAGACACACGCGCGCTCGCGGACCTTTTTCTAAGTGCTTTTTTTGATTCAGGGGGCCTCAAAATATATATTTCCGGTGAAATCTCGACATTGAATTTTTGGGTGGAATACAATGTGTCCTCTACTTACTAGTAGAGAAAGTAAAAATGTGTGCTTTTATTCTCAAACGATGCTTAGTTAAGTACCCACTCAGAATATGTTTAACGAGTGTCGGCGCAGAATTAGGCGTCCATCTGGCTACCTATAAAAGTAGAACAATTTCCCATGAAATTCTATGGCCATGTACCATGGCCTGGAATCCAGTTAGACCTCTTGAGCGCCATCGTACAGCTGGTATGCTATCCTCTCAACATTAGCCATGCCGTACCAATTTGAAGAGCTAGCAGCATACTGACTTTTTGATACTGTTCAAGAAAGTTCTCTTACAATGACCTTAGCTGTCTTGGATTAATTAATTGCATTACTTTTTAACAGCTTGAGGTTTTTTACTAGACACATTTTGGCACCGTTACCTGTATAGGCAGCTGATGAATAAGGAAAATGTCATGGTCCACAATTTGCATTCCTCGAAGAACGCGAATACTAATATTTATAATGATCGCAATTAGCTACATACTTTGGCTTGCAAGGTCATCGGACATGAGCCGTTTCGGAAGGAGAAAGCCAGAAAGTCGAAGTGCAGGTAAGGGCTAACTTCTGCAATGACGAATTTAAAACTAAATAAATACGACACTGAACATCAAAAAGAGGAAAACTTACTGTATAGCTCTGTACAAGAAAAAACTTCCTAGCTATAGACAGAACTTAAAAAGATCCCAAATGTTCATGCAGTGTTAAATTTTATTTTGGAACGGCGAATCTGCAGCATGATAAAATATATTTTCTTGTATATGTATGTTGAAAAATAATCCTATACGTCGTTAACTTCTGAGAGATTTTTTCACTGCCCTTAATTTTGTACTGATTCTAACAAAACTTGAAATGTGTAGATAAATGATCTTCAAAGTCCTATGTATAAAACTCCAGCTCTCAAATTTTAGAATGACAGTAATTTTGTACTGAATGAAACTTTATCCAAACCTCTAACACACAAAATTAAAATACTTACATGCAGGGGTTGGCGAGTTATTTCATGTGTACGACAGGATGAGCAGACGTTAGTAAGTGACCCAGTTGTGAACACACTGCAGTCCAGCTTTCTGTACCGAGTATTCCTGTGATGCGTGGCAGTTGATGCCATCTTTTAAACTCATGACATTTTTATAGAAACACGTCTATTCGGATCATTCTTGGCTTCAAGGTTTCATGGTTTGTCGACCTGATTTGATTTTCCCGAAAACATGTATTTCGCAACTACACACTGCAATATAGTTCTCAAACCGTTAGTGTGAACCACAGGGATGAGGCCTGGATAGGAGAATGGTCAATATCACAGGACCCTCTGGATATTCTAGAGCAGGGCTGACGAACATTACTCAGCAGGTGTGAAGACATTCACCTACTTCCCTTCCCTTTGTAACCACGAAAGCGGAAAAGCAGAGAAAATATCTGATGTGTTGCAGTCGCATGACTTTCTCTACTCTTGTACTAACCACTCTTACAAACTGTATTTCCTATATCTTCTTCGTGTTAGTTGAGAAAAACATTTGTACAAATTATCTTATTGCTTATTTCCTTGTAGGTGCAAGGGGAATATAATATAGTAGGCTTTGCTGCGATAGTCAAATCTTTTAAAGCTTTGAGATTCCGTTCTCTTTGCACAGTTAACATATAAAAAATGAATAACAATGTTATATTTGACAGAAGTGTAAGTTCTCCAAAACTATCACAAATAACAAGGAATATCTCCGAAATGGTTCACTCTACAAAAAAATGTTATTGGACATAAATTGTGTATTCTAGCAAGATCTACATTTTTTGTGTGGTAAGATTTGGTCTATCTATTACAGTTTACCAGTTATGCAAAAGTCATCCGGAGTAAATACGACTACAGGGGCTATAGCCAGATATTCATAAAAATATCTCAAACATATGACATTTTAATCAAAATCGTTAGAGCAATTTTCAAGAAAATCAAAATTTTCAAAAAATTTTCCATGTAAAGGGTAGTTTAGGGTGGAGCAATTTTCTTCAAAATCTTCGTGCCGCATCCTTGAAAGACATTAAACTTAAATATCAACTTTGATTTTTAACCGACTTTTCGTTTTTGAGTTATGCTGTCCACAGACTGACAGACACACAGAAACATACACGGATCTTTTTCTAAAAACGCTTTTTTTTTTTTTTTTTTTTTTTTTTTTTATTCAGGGGGTCTCAAAACATATATTTCCGGTGAAATATCGACATCGAATTTTTGGGTAGAATACAATACTTCCTATGTTTTACTATACGTAGTAGAGAAAGTAAAAAAGGCGAAGCTCAGTTCTAGCCAACACGTGCTACTGCAGTTATGGAGCGGATACTACTCTTTTCACACCTGCTGAATAACGTTCGTCAGCTCTGCTCGGCTAAGTCCGAGTACTCCGCGCATGCAGCCCGGCTGGTCGGGGAGCGAGATAGCCAATGCGTCACTAGGAAAAGGTCATAACACAGGTGCTTGAGGTTGTGCCGTTTCTTCTATGTCATAACATAGGTCACCATGTCAAGCCAGGACGTCCGTTCGCTAGTTTGTAGAAAGAGCAGATTCTCATTACCCAATAGAACGGACTACCGCAACTTCGTGTATATCAACAGTGCTGAAGTCTGTGAGGAAACGGAACTTACAGCGTCGTTATACAACACTGCATTCAGTCGAGACGACGGCTTGCCCCAATGCCGAGTTTTATTGCATGTTGAAGGTAAACTCCCGCGAGTGCGAGTACTCATGCTCGCTGGCGCGCACCGAATCTAAAACAGCCTACTCTAGAGTCCTAAATATGAATTAAGTCCCCAGATTACCACAATATCACAGAGCATATAAGTGTGTTCTATTTTCATTGCTTCGCGTTATGAAAAAGATGATCAGTACTAAATGGGCCGTGCCGGCAACACGAAGTTTGCATGATTTGTAATTGTGCTGTGGTAGCTAGCTTTAGCCAGTAAAAATTGAATGCGGTTATTAAGCTAGTACCCAGCTTATTAAGACAAGAGTTTTTGCACAACCTACTTACTTTGAGTTAATGTATACATGAAAACCATGTTACCGATGGTCTGCGTCACTTTAAGGTAACGAAAATACCACACGATATTCTGACTGATTTAGCACGAAGGCTTGCGATAAATGCCACACAACATTCTTAATGAATTGGCGTGAAGGTTTGTGGCAATTATCATGGCGTAAGAAAACCAAGAATGACTTCGTTTCAACACCAGAGGGTAATACCACAAGTCCTTGCGATGATATAAGTTTATGGGAGGATAATTTATGGAAGTGTGGTACACATAGGTCAGAATTCGTGCAACCATAACCTCAAACGCAATCAGATCTCTGTAGTTCCGCCTTTTCAGAACGGCAATAATCGGCAGTCACTTAACCTATACTCCATCCAGCCTTAGATCCTCAGCTTGTATCTCTCCGCGATAACCTGGTGTTCGTATCAGCTACGTCTGACACAAACGCCACGTGGACTCATGCCTCATGTGTATGATGCAACAGAACGATGTTTACTCAGAAGTTTTAGGAATAGCGCTCCCATCGAGCTACATTCAAGTAGTTTTTACCATGGTTATCATACATTTTAAAAAGTCAGATAATCGCCGATATTTAAGGTACTATATTTTATGGTGTGCTTTGGTTTCGGAGTATCGCGGGTTAATTGTTGGCTTGTGTTTACTTCAAGTGTGGATCTAAGGGTGGAGCGATTATAGAATTCTCCAAGTGTGATTAGTTTATTGTGATTGTAGGAACGGAGGGGGGACACCTCGACCCAACGCAACCCGACAGGGATCTATTGCGTACTACCACCTTCGCCCCCAGGGGGAAGGGATGAGAAGTGAGATCGTAGGTTTGTCAGGATGGAGTCAGCGAAGCCCA
Organism: Tenodera sinensis; assembly: GCA_030765045.1. Classification (NCBI taxonomy): domain Eukaryota; kingdom Metazoa; phylum Arthropoda; class Insecta; order Mantodea; family Mantidae; genus Tenodera; species Tenodera sinensis. Next base: position 5,436,684 of record CM060971.1, read on the forward strand.
GAGACGCTCAGAAATCCCTAATACTTACTGAGATTGTCACCTGGTACGATTCAGTAAGTATTTGCTCCATTCAGGGAAAGGGTGACGAGGTGACCCTTGCGGTCAGTGCAGCAACTTACAGGCGGGTCAGGGAATAAGGGTTGTACAGCCGGTTCCAAATGTTTTCCGATGGACGAGAGGGTGTAGGGGAAAGAGACGAAACATTTCTTATGAATTACATGCACCTGGTACGCCTGGCCCAGTGATGGCTAAACCAGTTATTTACTTTAGTGTTTGTTCCTTTAATCTGTGGTCATCAGGGAGCAAACAAGAAGCTAAATAATCAATTTTATTCCATCAAAAAAAAAAAAAATAGCACATTCTTTTCTGCAGGTATTTAAACAAGAAGCTTTTTTTGTGGTAGCGTTAACGGCATTTAAGAGACATGTTTCCAGGTCTAGAAGACCGCATAACTGGCCGGGAGGGTTCGGGGCGCTGACCACGTCCCACCCTCCAGTACTGCACCTCACCAATGACGCCTGTAGTGGGCAGAGGTGGGGGACGTAGCGGCTGGGCGGTAGGCCTTGGTCCTTCGTGGGCTGTCGCGCCGGGGACGTCGGGGTTTAGTTTATGTTTAAGAGACATGATTAAAGAATTCCTTAAACAAAGATAATGCATATGATGTATTCCTCATTAATAATCTAATAATTATGATGATAATAATGATGATGATGATAATGATGATAATGATAATGATAATGATAATGATAATGATAATGATAATGATAATGATAATGATAATGATAATAATAATAATAATAATAATAATAATAATAATAATAATAATAATAATAATAATAATAATAATAATAATAATAATAATAATAATAATAGATAAACCGATTCAGATTTAAAGGGTGGTAGGCAAGAAAGCTGGGGTAGAAGCTACGTCGTAACCCAGAGATTGATGCCTCACAGTTTTTTTTAAACATGTGCCTTTGGGATTTGAAAAGTTCTATTACTTGTGTTACGCTAAACACTCATTTTCCGTTGAAGTTCTGTTTGCCTGCTATTTCCAACAAACAGCCATTCAATGTTTTAAACTCAATGTGAAATTTCAGGTCCAATACATGATTTCATGTTCACTGAATAAAACCAATTTGCAAATTTTACAGCATGCATGTGTGTGTCTCGAAGAATAGCCTTTAAAAATGATGTTGTTAGCTAATGCTGGATTTCTGACAATGAAGTCATTAATCTTCTTGCTCTCCAATATTTTTCACTGATGGATGGGGCATTAGAAGTGGCCGGGCATATTTGAAGGTGGTCTCGATCCATTTCCTCTTGCAGATCACATAGAGGACAGAGTGGTGAAGAATATATCCCAATTCTGTTTAAATGGTTTGCCAGACAATCATGTCCTGTAATCAACCTGAAGGTTGCAACTGCTGTTTTTTGAGGATACTCGGGAATTACTGTTTGAATGTTTGGTCGTTCCCATCTTTTATTCTTTGATTTTTCATAGTAATATTTTTCAATAATTTTTTTGAATTCAGAGTTGACTAATCTTTTAGCTGTATAAAATGGTAGATTAACTATTGATTTCTGCACATTGCTGGTACCCTTTTTTTGCAAGAAAATCAGCTTTCTCATTACCACTCAGTCCACAGTGAGCTGGTATCCATTGGAAGACTAGGTGTTTTTGAAGTGCTGTTAGATGGGTAAGGATTTTCCAACATTCTATAATTGTTTGGTTTTTTGGTGACAACTTGGAAGTAATTGCTATAATTGCTGCCCTGGAATCTGAGAGAATAACTGCTTGCTGAAAATGTGAAATTCTGTACAAAAGATTTTGTAGGGCCATTCGAATTGCTTCAATTTCTCCATCAAAGTTTGTAGTTCCATAACTTAAAGATTTGTAATAGGAAAAGAGGTGACATGTAACTCCAGCACCTGCTCCATCTTGGTTTGATATAAATGATCCATCAGTATAAATATGGAGCCATTCGTGTTCTGGAAATCTAGTATGGATTGTCTCTAATGCCAATAATTTTAGAACACTAGTTGGAGTATCACTTTTCTTAACTTCTTCTGTCAGGTGTAAATAATATATGATGTCTAATGTTTGTGTCGGATTGGCTTTAGATATGAAGTTTTCCTTTGAATTAGGAAGCTATACATTCTTCTTGATGTCTTGAATTTTGGAAAGAAAGCTCTCCTGAGTCTTTAGTGTATGTGTAAAATTTATCTTGTGCCATGTATTGAATGGGAGTCTGATCAACTTTTCGTGTTGAATAAGAGCCGCTTTTTCTATTTCATATTCAAGGGGCATTGGTTCCATAGCTGCTATTGGTGTGGTTTTGATAGCACCTGTAATTAATCTCAGACTTTGGTTTTGAAAGATTTGAATTTTTTAGTGTTTGCTGTTACAAGAACTTTGCTGCAGTAAGTAAATAATGGCTTTATATACACATTGTATGTTGTGTTAAGAGTTGCTCTGGAACATCCCCACTTGATTCTTGTTAGACGTTTGAACAGTGAAAGGTGCCTCTCTGCTCTTTGTATTACATTTTCTATTTGTTTGGTCCATGTAAGTTTGGTATCAAATGTAACTCCTAAATACTTTGCTTCCTTTCTTTCTGGTAATTGTTGACCCTCAAAATTTAGTTTTATTTTTAGTGGTTTTTTTCTTAGTGAAAAGATTTGGTAGTTTGATTTTGTTGTATTAACAGTCATTAAATTTTCTTTGGTCCACCTCTGTAAGTTGGTTAAGGATTGTTGCATGGTTTTTTCTAGTTCTGTACTTTTGCTTTTTGATTTTAAAGTCCACGTTACTAAGTAATCAGCAAATAGTGCACACTTCACACCTGATTCTTGTATTTGTTGTGGCAGATCGCTAATAAATATATTAAAAAGTGTTGTGCTGAGCACTGCGCCTTGTGGTAAGCCACGGTGTAATTGTTTGTATTTAGATATATTTCTTCCATATCTGGTTGCAATAAAGTGTTGTGTTAGGAAATGATATAGCCATGAAAACATTGGACCTTGTATCCCTATTTTTTTACTTTCTTTAGTAGTTCTGTTCTGCATATAGAATCATATGCACTTTGGAAATCAATAAAAACTGATCAATTATCTTCTTTTCTATTGAAGGAGTCTTTGATTTCTTGACTGAGAAGTAAGACTTGTTCATTTGTAGAGTGGAACTCTCTGAATCCAGCTTGACATGGGGATATTAAACTTTGTGTTTCTAGAAAAAAATTTAACCTGTGTGACACCATTCTTTCCATCACTTTTGCTATTATGCTAGTAAGAGCTATTGGTCTATAATTTTTTATTCCTGATGCTGTTTTGTCTTTCTTCAAGAGTGGGACAATTATTGCTTTTCACCATTCAGCAGGTACAGTGGTTTTCCAGGATAGATTGTAGAGTTCCAGTAGTTGTTGTTTTGCTGTTTTTCCAAGGTTTTTTATGAACTCTGGATGTATGTGATCTGGTCCAGAAGACTTTTTGTTTTTTAGATTATTTATTGCAATGTTCAGTTCTTGCATATTAAAATTTTTAAAAAAGATATTCCACTGAGTGTAAGGATCACATTCTCTTTCTTGTTTCAAATCTTTCTTAAATTCTTTAGGTTCCTTTTTATTATTTCTTGTTACTTTATGTGAATTAGCATACTATTTATTGAATGTTTCGGCTATGACTGCATCATTTACTAATATTTTATTGTTGTGTATGATAGGTGTGCTGTTGTTTTCTTTCCTGTCCTTGACATTTTTTATGAACTTATGAGCTTTGTTACCATCTGTCCTATAATCCATTTTTTCTAAGAAATTATTAAAGTGATTCCTTTTAGCAGTATTAATTTCTTTTTTTAGTGAGGCACATTTCTTCCGCCATATTTGTGTATCCAATATGTTTTTTGTTTGTTCAGCTGTATTTCTAGCTATATCCCTTTGCTTTTTCAATTCTTCTAACTGGGGTTCCAAAAGGATTTGAAATTTTTAATTCTTCCCTGAGGAATATGTTTTTTTGCGGTTTCTAGGATGACTTTGCAGAAATTTTTGTTCATTGGTTGGTCGTGTAGCTGTGAGTTTGTTTGTTCTTTAAATTTATGTTCTAATTCAGTTTTATATTTGTTCCAATCTGCTTTCTTGAAGTTCCAATACAGATTCGTAAGACCTTGACTGTTATTTGTATTCTCTAGTTTTATATCAGCAATTACTGCTCTGTGACCAGAATTTGGATCTTCTATAACTTGTTTTTTAATTTTTGAAACAATATCTGTTGTAGCTAACAAGAGGTCTGGGTTACTGCCTGCTCCAGAGTAATGTATGAAGGTTGTGGGATCTTCTTTACTATAAATCAGTTCAAAAGTTCTGGTATTCAAAAATTCTTCCACTGTCTTCCCTGTAGAATCCACTTTTTCATAACCCCATCTTTTGGAATGGGCATTGAAATCCCCAATTACGATTGTTTTATTCAATTGGTCAATAAGTGAGAGGTCTGGTTCAATCCTGGGAGGATTGTAAATACTGTATAAATGTAGATGTGTTTTGTTATCCCAAAAATTTAGCTTTATTAATTCACTTTTATCTGTGTTACCCATTTCTTTAACAATTTCAAAGGAGGATTTAATAACTGGTGCTGTTTTTATAAATATTATTACATAGCAGCAGGAATAATGTTCTTACTGAAAGATGAAATACTGTGATAGCAGACGCGATTCCTATCTTCAGGGTTGTGGTAACAGAATGGAATGCATAAATCAATGTTCCTTTATCACAAGATATTTATTCATTAACACTTCGTTATTTTACACTCTCAGCACCATATTAATTAATCAAAGACTTTCACAATTATGATTTAGTAGAATCTACACTGGATAAAAGTTTGGTGAAAGTTCCAGGTTCACACGCTACCAGAAAACACGTCTTATCATCTTGAGCACACAGACGCTAATGAAAATAGTCCTTGACGTCTCTCTGACGCAACACCGCCATTTTTTTGTATTCATCCGCGCAAATAGTTTTTATTGGTTGAACACAAAGTGACAAGAAAACATTGGCTATCCTGAATATTAAAAATAAGTCCCTGATACACCCAAACAAGAACTAGAAATTTATACACTCTTAAAAAAACATTTATATGAACGATTTTCTATCAGGGCCCAATATTCTGTCTCATATGCCCCTTGTTTTGTTTTTCAAGTTGTCACCTATATTTACAATCTTGAAACACAATACAATACTTCTCCCTACTCCTATGATTCAATCACTTTGTACAATATTTTTTTTTTTTTTTTTTTTTTTTTTTTTACAGTCTTCTTCACTGTTTGTCTTTGTCTTTTGTTTTGGCATGATACAGCATGTCTTTATAAATTTCACATATTCAATTACTACACAATACATTCAGTTATTATACAATACATATTCAGTTATTGTACAACACATTTGGTTACTACACAACATGTCCAATTATTATACAATACATATTCAGCTATTGTACAATATATCCTGCTATCATACCACATATGTTCTGTTATTATACAATACATATTCAGTTTTTGCATAACACATTTAGTTATTACTCAACATATTCAGTTATTACATAATATATCCAGTTATCATACAATACATATTCAGTTATTGTACAACACATATTCAGTTCTTATACAACACATATTCAGTTATTGTACATTTGACATTGACACAAATATAATTTAAGTGTATCATGGTTTATTATGTGGTTTTTGACTTGTATTCATTGCTATGAGGAGAGAAAAACAGGATACAAATTTTGAGCTAATGATTATGATCATGTTTATGGCAATATTTTATTCAGTTCTTTGCCTTCTTTGTCTTGTAAGTTTATTATGTATAGGCAGGTTGTTGAGTCGGTTCTTAAACTCTGATGTTACTAATGGTACTATTTTTCTTAATTGGGTTATTATTTATTGTTGTTTGGTCCAACATTTCTTCGAGCTTAGCATTGGCTATATTCATCTTAATTCATGGGCATTGTTTTTCTGATTATGGTTTTCCTCACTTCACTAATTGTCACTTCTTTGTCTCTTATTTCTGTAAGAGAAAACTTCTATACTTATAATTATTCTGCAATTGTATTATTTTTCTTCTCAATTTACCCTCGACATCTTTGTGTCGAAATATTATATCTTTGTCATCATGATTGATTCCTTTTTATTTTTGTCCCTGACATCCTTATGTCAAAAACATATTATCTTCCGTCGCTATAATTCATTTATTTAATGACAATCAGTGTCCTCATCTGTCTTTGTTGACAATGCTCTTTGTGGTCAATATAGCCAATGACTATGTTGATTTTCTTCCTTGTTGTAATTCCTAATCTGAACATAATTTTCTATAAGTAACCCATTAAAAATTGTTATCTTCCTTCATCTCTACTACTCCTGCCTTACACATTCGTTGGCAAAGACTATTTGGTCCTTTCTTTGTATGGCTTTAATTTATTTTTATGGTATCTTCCTACCAACTTGCCATTTGTATTCTGTAGCTCATACGTGTGGTCACCCAGCTGTTTTGTTACGACCAGTGGTCCATCTTTCTCTCTGTGTAGCCATCATGGCGTCGATGTCAATTGTAAGTTGCTGAGATTTTGTTGTTTGTCATCCACTCGGTTGGGACGAACTTAGTTGTTGTAATTTCCCTGAGTGTTGGTGGTGGTTGTTGTTTCTGTATTCTGTGCAGCATCTGCCCTATTTGGCACATCTTCATCTACTTCCTGCTGTCTTATGTTGTTAGTGTACCATTGGTCTCTGCCCCTTTGGCGTGAACCTCTGTCATATGACGGTCTGTGGTTGTTCAAGTGTTCCCTACTGAATCGTATGTGATTCACTTGATGGGTATGGTCTCCTGGTCTTCCACGATCATATGTATATGTTCTGTATCTCGATTCACCATTCGGTTTTGTGTCGTGGTACCGCTGTCTTGTGTTCTCTATCCTCTCGCCATGATTATGTGGTTGTGGGAAATGGTGTGCCCCTCTCCCCCTTTCATGGGTGTTCCTAGTATTTCTATGTTCTCCCTCACTCTGGTTGTTCGTAGCCGTGTTCCGGTTTAGGATGGGTGAGTTTGGGTGACCGTTCCTATGTCTATGCTCATTAGGCCGACCATTTTGTGTTTCGAAGGCTGTCAGCAATTCTATCATATCTACAAAATCTACTGGCCTCGCAACAATTAACCCTGTTCTCACTGTGTCTGGGAAATGTCTTGTTATGCTGGTAATTAGTTCTGCCTCCGACAAGTTGGGGTCTAATAGCTTTCCTTTGTTGGCTACTTTCATAAAATAATCGACTAGCGACAACCCTTTGGTTGGATCGTATCTACCTGTCGCTAGCTCTACCCTAGTTTGGTTTTGTTTAGCTGGGCCGCAATACCTTGATAGGAATAAATTTCTGAATGAGCTATACGACTCATGACCAGCTAGTGTTAACCTGAGCCATTCTAACGCCTTGTTTCTTAAGCTTTTCTTAACTATCATCATCCTAAGCTCATTTGGTATCCTTTTCACTTTAAAATATTCTTCCATCTCTTTAACAAAGAGTTTTGGATCGTCTCCCTTCTCCTCGTCAAATGTAGGTGGTGTGATTTCATGTAATATGATGTTGGTGTAACATGTGTTGTGTGTCGTGTCATTGTTTGGTTGTGAACCTCTTTCTCTGTATGGTGAGTCAACATTTTGTACATTATTCAAGTAACTCTCATCTTGTACATTACTTACATCTAAATCATCTTGCCTTTGTAATGCATTCACAACATCATTTACATTAGCCAAACTTTCTTTCCCTTTTTTCATTTCTTCACAAATTGATTTTAAATCATTCTTTATTTCTAAGTAGCTTTGTTTCATATCATTTATAGCATCCTGTTGTGAATGCATCACATCATTCATTGTCTTAATTTTAGGAATTACAATTTGTTCTACAGTTTCATTAATAATGTCTTTCCTTACTACCTCAATCTCTTTCCTTAATTCCTCAGTTATTTCTGCTTTTACATTTGTAATCTTACAGTCTACACTTGCATTACATTCTGATATTTCCTCTCTACACCTAACAATTTCTCCTTCTAACACAATCTTATTCTCTCTCATCTCTGATTCTATCTTTCCCATCCTATCTCCTACGATTTCTATCCTAGCTTCTAAGGCTTCCTTTGTTTCATTTAAGTTTTTATGTACTAATTTTAAATTAGTTTCCATTACTTTCATATTTTCTTTACACTCCTGTCTTCCTAATTCTATTTTCTGTTCTAAGTTCTGTCTTCCTAATTCCATTTTCTGTTCTAAGTCCTTTCTCACTTCCTCCATTTTCTGACCTATCTCTTCCTTATTCTGTTCCAGTTTCTGACCTATACTCTGACCTAAACTTTGTTCCAGTCTTTCAAACATGATCATAATTAACCTTTGGTCTTTGCTTATTTCCACCTGTTCCTCACTTTCTAATTCTACCTGATAACTAGGCCTATCTGCCCCTTCCCCCACTCCTGTTTCTATCTCTTTTCGCGACATTTTAATTTCTTTATTCAATTCACTTAAGGTTGAAAGTCCCACTACTTTGCCGCTTCTCAGTAACATAAAAAATGGAAATAAAATGTATGTAAAAACAAATTTTTTTGATCCTACTTTCTTTTCCGTTGGTTCTTCGTCCAGTTATTTACGTCTCCTGGGTAGTTGGCTTCGCTAGATGATCTCCGGTGTTTTTCCCACGTTGATTCTCCGTGTATCGATGTTCTGATGGCGATATCAAACGATGGTCTAATGGCGTCTTTTTCCTGTGCGATGGGATGGCGTCAGTTGGTGTTTATTGTAATTTCAATTTTCGTAATTTTGCATTCCATTCTAAATTCGCGTTCCACGTTGGGTAAGCCATTTTGGTGCTGTTTTTATAAAGATTATTACATAGCAGCAGGAATAATGTTCTTACTGAAAGATGAAATACTGTGATAGCAGACGCGATTCCTATCTTCAGGGTTGTGGTAACAGAATGGAATGCATAAATCAATGTTCCTTTATCACAAGATATTTATTCATTAACACTTCGTTATTTTACACTCTCAGCACCATATTAATTAATCAAAGACTTTCACAATTATGATTTAGTAGAATCTACACTGGATAAAAGTTTGGTGAAAGTTCCAGGTTCACACGCTACCAGAAAACACGTCTTATCATCTTGAGCACACAGACGCTAATGAAAATAGTCCTTGGCGTCTCTCTGACGCAACACCGCCATTTTTTTGTATTCATCCGCGCAAATAGTTTTTATTGGTTGAACACAAAGTGACAAGAAAACATTGGCTATCCTGAATATTAAAAATAAGTCCCTGATACACCCAAACAAGAACTAGAAATTTATACACTCTTAAAAAAACATTTATATGAACGATTTTCTATCAGGGCCCAATATTCTGTCTCATAACCTTTTTGACTCCAACTAATATTCCACTACTTATCTGTCTATTTTTGGGTAGTAAGTGTAGTAAAAATCCAGTAAAATTGAAGTATTTAAGTTGATCATTTGTTAGATTTGCTTCTTGTATTACAAATATATCTATGTTATAGTCAAATACAATTTTATTCAGTTCTACTCTTTTTGTTTGTGTTAGACCAGCCGCATTCCATTGTAGAACTCTGATGTTAGATCTTCTATTAATATAATGTTTTGGTTCTCGAGAAGTAGTCCCCGCCCGGAGATCCGAATGGGGGACTATTTTAACTCCGGAACATTTTACCCCTCAAGTCATATTTCATAAATATTGAAGAGACTTAGCAGTAAATGTAACCGCTTTTTAGAGAGCACCAAATGTTTTGGCGGTCACATCGCTCTCTCACAACCCCCAGAATGTCTGGAGGACCACACCTGTCGTTGGTTTACGGGTCTCATCGACCTGACCGGGAGACTTATCAAAATAAATTCACCGACCATATCCTCTGATTACCAATCAGAGGACGTATTACATGCCATGACAGGGCAGCATGTTAGAGGTCAAGGTTTTGTAGAGAAATTAGAGAAATGGAGAGGTTGGAAAAATAAAGACTCCCTAGCCCTCGGGAACCCTAATAACATCAGGATCGGAAGAGAAGAAGAGATGACCAAGGTAAGGTCAGATAGAAAAGTTACAGTGAGGAGCAAAACACCAGTAAGTGGAAGTAATGTTCTGCTCAGCTTGGGTACCTTGTGGTTGCCATTCACATATCCCCTAGACGGAGACCCTTGAGTAAAATGTGGTATATTAAAATTATTGAAATGTTCTAAATTTAATTCCATTAGAAAGTGAGATGACACCTCTAATGCCAAATATTTAGTTTCCATCCTCGCTGCAAGTTCGTTGTGGATTTATAACATTAATGTTGTTTTCTTTACATTGAGATTACTCTCTTATGACCAAGTGTAAGAGAAATGTTGTAATGATATTCTCTTTGGACTTACAAACACATTAGACGGGTATGAGCTGGCAAGTCAACCTTTGAGACCACCTGGTATAAAATAGCTGGCTTCCCCCCGCAGAAGGAGCATGTGACTTGGAAAACATTTAAGTCAGCTGTACATAGTGCAAGCATCTGTCTGCATCTGCAGGAACATATGTACTGCGCTACCAACCGAACCTGAAAGATCAGTCAGCCATACATACTTATCGTAATCATTTATATTAAAATAGCTTTTGTAAGGATTCTTATTTCTTTTGCTTCTGCTCATACTGCAAATGTGGAAGAGCTGGAGTAGGGCTTCCCTGTTTTACTATCACTAATTTATCCTGGTATTTCAACTGCAAGTATGGTCGTTTCACTAATTGTTTTACTACACATTGTTCATCCCTTTCGAAGCATTAGCACTAGCAATTGTCTTGGTACAGTGTAACACTAAGAAATAAATTATACTAATACAGCTGTTGAGGATCCTAACAATTAAAATTAAAAATGCATTCTTTCTTGCTTCTAACTCCACGTATTATTGCTATACAGCCAGTCCTGTTTACATGGCATATTTTGGAGACTCTCATGTGAGTATAGCAACACAGATTCCAAAGGCTTGGCGTGCTTATTCCTGCATTCTGCCACCTCACCTCTCTCTTCCCACATCATAGTGAAGGCTGCGTCAGCAAGTATCCCCTATCCTCTATCTGTTCAGTGGTAGAGAAAGAGACACGTTCCATCCTAACTCTTCATGAGGGAAACTGGCTAACATTACACTTATTATCAATATTATTTATTAATTTCTAGTTTACTTTAGATATGGACTTCACCATACATACATCACTGATTTGCATGTATATGATAACGTTTATTAAGGAGGTTATGAATTTTTTTAAATACACACAATCACACAAACAATTTCACACAAATTTATCAGCAACTAATTTTTTTTCATCAATGATAAACCATCTTGTTAACACAAAAGTATACCCACAACAGCATTTAGGTGTTGCTTTATTATTCTGACGTTTCACTTAGCAATCTACAAAATTCCTGAGAAAATAGGTTAATATAACAGAAAGTGTCATTTACAGACAAGGTGTTCCAAGTAAAAATGAAGAAAAAAGTTCAGACATATTTGCAAAAAAGGAACTACATGCCTTGTGGAAGCTGCATGTTCAGCAGTGGTACCAATTCATAGAACTTAAGTTCTAGCTGATGAAATACAATTTTTCTGCTTTCAAGAGCATAATAGACCATTTTCTGTGAAATGGGACAGAATTCAAAAATACAAAAGGCTGATCAAATAACATTTTAAAAAAAATATTTAGTGTACACAAAGTATGTGTATATGAATAGGAGCATTCACAACCTACAGGAAGCTTTTCTGGGTCCCAGGAACAGAAAACAAGACTTGGCCAAGTTTTAATTTCCTCAGTTGGTAAACCTTTTAAAAGGACAATCAAATTAATAATTGTTTTAAACAATCCATGTGTAAGGCAATCATTAAGTTGATTGTCCTTTAAAAGGTTTACCAATTTAGTTTATTTAAATACAAACCCAGGACATAAAGTAGTTATGATTGTAAGTTGCCCTTGGGGTATGCATCTCAGAATTGAGATTCCCTAGTGGTCTACTGTGAAAATAGAAATCGGTTGGGGACTTGGGGAATTTAATGTCATACTGCCAAGTTGCAATGGCAGCTCAGTGGTTACAGCAGTTGCGTGTAGAGCGGAAGATCTATGATTCAAATCCTGGCTATTTTTCAATCCTGATTCTACCTCTCAAACTTTGCCTCAGTGGCGGCTCGTGCCTTACAAAATAGGTGAAGAAGTTCACTTAAGCATGCTGAAAATACAATGCAAAGCCGGTGTACCACGGTCCAACATTTTTTTACCAAACCTTTTGTATCCAATGAAGCTATACACAAAAGAAATTATCTGTCACACTATGATTCATTTTGGTCCAATACATATGACAGTTCGCGTAGTAAGCGAGAGAAATAAACATGGCGGATGCAAATATATACAGCTTTGTTTTAAAATCAAAGTTAAACGGTGAGCCAAACAATGTACAAAAACTGCCTGAGGGGCATTGTCCTTTATTCTTTTTTGAAGTCCATTCAAATGCCCTGACATCACACTCGCTCCATCGTAACATTGTGCAACTAATTTACGTTCATAATTAAATTATTTAAGGACACCATGCAGCAAAGGGAACAATGTTTCTGCGGACCTGTCGACACTCACACCATGAAATCCGAAAAATCGTTCAACCAAAGTGCTCTCTGTATTCACGTATCTTACAATGATAGAGCACTGAGACTGTTGACAAATATCTGTAGTGTCGTCAACTTCAACAGAAAAAAAAATCTGAGACATTAATTTCAGGTCTGTAAGTATTCCAAAATACATCCAATCACCTCATTTTGTATAGATTTAGAATCACCGCTGAATATACTTTTAATTTTATTATAGTGGTTTAGGATTTCTAATGGACTTCCAGTACACAAGCTCCTTGAAATTTCCCCGATTTAGCGAAAGCGCACTCTCATCATGACCTCAGAATGCAAGCTCTTGTTTACCTAAATACAATGTTGGTTTAATGATCAACTACAGGAAAAGTCTATTTAATGTCACGTTTCCATTGAAACGCACATGAAAATGTCTGCTGTTTTCTTGAAGAGCGTCAGCCATTGTTTTTCTATTTTTTTTTTTTTCAAAAGCGTTTAGTTGTAATTTACATTTGTTGTTGTTGTTGTTGTTGTTGTTGTTGTTTGGGGTTTATGGACGCACTATCACACTACGGGCAGGAGTAATCGATGTCTGCGTCGAATCGAAATGAGTAGGAGCACTGAGAGAAACGATGCAACACTAAAGGAGGGTCGGATCACAGTTCATAGTTTCATTTTGCAGTTTTACATTTTAAACGTCCCGCCGAATCATTGTGCTTGTGAAGGGAACGGGTTATATTAATGAAATCTGTGAATCTCTCTTTGTCCCACACGTTACTTTTGTTGCTAAAAAGTAAACAAGGCCAACAGAATAGCGATTGCAAACTACGGCTACTGCATAACCAAAAATAGTTATCGAGCCAAGAGCTTTCGAATTTAATGTTATAAGTCTTCCCTATTTTCTTATCCTCTCTTTTAAGGGCTATATCAATGATATCAGTGGGCCGCCCAAAGTTTAAAACATTCTTCTTGTCTTCATCTTTCCACTTAGAAAATGGGGTTTCTAGCAAATTGCGAACTATATCGTTCACTAGATTCATAACAAAACACTTATATTCCATAATTTAAATATTAAAAGCACTGGAGTCAAGCAAACTCGTAAATTATACCTACCGTTCACAGTTATTAAAACACCACGTTTTAAGTTTACCTCGAGGTAAACGAATACTATCTTCTAAGCGCGCGAAAACAGAAACCATCCCCTCTACCGTGTTCTGTGCCTCTACCCAAGTGAAAATATTTCTTGTTTGCCTGAAACATGTGAATGCCCGTGTTATTTCCCCGTAGTACGTTGTTTCGTGACGTCATGTTGCCATGGCAACGAAGCTGTTTAGTGCAGCAGTTTCTTCGTACTCCTTGATTGGTGCACTTGTCCTTATAAACGATCAGAGCGCACTTTCCCACCAATTTTCCCTGTCGGCTGCCGGGCTGTGTTCCAAACAAAAGAAGGGTTGGTCACTGACACTGCTACAGCTGCTAGCAGTTGAAATTTGTAACTCAACTATTATAATGGCAGTAAAAATGCCAACATTAACAAACATAGAATACTGCTATTTTCAGGTGAAAACCTCTTCACCTGCTTCACTTGCATAGCCGCCACTGCTTTGCATTGCACAGGCCTTGTGTGTTTAAAACAATCATTAAGTTGATAGCCCTTATAAAAGGTTGACCAATTATTTAGGTTATTTAAATAAAAACCTGGGACATAAATTGCTTACAATTGTACATTCCTCTTAGGGTATGTATACCAGAATAGAGATTCCCTACTGGTCTACTGGGAAAATATCAAGAAGTAGGGGAATTTAATGTCATACTGGCAGGTTGCAGTGGTAGCTCAGTGGCTTAGAGCAGCCGCATGAAGAGCAGAAGAACCATGGTTTAAATCCCTGCTAGAGCTCACTCTAATCACAAGCTGGAAAAAATATTATTGGTCAGTTAAAAACAAATGAATTCCTAATGCACAGTATCAACCTTCGCTATTCCACTGAGATGATGATGGATAATATGCATTCTCGTTCTTGTGACCAGCTGATGTGAAGCAAAATGTTGAGTGTTTGTGAATCAGCCTTAAATCTCTTCTTCGATTCACCACAGAATTGAAAATGATAAGCAGAAAAGAAGAAAATGCACAAAAGGCTGATATAGCTGTTTGTTTTAAAAAGTTGTTGTTGTTGTTGTTGTTTTCTAGTGCCTTGCATCTGGCAATGAAGCCATTAGCATTCATGCTTTCCAATACTTTTGAACTGTAGTTTCTTCTGATCTTAATGCTTCACAGGTCTTCAAGTGGTCTTCATTCATTTCTGCTGGATCGTTACACAGGACACATATTGGTGAAGCTGAGATACCTATTCTGTAGAGATGACTTGCTAAGCAGTCGTGATTTGTCAATAGTCTGAAGACTGCAACCGCTGTTTTCCTTGGTCTCTGGGGGATTATATCTGGGTTGGAAAGTAGTGTAATCCATTTTTTATCTTTGGCATTTGTTTCTATTTCTTGTAGGTATGAATGAGAAAAATTTTTAATGATCAAGCATTTTATTGAGGAATATGAGAAATGGAATTTAGACTTTTGTTTTATTGTTGTGCCTTTCTTTGCAAGTGAGTCTGCAGCTTCGTTCCCCATGACTCCACAGTGTGCTGGAATACATTGGAGATGAACAGTCTTATTAACTTTTTGGAGTTGTGTTAACATTTTGTAGCATTCTCTAATTTTTGTTGACTTCTTTGTAGTATTTGAACATATTCCCTGAATTGCAGCTTTAGAATCTGAAAGAATTACTACCTTGTTAAATTTATTTAAGGGAAGATTTAATAATTGTCGGAGAGCAATGTATATAGCCTCTATTTCTCCATCATAATTTGTTGTGTCTCTGCCAACAGAATGATAAAAGGAAAAATGTGAACATGTAACTCCAGCTCCAGTAAGGTTTTCCTTGGAGGATCCATCAGTATATATGTGCAGCCATTCTTCTGTGGGATACCTAGTATTGATTGTATCCAGAGCTAGAAGCTTTTGTATTTCTTTTGGTGTGTCTGATTTACTTATTTCCTCTATTAATTCCAAACTGAAGGTAGGTTGCAATAATTCCAATGGATTTTCTCTTATAAGTAGATTTTCTCTGGTGTTAGGAATGTTCAATTTGGATTTAATCTGTGTTACCTTTTCTAGGAAACTACTATGAGTTTTAAGGATTGAAGGGGGGAGGTTCTCTTCTGTCCATTTAGAGTTTGGCAATCGTAACATTTTCTCGTGTTGGAGCAATGCTTGTTCTTCTATTTTTGTTGTTATTGATGGGGTCCGTGTTTAGGCAAGCATGGCATCAATAGGTGTGGATTTAACTGCTCCAGTGATTAGGCGAAGAGCTTGATTTTGTATTTGTTCAAGTTTATTGATGTTAGCATTTGCTGCTGTTATTAATGCTTGAGAACAGTACAAGAGGTTTGGTTTAACATACATTTTGTATGTTGTGTTAAGGACTCTCCTTGAGCAGCCCCATTTAGCACCAGCTAACCTTTTCAGGATTTGCAGTTTCTTTTCAACCTTTTCTGAGATGTTTGTTATATGTTTTTTCCAACTTAGCTTCCTGTCGAAAGTGATGCCTAAGTATTTGGCATCATCAACTGCTTTGAGTGGTTTACCATTATAATTTATGTTAATATTAACTGGTTTGTATTTTAGTGTAAATAATTCATAATTTGTTTTTTCCACATTGATAGTCATGAGGTTTTTGGAGCTCCATTCATGTACTTTGTTTAGGGCTGTTTCTATTCTGTCTTTAATTAATTCAGGTTTTTTTGGAGAGCCTGAAGTCCAAATGACTACATCGTCAGCAAATAAAGCAATGTTTTAAAATGTAAATGTTCAGAATTAATAGGCAGCTTACAGCAATTCTGGATGGTTGCTAATACTCTGGCATTAGCTCTTGTGGGTCCCAATAGTATGAGTCAATTGCATCTGAAGTTCTCCGGAAATTTGAGTAATTCTCTATCTTTTTAGCTGTGGAAAATTTTATCTTGAGCACAGTTTTGTTCTTCATTTAAAATTACCCAGGGGACATATGTGATTTAAGGAGTAACACAAACAGAAACCACACTATCCAGTTACTCTAATACTGAAGCAGGAACATAAGAGTTAGTGGCATCTCAATGCACTATGCTTGACCTTGGTCATAGCATTCTTTATCCCTGCTTTGCATAGCACAAGACTGCAAAGAAAGCAAAATCAAACTGCACTATAGTACGATTACTTAAAGTTGCAACAGCATATATAATTCGTCCCCAAATTAAATTAAAGACGTTGTGAATTTGACCTATTTCAAGTTTTTAATTGACTTTGTTTCTGTTACATCATTCTTCCATTGTTGAGAATGTTGCCTGCTTATCGATGTCATAATTATGTTGTTGTTGTTAGCTAATGCTGGATTTCTGACAATGAAGTCATTAATCCTCTTGCTCTCCAATACTTTTCACTGATGGATGGGGCACTAGAATTGGCTGGGCACGGCGGCGCCGTGGCCGAGCGGTTAGCGCGCTCGCCTACCACCTAGGCGGCCCGGGTTCGATCCCAGGGACCCGCATGTGGTATTCGTGGTGGATGAAGCGGCGTCAGGGCGGGTTTTCTCCGGGTACTCCGGTTTCCCCCGCCATCTCATTCCACCGGTGCTCCATCTTCATGTATCATCAGTGTCACCGCCTGCGGTGCCGTAGTAGTAAAAGCGGGCGTTAAACACTACATCAACAACAACTTGGCTGGGCATATTTGAAGGTGGTCTCGGTCCATTTCCTCTTGCAGATCACATAGAGGACAGAGTTTTGAAGCATATATCCCAATTCTGTTTAAATGTTTTGCCAGACAATCATGTCCTGTAATCAACCTCAAGGTTGCAACTGCTGTTTTTCGAGGATACTCAGGAATTACTGTTTGAATGTTTGGTAGTTCCCATCTTTTATTCTTTGATTTTTCATAGTAATATTTTGCAATAATTTTTTGAATTCAGAGTTGACTAATCTTTTAGCTGCATAAAATGATAGATTAACTGTAGATTTTTGTACACCACTGGTACCCTTTTCTGCAAGAAAATCAGCTTTCTCATTACTACTCAGTCCACAGTGAGCTGGTATCCATTGGAAGACTAGGTGTTTTTGAAGTGCTGTTAGATGGGTAAGGATTTTCCAACATTCTATAATTGTTTGGTTTTTTGGTGACAACTTGGAAGTAATTGCTATAATTGCTGCCCTGGAATCTGAGAGAATAACTGCTTGCTGAAAATGTGAAATTCTGTATAAAAATTTTGTAGGGCCATTCGAATTGCTTCAATTTCTCCATCAAAGTTAATAGTTCCATAACTTAAAGATTTGTAATAGGAAAAGAGGTGACATGTGACTCCAGCACCTACTCCATCTTAGTTTGATATCAATGATCCATCAGTATAAATATGGAGCCATTCGTGTTCTGGAAATCTAGTATGGATTGTCTCTAATGCCAATAATTTTAGAACACTAGTTGGAGTATCACTTTTCTTAACTTCCTCTGTCAGGTGTAAATAATATGTGATGTCTAATGTATGTGTCGGATTGACTTTAGATATGAAGTTTTCCTTTGAATTAGGAAGGTGTACATTCTTCCTGATGTCTTGAATTTTGGAAAGAAAGCTCTCCTGAGTCTTTAGTGTATGTGTAAAATTTATCTTGTGCCATGTATTGAATGGGAGTCTGATCAACTTTTCGTGTTGAATAAGAGTCGCTTTTTCTATTTCATATTCAATGGGGCATTGGTTGGTTATTATTTCCATTGCTGCTATTGGTGTGGTTTTGATAGCACCTGTAATTAATCTCAGACTTTGGTTTTGAAAGATTTGAATTTTTTTTGTGTTTGCTGTTACAAGAACTTCGCTGCAGTAAGTAAATAATGGCTCTATATACAATGTACACATTGTATGTTGTGTTAAGAGTCGCTCTGGAACATCCCCACTTCATTCCTGTTAGACATTTTAGCAGTGAAAGGCGCCTCTCTGCTCTTTGTATTACATATTCTATTTGTTTGGTCCATGTAAGTTTAGTATCAAATGTAACTCCTAAATACTTTGCTTCCTTTGTTTCTGGTAATTGTTGACCCTCAAAATTTAGTTTTATTTTTAGTGGTTTTTTTCTTAGTGAAAAGATTTGGTAGTTTGATTTTGTTGTATTAACAGTCATTAAATTTTCTTTGGTCCACCTCTGTAAGTTGGTTAAGGATTGTTGCATGGTTTTTTCTAGTTCTGTACTTTTGCTTTTTGATTTTGAAGTCCACATTAGTAAGTCATCAGCAAATAGTGCACACTTCACACCTGATTCTTGTATTTGTTGTGGCAGATCGCTAATAAATATATTAAAAAGTGTTGTGCTGAGCACTGCGCCTTGTGGTAAGCCACGGTGTACTTGTTTGTATTTAGATATATTTCTTCCATATCTGGTTGCAATAAAGCGTTGTGTTAGGAAGTGATATAGCCATGAAAACATTGGACCTTGTATCCCTATTTTTTTACTTTCTTTAGTAGTTTTGTTCTGCATATAGAATCGTATGCACTTTGGAAATCAATAAAAACTGATAAATTATCTTCTTTTCTATTGAAGGAGTCTTTGATTTCTTGACTGAGAAGTAAGACTTGTTCATTTGTAGAGTGGAACTCTCTGAATCCAGCTTGACATGGGGATATTAAATTTTGTGATTCTAGAAACCAATTTAACCTGTTTGACACCATTCTTTCCATCACTTTTGCTATTATGCTAGTACGAGTTATTGGTCTATAATTTTTTATTCCTGATGCTGTTTTGTCTTTCTTCAAGAGTGGGACAATTATTGCTTTTCGCCATTCAGCAGGTACAGTGGTTTTCCAGGATAAATTGTAGGGTTTCAGTAGTTGTTGTTTTGCTGTTTTTCCAAGGTTTTTTATGAACTCTGGATGTATGTGATCTGGTCCAGAAGACTTTTTGTTTTTTAGATTATTTATTGCAATGTTCAGTTCTTGCATATTAAAATTTTAAAAAAAGATATTGCACTGAGTGTTAGGATCACATCTCTTTCTTGTTTCAAATCTTTCTTAAATTCTTTATGTTCCTTTTTATTATTTCTTGTTACTTTATGTGAATTAGCATAATATTTATTGAATGTTTCGGCTATGACTGCATCATTTACTAACATTTTATTGTTGTGTATGATAGGTGTGCTGTTGTTTTCTTTCCTGTCCTTGACATTTTTTATGAGCTTTGTTACCATCTGTCCTATAATCCATTTTTTCTAAGAAATTATTAAAGTGATTCCTTTTAGCAGTATTAATTTCTTTTTTTAGTGAGGCACATTTCTTTCGCCATATTTGTGTATCCAATATCTTTTTGTTTGTTCAGCTGTATTTCTAGCTATATCCCTTTGCTTTTTCAATTCTTCTAACTGGGGGTTCCAAAAGGATTTGAAATTTTTAATTCTTCCACGAGGAATATGTTTTTTTGCGGCTTCTAGGATGACTTTGCAGAAATTTTTGTTCATATGATCTGGTTGGTCGTGCAGCTGTGAGTTTGTTTGTTCTTTAAATTTATGTTCTAATTCAGTTTTATATTTGTTCCAATCTGCTTTTTTGAAGTTCAATACAGATTCGTGTGACATTGACTGTTATTTGTATCCTCTAGTTTTATATCAGCAATTACTGCTCTGTGACCAGAATTTGGATCTTCTATAACTTGTTTTTTAATTTTTGAAACAATATCTGTTGTAGCTAACAAGAGGTCTGGGTTACTGCCTGCTCCAGAGTAATGTATGAAGGTTGTGGGATCTTCTTTACTATAAATCAGTTCAAAAGTTGTGGTATTCAAAAATTCTTCCACTATCTTCCCTGTAGAATCCACTTTTTCATAAC
This sequence comes from Tenodera sinensis, assembly GCA_030765045.1. Taxonomy (NCBI): domain Eukaryota; kingdom Metazoa; phylum Arthropoda; class Insecta; order Mantodea; family Mantidae; genus Tenodera; species Tenodera sinensis. The sequence goes on from CM060971.1 coordinate 5,457,239, forward strand.
CCCATCTTTTGGAATGGGCATTGAAATCTCCAATTACGATTGTTTTATTTAAATGGTCAATAAGTGAGAGATCAGGTTTCTTCCTGGGAGGATTGTAAATACTGTATAAATGTAGATGTGTTTTGTTATCCCAAAAATTTAGCTTTATTAATTCACTTTTATCTGTGTGAGACAGAATATTAGAAGACCCCAAAAGAAAATTGTTTATGTGAATATTTGTTTAAAGTGTAATTTGTTTTTTGATGTTGGTTAAATGACAAAAACGTGTTGCAAATGTTCATTGTTACGAACAACTAAGTTAGTTTAAAGACGTCATAAATATTTCCATATTTGATTTTAATATATATGATTAAATATTAGAATTATATGTGTTCCATAATAAAAGTAAGGGAGGATGTTTAGGGATCGCTTCCCTAACAAGAAAGAACTATTTGATGGATGCATACGTGGATGTGTACGAAAAAGGCGGTGTCACGTGAGGTGACGCCATAATCTTCCCACTAGCGTGTGTATATTCTAGGTGTAAGGACGTGTTGATGTAACGTGTGAGCATTGTAGAACTTTCACCAGACTTTCATCAAGCATTAGTTCCACTAAATGAAAAAGTGGAAAGGTTTTAAATCATTTAAAACGGTGCTAGGAGAATTTATTTTAATGTAAAATATAGAAAAAGTGTTAATAAAATAATACACTGTGGTGAAGAAACATCGTGTGATTTTTCATTCCATCCGTTACCACGCCCTGAGATCACAAAGATTTCAATTGCTCAAAGACCCAACGAAGCATAATTATAAAAACCGCACCAAATGGCTTGCCCAACATGGAACACGAATTTTGGATGGAATGGAAATTACGGGAAATGAAATTACGCGAAATACCAAGTGACGCCATATCCTCGCGCCAAAAAGAAAGAAGATGCCATTAGACCATCGTTTGAAATCTAATACATCAGAACACCGATGAACGGATAATCAACGCGGGAAAACACCAGAGATCGTCTAGCGAAGCCAACCGCCCAGGAGACGCACGTAACTGGATAAACCAAGGGAAAAAAAAAAAGTAGGACCAAAAATTTTTATTTTTACATCCAGTTTATTTTTATTTTTATGTTACTGCAAAGTGGCAAAATATTAGGACTTTTAAGCCAAAGTGAACTGAATAAAGAAACTAAAATGTCGCGAAAAGAGAGAGATCTAATAACAGGAGTAGGGGAAGGGGCAGATAGGCCTAGTTATCAGATAGGAACAGAAAGTGAGGAACAGGTAGCAATAGGAAAAGACCAAAGGTTATTAATGATCATGTTTGAAAGACTAGAACAAAGTTTAGGTCAGAAAATTGAACAGAATAGGGCAGAATTAAAGCAGGACATAGAACAAAGTTTAGGTCAGAAAATGGAACAGAATAGGGAAGAGATAGGTCAGAAAATTGAACAGAATAGGGCAGAATTAAAGCAGGACATAGAACAAAGTTTAGGTCAGAAAATGGAAAGAATAGGGAAGAGATAGGTCAGAAAATGGAGGGAGTGAGACAGGACATAGAACAAAGTTTAGGTCAGAGTATAGGCCAGAAACTAGAACAGAATAAGGAAGAGATAGGTCAGAAAATGGAGGAAGTGAGAAAGGTCTTAGAACAGAAAATGGAATTAGGAAGACAGAGCTTAGAGCAGAAAATAGAATTAGGAAGACAGGAGTGTAAAGAAAATATGAAAGCAATGGAAACTAATTTAAAATCAGTACATAAAAACTTAAATGAGACAAAGGAAGCCTTAGAAGCTAGGATAGAAATCATAGGAGATAGGATGGGAAAAATTGAATCGGAAATGAGAGAAAATAAGATTGTATTAGAAGGAGAAATTGGTAGAAGTAGAGATGAAATAACAGAATGTAATACAAGTGTAGACTGCAAGATTACAAATGTAAAAGCAGAAATAACTGAGGAATTAAGGAAAGAGATTGAGGTAGTAAAGAAAGACATTATTAATGAAACTGTAGAACAAATTGTAATTCCTAAAATTAAGACTATGACTGATGTAGTACATTCGCAACAGGATGCTATAAATGATATGAAACAAAGTCACTTAGAAATAAAGAATGATTTAAAATCAATTTGTGAAGAAATGAAAAAAGGAAAAGAAATTTTGGCTAATGTAAATGATGTTGTGAATGCACTACAAAGGCAAGATGATTTAGATGTAAGTAATGTACAAGATGAGAGTTACTTGAATAATGTAGAAAATGTTGACCCACCATACAGAGAAAGAGGTTCACAATCAAACAATGACACAACACACAACACATGCTACACCAACAGCATACTACATGAAATCACACCACCTACATTTGACGAGGAGAAGGGAGACGATCCAAAACTCTTTGTTAAGGAGATGGAAGAGTATTTTAAAGTGAAAAGGATACCAAATGAGCTTAGGATGATGATAGTTAAGAAAAGCTTAAAAAACAAGGCATTGGAATGGCTTAGGCTAACACTAGCTGGTCATGAATCGTATAGCTCATTCAGAAATCTATTCCTATCAAGGTATTGGGGCCCAGCTAAGCAAAACCAAACTAGGGTAGAGCTAGCGGCAGGTAGATATGATCCAACCAAAGGGTTATCGCTAGTCGATTATTTTATGAAAGTAGCCAACAAAGGAAAGCTATTAGACCCTAACCTGTCGGAAGCAGAGTTAATTACCAGCATAACAAGACATTTCCCAGACACAATGAGAACAGGGTTAATTGTTGCGAGACCAGTAGATTTTGCAGACATGATAGAATTACTAACAGCCTTCGAAACACAAAATGGTCGGCCTAATGAACAGAGACATAGAAACGGTCATCCAAACTCACCTATCTTAAACAGGAGCGCGACTACGAACAACCAGAATGAGAGAGAAGAGAGAAATATTAGGAACAGAAGTCAAAAGCCACACAATAAACCATGATACACCTAAATTATATTTCTGTCAATGTTGTTCTTGTTTTCTAGTGCCTTGCATCTGGCAATGAAGCCATTAGCATTTGTGCTTTCCAATACTTTTGAACTGCAGTTTCTTCTGGTCTTAATGCTTCACAGGTCTTCAAGTGTTCTTCATTCATTTCTGCTGGATCGTTACACAGGACACATATTGGTGAAGCTGAGATACCTATTCTGTAGAGATGACTTGCTAAGCAGTCGTGATTTGTCAATAGTCGGAAGGCTGCAACAGCTGTTTTCCTTGGTCTCTGGGGGATTATATCTGGATTGGAAAGTAGTGTAATCCATTTTTTATCTTTGGCATTTGTTTCTATTTCTTGTAGGTATGAATGAGAAAAATTTTTAATGATCAAGCGTTTTATTGAGGAATATGAGAAATGGAATTTAGACTTTTGTTTTATTGTTGTGCCTTTCTTTGCAAGTGAGTCTGCAGCTTCGTTCCCCATGACTCCACAGTGTGCTGGAATACATTGGAGATGAACAGTCTTATTAACTTTTTGGAGTTGTGTTAACATTTTGTAGCATTTTCTAATTTTTGTTGACTTCTTTGTAGTATTTGAACATATTCCCTGAATTGCAGCTTTAGAATCTGAAAGAATTACTGCCTTGTTAAATTTATTTAAGGAAAGATTTAATAATTGTCGGAGAGCAATGTATATAGCCTCTATTTCTCCATCATAATTTGTTGTGTCTCTGCCAACAGAATGATAAAAGGAAAAATGTGAACAGGTAACTCCAGCTCCAGTAAGGTTTTCCTTCGAGGATCCATCAGTATATATATGCAGCCATTCTTCTATGGGATACCTAGTATTGATTGTTTCCAGAGCTAGAAGTTTTTGTATTTCTTTTGGTGTGTCTGATTTACTTATTTCCTCTATTAATTCCAAATTGAAGGTAGGTTGCAATAATTCCAATGGATTTTCTCTTATAAGTAGATTTTCTCTGGTGTTAGGAATGTTCAATTTGGATTTAATCTGTGTTACCTTTTCTAGGAAACTACTATGAGTTTTAAGGATTGAAGGGGGGAGGTTCTCTTCTGTCCATTTAGAGTTTGGCAATCGTAACATTTTCTCGTGTTGGAGCAATGCTTGTTCTTCTATTTTTGTTGTTATTGATGGGGTCCATGTTAAGGCAAGCATGGCATCAATAGGTGTGGATTTAACTGCTCCAGTGATTAGGGAAGGGCCTGATTTTGTATTTGTTCAAGTTTATTGATGTTAGCATTTGCTGCTGTTATTAAAGCTTCAGAACAGTACAAGAGGTTTGGTTTAATATAGTGTGGCTTTCATGTAACTGTTTTCTTAATGGGCACCAGTTTTACAATGTGGCAGTTACATCACCCGACTTAAACCCCCATTTTGCAAGGGGGACCACACCTATCGTTGGTCAAAGGGTCCATCGGACCTAGCCGGGAGGACTAAATAGTTTGTGTCAATGTCAAATGTAAAATCTTAGGAATATGTGTTGTATAATAACTGAACATATGTTGTATAATAACTGGATATGTTGTATAATAACTGAATGTGTTGTACAATAACTGAATATGTATTGTATAATAACTGAATATGTGATGTATAATAACTGAACATGTACTGTGTAGTAACTGAATATGTGAAATTTATAAAGACATGCTGTGTCATGCCAAAACAAAAGACAAAAACAAACAGCGAAGAAGACTGTAAAGAAAAAAAAGTATTGTACAAAGTGATTGTTTCAGAGGAATAGGGAGAAGTATTGTACTGTGTTTCAAGATTGTAAAGATAGGTGACAACTTGAAAAACAAAACAAGGGGCATGTGAAACAGAATATTAGAAGACCCCAAAAGAAAATTGCTTATGTGAATATTTGTTAAAAGTGTAATTTGTTTTTTGATGTTGGTATGATTTGGTTAAATGACGAAAACGTGTTGCAAATGTTCATTGTTACGAACAACTAAGTTAGTTTAAAGATGTCATAAATATTTCCATATTTGATTTTAATATACATGTATAAATATTAGAATTATATGTGTTCCATAATAAAAGTAAGGGAGGATGGTTAGGGATCACTTCCCTAACAAGAAAGAACTATTTGATGGACGCATACGCAGATGTATACGAAAAAGGCGGTGTCACGTGAGGTGACGTCATAATCTTCCCACTAGCGTGTGTATATTCTAGGTGTAAGGACGTGTTGATGTAACGTGTGAGCATTGTAGAACTTTCACCAGACTTTCATCAAGCATTAGTTCCCCTAAATGAAAAAGTGGAAAGGTTTTAAATCATTTAAAACGGTGCTAGGAGGATTTATTTTAATGTAAAATATAGAAAAAGTGTTAATAAAATAATACACTGTGGTGAAGAAACATCGTGTGATTTTTCATTCCATCCGTTACCACGCCCTGAGATCACAAAGATTTCAATAGCTCAAAGACCCAACGAAGCATAATTATAAAAACCGCACCATGTGTTATCCATTTCTTTAACAATTTCAAAGGAGGATTTAATAAGCTTTTTGACTCCAACTAATATTCCACTACTTATCTGTCTATTTTTGGGTAGTAAGTGTAGTAAAAATCCAGTAAAATTGAAGTATTTAAGTTGGTCATCTGTTAGATTTGCTTCTTGTATAACAAAGATATCTATTTTATAGTCAAATACAATTTTATTCAGTTCTCTCTTTTTGTTTGTGTGAGACCACCCGCATTCCATTGTAGAAGTCTGATGTTAGATCTTCTATTAATATAATGTTTTGGTTCTCGAGAAGTAGTCCCCGCCCGGAGATCCGAATGGGGGACTATTTTAACTCTGGAACATTTTACCCCTTGAGTTATATTTCATAATTTGATATTGAAGAGAGCAATAGAAGTAATAGTAACCGTTTTTTAGAGAGCACCATATTTTTATGTTTTGGCGGTTACATCGCTCTCTCACAACCCCCAGAATGTCTGGAGGACCACACCTGTCGTTGGTTTACGGGTCTCACCGACCTGACCGGGAGACTTATCAAAATAAATTCACCGACCTAATCCTCTGATTACCAATCAGAGGACGTATTACATGCCATGACAGGTCAGCATGTTAGGGGTTAAGATTTTATAGAGAAATTAGAGAAATGGAGAGGTTGGAAAAATAAAGACTCCCTAGCCCTCAGGAACCCTAATAGCATCGGGGTCGGAAGAAAACAAGAGATGACCAAGGTAAGGTCAGATAGAAAAGTTACAGTGAGGAGCAAAACACCAGTAAGTGGAAGTAATGTTCTGCTCAGCTTGGGTACCTTGTGGTTGCCATTCACATATCCCCTAGACGGAGACCCCTGAGTACTGTAACAGATAGTAAACTTGTGCATCTACTGCTTTTTCTGGGGGATTGCTGTTTGCTTTCTCTCCCAGCCTAAATGTATAGCAAATTCCACAGCTATTATTTACTTGTACACAAGAACCAGAATGTTAAGCATAGTTGCAACATCGGGATGGTCATGGCCACCCGTCTTCTCGAGATCTTCAAGAGCTTGCTTGCACAGTGGTACTGCAACCTCATACCTGCCCTGGGAGGCATACTGGATCAGTAAATTGTGTAGTGTTCGTAGTCTGGCTGGAATCTCGTACCCAGCGTTGACTTGCTGTGCAAATTTTCTAGGTGGTGTTTATTAGCTACCATATTTTGATTGTGTATAAAAAATTAAGTTATTTTAAATATTTAATGCCAAAAATGTTAAAAGGTTAGATTAAAATCGCTTTCTTAGCATTTTCGGGATTATAAAAGTATGCAGAAAATGATGTCATAGAAGGATGCTTCTAGATACGCACTATGCAGATGATACATGCACATAACTCAAAAGATGCGGCAAAATCAGCCCTCTTCGCCGATAGCGTCAGTTCAATATGGACGCATTTTTACATGTGGGTGTCATAAAATAGTGAAACTAAAGTTACTAAATGATTAAAGACCGTTAATTACAGGAAAATAAGTGAAATATTGATTAACTTTAACAAGTTAGTCTCCGCAAAGTGCACAATTAAATGAAAGGACATACGATCGACAAAGTGTGAAGTGATAGAAAATGCGTTTAACAAAATATTGCTAAATTTTCAGACATTAAATCTCGGATTCACTGAAATTAAAGATTTGCTACTGTAATAAGATTTAAATGCTGTGAACAAGAAGGTGCGAATAAAATAAGTCACAAAAATTTAACCCTCAGTCCAGAGTTCATTTCACCCTGTACCACAACCCAAGATAACAAAGATTCAAAAGCTCAAAGACTCAACAACACACCCTCCTTATTTAAAATTGCACCAAAGTGATGTACAATGTTCCCAGTAGTGGTTCAGTATTTGACTGGGACAGTGAAATGAAGCCTTTTAGAACAACATAGCACAAGTATTACTTCCATGAATTAAAGTTGAGAGGATACAGAGCACAGATAAATAATTTCTGCTGTTATATAATGAAAAACTGAAGCTATTAATATTGCAGCAATACCAATCTACAAATATAACAATTATCTTAGATGCTATAACCTTCACTTATCTTAATATGTGCTGCAAGTTCTTGAAACTAAACACAAATTGTAGTTTCACAATATATTTATTGCATCAAGATCAAGATGTTGCAGAATCGAAAGTCGAGGGGGCCCGATAACATACCTACTGAAATATTGAAGATTGGGGGAGAAGCTGTGATTCCCTATCTAATGTTTTTGTTTAACATGTGAATCAATAACTGTGACTTACCAGAAGACTGGAAAACCGCTATTGTAGTTCCTATTTATAAAGGGGGTAATAAAACAGAAATAAATAATTATCGACCAGTTAGTTTAACGTCAATAGTGTGTAAGTTGATGGAGCATTTAATAGCAGAATATATAAGGGAGGACTTAGAAAACAAAAAATGGTTCAAGGAAGCGCAACATGGGTTTCGACCTGGGTACTCGTGCGAAAGTCAATTAACTTCCTTATTTCAAGACTTAGCAGATGAAGTTGACGCAGGAGGAAGAACTGATGCAGTGGTAATAGACTTTTCTAAAGCATTTGATGTAGTGCCGCATAATTTACTTATTGGGAAACTAGCTGGCACAGAAATAGACAAACGAGTGGTTTTATGGGTCAAAGCGTTTCTGGATGGGAGAACACAGCAGGTAAAAGTAGGTAAAGAAATCTCCGAGAGAGGCACAGTTAGTTCGGGAGTACCCCAAGGCTCAGTACTGGGTCCGCTACTTTTTCTTATTTTTGTTAATGATATAAGTGTAAATATTAAATGTCAGATAAAACTGTTTGCAGACGATTGCATTATCTATAATAAAATTCGGAATGCCATAGATGAGTCTCTGCTTCAGGGTGATTTAAATGAAATTAGTAATTGGGCTGCTACAAATAAGATGACGATTAATGCTAAGAAAAGTAAGTTCATTGCATTTAGATCTAAGAGGGAAATTGTTCATAACTATCACATGGGCAGAGAAAAAATTCTGCAGGTAGATAGCTGCAAGTATTTGGGAGTGTACCTGGCGAGTAACGCTGGGTGGGACGACCAGGTAAATTCTACATCCAGGAAAGCGTTACATTTCTTAATGAGGGTACTGAAAAAGGGGAGCGGAAGGTCCAGGGAAATTGCTTACAAATCTTTGGTGCGGCCGATTATGGAATATGGAGCAGTATGTTGGGACCCATATAGACTTGAGCCCCGAGCCAATCAGAGAAGACCCCTCCGTGTATAAAATCCACATCCCAGACAGTCAACGCCTCAGATACAACTGTACCTTCACCAAGAAGACTTCGACCACGCCACTGATGATGTCCACCGCAGTCCACCGCAATTAAACGTCTGGACCAAGTTACTCCAGCAGACCACGGCAAATCAGCCCGGAAGACTCTTGTAGAATTTCAAACACCGGCCGTGAAAGCCTACGCCTACTCATATAGACTTAGTCAAATTGATTCGCTAGAAAGAATACAGAGAAGGGCTATAAAATTTATAAAACGAGGTAAATCTTTTGGGCCTAAAAAGGGGGAGGAGACTGAATGGGAGCCTCTAAAAGTCCAGCGTGAGAGGCAGAGGTTATGCGCATTATTTCAAGCATATCGTGGTTCAAATGCATGGGTGGGTATTAGTGAAAGATTGGACAACCCTACATATTACGGAAGAAAGGATCATTTGTATAAAATTAAAAGTAGAAGGCACAGAACCGACGTAGGAAAGTTCTCCTTTGTTAATAGAACCATTGAGGAATGGAATGAATTACCTGTAGCAGTCTTTCAGGGCTGTCCTTTATCTGTGAAGAAATTTTCGAAAAATATCGTAAATCAAGTAAATGCTGTGTAATTTACTATAAAGATTACGCAAGTGTATTTTTGACATTTATTGAACTGATGGTGAATACTAATGCTAAATTTAATTTGGTTATAATTAATTAATGAGTGTTAATTAGTATTTAGTGCATTTCATCTTATATTTTTATTATTGTTCTTTATTGTATTATGATTGTATTACTATTGTTTGTGCACTTTGTTTGTAACCTTAATTTGTACATTTAACTCTGCCACCGGGTAATACCCATTCGCAGAAAATATATACATACATACATACATACATCATTGGTGCTACTCTTGTTTATATTGGTTGCTATCATTACAAATGCTAAATCACCTTAATATTTCTGTGTGTTACCAACCATTGAAAAAAAACAAATTTATTAATAGAATCATGACAGTATTTCAAAATTCACTGTGCAGTGCTTATTTTTAAAACATGAATATCTTTTTCCAAATCATTAAGTCTATGGGTCCATTTAATTAGCTAAGTAATTTAACCTCTGGATTTATTTCATGATTAAATGACCAAAAATGATCTTTCACAGATGATTTACCAATCAATCAATTTAATATTTCTAATATGTTCCTTTATTGTGGTTTCCAAATAACGTTTGGCTTCATCAATATAAACCTTGTCGCAATTCAAACACCTAAATTGATAACTGCCAGATTTTTTATTTTGAGGAATGATAGCTATACCATGTTCTTTAAAAACTTTTGCAAATATTTAATTAGCTCAAGCAGCTCTAATAATCTAGCTGTCGACGGGCCCTTAAACCCTACTCACTCACTCACTTTAATTAGCTCAAGGATGGTAAGTAAACTTTTTAAAATTAAAAACATCATTTATTTTCTTAAGGGTAGAAACTCCTTTAACAGCTTTTTGATATTTAAATTTCTTTATTTTTTTATGTATAAAACCAAGAAATTGCAGCAAATACTAAGACAAGTGAAGTTTATAGTCTCTAAGATAACTTATATTTTTAAATTTCTGCTAGCTTATAGAAGCCACAGATTGTACAATAGAAATTAGAAGTTTGTTAATCTGAACCTTAATAATTTAACTTCACTCTGTTAATGTTTTCAAATTAGATTAAATGGAACATCTTCTGAAAAGCATTTAATCCGAAACAAGATTATTTTTCTATGTCATCCCACTTATTGCTGGTGTTTTTAAACACACAAGCCATTACACTATTCCATCATATTGCGTTAACCTAGCATTGTCCAGCCTTTGTGTTGTCCAGCCCTTTTTGCTTTCTTTTTCATGTCATTCTTAGAGGTCCTTTCATTATTTCCTTTTTAATCCTATATACTACTGCTTCTGAACACCCGATATCCTTAGCTGTTACTTTTACTGTCTTATTAATACTCATTTGACTTGAAAAAAAATCTAACACATTCATAATTATTTGGCGTTCCTTACTTCTTAATTTACCAATATATCCTCTCTTCCTAGCTTCCCCTTCCACAACTACAAATATTTATAGAAAATGGTAAATAAATAATGTATCCATGCAGTATAAACACACACACTTCTTTACGAACTGATGTCAACTTTTACTGCTGCCTTGTGTCTAACGCTTGACGCCTTTTATCTGAATTGGTGAATACCTTCTGGTTTATTTTAAAAACGGCCTCTAACCCTCCTCAACATTTGCTCTCACTTGATCCCTGATGTAAACTCAATAATAAAAGTTTCCCACTGCGTAACTTTTGCAGTGCACAGATATAAAATTTTCCAAAAACATTTAATTTAAAAAATTGTAACACTTAACACAGTAATCAGAGAATTCAAAATAGGCAGGTAGCAGCACCATAATTTACTCTAGCTAAGAAAAAAATATAAACGTAGTCTAGCAGTTAGTTTATTAGTGCATGATGAGTATAGAAATAGCAAATATTGGAGTTTTACTGAAAAAAAAAGTTTTCTGTAGAAATTAGCAGTGTATAATGGCCCTAAAAAGGATATAACCTATTAGAAAAAACAATTCTTCATAGAATATGGTGTTCAAACTTGAAATTTACAACAACTGAATATTTTCACCATTCTATTAGGAACCTGGCAACAGCACCAGAGTAGGAAAGGACAAAGCTAACGACAACTTGTATGTGCTAGATAGAGACAGATATACCCCATTTAACTCCATAGTGTCATCTAAGGGTGAGACAACCTATACCTCTCAAAACAAGATATTTTATAACTTCCTAAATGTAAGGTTTTAGCTCACACTTTGCACGCATCCTAATGACATGGGTCCATATGTTATGCCTTGATCTCTGATAAGCATACCACAAACTGTACATGCTCAAATAGTATTCTCCTGCATAGTGCACTCTGTGTCCTGAAGACAAATAAAAAGCAATAGTGTGACAATGAAAGTTTGAGAACCATCGTATATTGCATAAAAACGTAATGCATACATTTCATCACAAATTTGTACATATAATTATCAAAAATAGTACTGAATAAAACATTCACAAAATATATGTTAGAAAATGTTTTTATGAGTTCTTTAAAAAAAGTAATAAGAAGTAAAATCTTCTCAAGAAACACACTTTCTCCATTCTGGAACAGCCCTGCAAGAAACAAAATCAGATATAAAAATTTAATCACCAGATAGCACCACTGAATCCATGATCACTTTTTTGCTTTTCGTTTTACAGACAGCTACTCAACAAGCAAGTGCAGTTAATACAAATGACACTATGAAATGTTATTTCAAATAACTCTGGTTTAAAAACTAATAACTTTTACATATATTTTCAGTTGCATTTCATCCCTCAACATTATTAGGCAAAATGTATGTTATGGCTTTTATTGCTTATTAAAAGCTTCTTGATATTACAATTTTGATACTGGCTTCTTGATTAATCATAGAAGTTCCTTTGAAAAAGCTGTCCTATCCAATTTCTATTTCTGGCTACTACGAAGGGCATCTCAAAAGTAAGTTGAACTATTTTTTTTAAATCTGCGTGGTGTGTGGGAAAAGTCTGAAAATCCCAGGGAATATAGGTATGGGTGTAGTAGCAGTACTGTAAAATTCCTAGGCACCTAAATTTATTGCTTGGACATTAAAACGGCAGTAACAATTGAAACTCCACTCGTTCCTACCACCGATTGCAAAATTTGCGCTGTAATCCGTTTTTTGACAGGAAAAAATAAATGTGTGACTGAAATTCGTGAGCTGTGCAGTGTTTATGGAAAAGACGTTATGTCAAGACAAATGGTTTCTCATTGGCACCATCATTCATTGAAGGGAGAACAAAATTATTTCCTAGTATTCTGAGACAGAATATTAGAAGACCCCAAAAGAAAATCGTTCATGTGAATGTTTGTTAAAAGTGTAATTTGCTTTTTGATGTTGGTATGAGATAATTAAATGACAAAAACATGTTGATAAGGTTCATTGTTACGAACAACTAAGTTTGCACAAAGACGTCATAAATCTTTCCATATTTGATTTTAATATATATGTATAAATATTAGAATTGTATGTGTTCCATAATAAAAGTAGGGGAGAATGATTAGGGATCACTCCCCTAATGAGAAAGAACTATTTGATGGACGCATGCGCGGATGAATATGAAAAAGGCGGTGTCGCGTCAAACGACGGCAAAAAAACTGTTCACTCGCGTGTTTATCTTCGAGATGAAAAGACGATCATATTTATTTAGTGTGAACATGGAACTTTCACCTAACTTTCATCAAGCATAAGTTCTACTAAGTGAAAAAGTGTAAAGGTTTTTAAGCATTTAGCATGGTGCTGAGAGAAATTGTTTAATGTAAAGTATCGATGAAGTGTTAATAAATTAATACATTGTGGTAAAGAAACATTGTGTGATATCTCATTCCATCCGTTACCACGACCTAGATAGAAAACGAGTCTCATGGCACAGTACATTCCGTAGCCATAATTGCAAAAACAGCACCAATTCCTAGAAAAAAAGCTTTTGATGTTTTTTTAAAAAATGGTTAAACTCTTTAGAATTACATGAAGAATTAATAGATGATGTGCGGTGCTGAGAAAACTCAACAAAAGAAGGGGAAAGTTGAGCAAAACACTTTTTCTGTTACATGATAATGCTTGCCCACATGCTGCTAGTGAAACTCAAGCCCTGTTTGAGCAGTTCCGATGGGATGTTTTGGTCATCCACCTTATTCACCTGACCTTACACCGAGTGATTACCATCTTTTTCCGGAGCTGCAGCAACATCTTGGGGAAAGACGCTTCGTAAATGACGAGGAACTGAAACAAGAAGTGGAAAGATGGCTATCCAGTTTGGTGGGGGAGTGGTTTGACATTGGGTTAAAAAAAACTGTTACCACGGTATCTAAGATGTACTGAGGTACAAGGAAATTATGTGGAAAAATAGGTACTGAATGCAGCTTTCAAAATACACCCTTTTTAAAATATTTAAACATTTTGTTATTTTGTAAAAAAATAATGCAACTTACTTTTGAGATGCATCGGCCGAATCACAGCGGTATAACTGTTTCATCTAAAATGGAGGAAATGTCATTTACATATGTGCTGGCCTATCACAGCACAACAGCGTCCCTCAGAGGCACATGAGGGGAAAGTTGGTGGATCTAAATACCACCTATTTAGTCCTCCCGGCTAGGTCCGATGGACCCGTTGACCAACGATAGGTGTGGTCCCCCTTGCAAAATGGGGGTTTAAGTCGGGTGATGTAACTGCCACATTGTAAAACTGGTGCCCGTTAAGAAAACAGTTACATGAAAGCCACATACAATTGACATTGAGAATGCTAATGGCTTCATTGCCAGATGCAAGGCACTAGAAAACAACTTTTGAGATGCCCCTCGTATGATCACAAAAACTACTTAAACAGGAGCTTTTCTTTTGGATTATGATATGCATTCTATACTTTTGTACCCATGTTGCATTAAAATATTTCAAAATACAGTTGAACCTGATTTATGCATTCTCAAGGGGAAGAGTAGAAATTAGTTCTAACTCAGAGTTACTTACAAATGAGTTTTGGATAATGCATTATCTTAAAAAAGATTATAATACAGTGGGCGTACATGTGTTACATTTTACAAGCAATAAAGGAAATAATATTGGTCCTGCTTTAAAGAAATAAGTTAATTTGGTTTGTTTCACTTGTTTGTTGTTTAAGTGCACACATCTCATTTTTTTGGTTTTGTGAGGATTAAGTCCAACCTCTTATAAATTTCACTTTCTGATTTAGTGTATAATATTTCCTTTTTCTGCACTAGTTAAAAGCAATTGAGAAGTGAATAACAAAACTGCTTCAACAATAAACAAAAGATAATGAAGATTTTTATGTTTATATCTCATTTATTTTGTTGCTATGACATTGTCGCGCCTAAACCCACCAGCTCTACCTGCAGACAGCTTTGTCGTTTGTTTCTGTGGCCAAAATCTGCCTGCTCAGTCTTTCTCTTTGTCAACAGAGATAAGGAAAATAAGCTTTGGGTTTCTTTTCAGATGGCATATGCATATGCTCATTATAATTACACAAAATTTAGTTGTATTTCACTGAAACTTAATACATATAACAGCAATATATGTATAAATAAGGTTCTATTAACACCTTTCTAAATTACATTTTGCAGGGACCTGTAAAAATGTATATATAAATACGAATACTAGAAGTGGGTTATGTATAAAGCAGGTTCAACTGTATAACCTTTGATAGCCTTGATTTCTAAGAAAGTGCATTTAATTGAATTAAATATGGTACATACAAATGAGGCATATTGTTCACGTTGAGCAATGGTTTGGGTTCAGTGCTTTCCGATTTCCTCTGCCTGCAGCGCTCCTTCCATAATGCTGTGGGACGCAAGAGGCGTTCTGGGTCACGTTCGGCAACAACATGAACTTTTCCTCTAAGTTGTTCCAGTCGCCTTTCCTGCTTTTCCTTTTCTTGAGCTTTAGCTTTACATAAGCTCAATCTACGAGCAATAAATACCTCATCCTGATCCCTGTAAAAATGTATAATATTAAACATATAATTTACACTGAGACTGCCGTGTTTTCAGAGCTGCACATGTCAACAAAATTTTCTAAATACTATTGTTAATTAATTAATTAATTAATTTGTAAAAATTTATAGCTTGACATCTTTAGAAAAGCTAACTTTTCCTTCTCCGGAATATCTTAAGCTTATATTCTTTAAAAATTGTAGTAAATTTTTTATTGTCCCACAGATAGTAAGTAAACTTTTTAAAAATATGATTATCTTTTATTTTTTTGAGGGTAGAAATCTCTTTAACAGCTGTTTGATACATAATTTTTTTTATATTTTTATGTATAAAATCTGTATTAAAAACCATTAATTAATTACTGCAGTGTTGATGTGTTTATATTGTGTCAAATTCTTCCCTATTAACCTCACCAGCGATATGGACGTGAAATCACGTCCCGTTAAAATGACGGATGAGCAATATGGGCGTGTATACACGTTGTGTGCATTTGTGCATTTAACCCTTATTTAACTCAACTTATTTTAATTTTCCCTTTATGAAACATTTAAGTAAAGTCTATATACTTTACTGGCTTACCTTGATATGTTCCTTTTGCAGTGATATGCCTCAAAACAGGGATTAAACACAGAAGGGTACATCTCCACATTCGCGAATTCCCTTCTTGCGGCACACGAAACACTTTCCTGATGGACGAGACTTCTTTGCTGTTGGTGGTATCCTTTTAGGATAATGTTTTCCTTGAAGTCTGAGGGGTGCAGGGGTTCTGGATGTTCTACCCCCAACGTGCTATTGTTCAATTAGGCTGCGAGCTATTGATAGTCAGAAGTCAAGGTAGGTCATTGTCCTGTGTGGGTTTAGAGCTCTCCAAATTACCAAACAATTGTATATGGTTATATCCAGTTGGTGCAAAAATACCTTTTGAACTATTCTTACAGTACATATTGTAATGCCCATACCAGTTGCGAACACCACGGTAGAGTTACATAAGCAATCGTAAAGTGTTGAAAGCTAATCCAGGTCAAGTATCCATAACATCAGAATGCTGACAAAGCAGGCAGGGGTTTTATTAACGTGAGCAATCTACACCCCTGGGCTGTTAGATCTGTTACGTCTGTCACCTCTAGCACGTCTGTCACGTTGATTACCTTGATCAGTTCTGTCTCTGACAACTGATCAGGTCACATCATCTGTCTCTTGGTCTGACCCACCTCTATGTCTGCCATTGATAAGGTAAGTCTGTGTGATCTTAAGACTCTGGCCCGGTTCTTCAGCATCCGAACCTGCTGGCTAATAAAATGGCTAGTCCACCGACTCAGGGTTAGCATGATTTCTTAACCCCAGATGGTTTCCAAAACCTCCCTAAAACTCTCTATTAACATGGACAATCTACACCCCCTGGGGTGTTAGGTCTGTTACGTCTGTCACCTCTAGCACGTCTATCACGTTGATTATCTTTATCAGTTCTGTCTCTGACAATTGATCAGGTCATGTCATCATTTGTCTGTTGGTCTGACCCATTGCTACAATGTCTGCCGTTGACAAGGTAAGTCTGTTTGATCTTAAGACTCTGGCTCGGTTCTTCGGCCATCCAAACAAAATGGCTAGTCCACCGACTCAGGGTTTGATTTCTTAACCCCAGATGGTTACCAAAACCTCCCTAAACCTCTCCTGAGTGCCTCTTCACCTCTGAGCTTACAACCCCCTGTCTTTGGGTCTCTCCCCATGAGAGGCCCATTGCAATATATCACACACCACAGGATTGGTAAAGCTATGATGTAATTTACTAAGAAATTAAGTTGAAAATGAGAGGGGGAGAGAAATATGGAAATCCTAGTTCCCAATAAACAATCACAACATCGTTCTGAAATTTTGAGATGTCCACTCCCTCTACTTTACCACTGTAACTCCTTTCATCCTTTTAACAACTATGATCTGCAGAGATGGAGGATGGAGTTAGTGGAATGGTTCATATGGGCTTGAGGTTCAATGAATTAAAGAAATCGTATACATCTTATGTGAATAACCTTACCCAAGTAAATCGGCTCAACCCACATTTGGACTTGGGTCATTCAAGTTAGAAGCCAGGCATATTGCCTCCAATCTATGGAAATGGACACTCATCATTTTCATTGCAGGATTTTGGG
This sequence comes from Tenodera sinensis, assembly GCA_030765045.1. NCBI lineage: Eukaryota > Metazoa > Arthropoda > Insecta > Mantodea > Mantidae > Tenodera > Tenodera sinensis. Next base: position 5,474,628 of record CM060971.1, read on the forward strand.
ACTAGGTTAATAACTCCTGTAACCTACATGCTTTGTGCACAATATGATTTACTAAATTCTCTTTATATGTATATTTCAGCTGGAAAATTTTCATCTAACAAAAACCAGAATGCATCCTTTTCAGTACATTACAACTCTACAACACATATAAAGAGTAACTTCATACCTGAAAGACTTTAGTAGCATTTTTGATTTAGCAAAACGTTCCTCAGTTTCTTGAAGTTCTTTTAACTGTTGCATTAGTAGTTTATTTTGTTCTTGAGCCTTCTTTTCTTCCTTATATTGTTCAATTTTAGCTTTCTGCAACTCCTGTTGACATAAAATACAACTGATCATAACTCATGAGAGAAATTGCTTGAGCTGATATTTAACCAAAGTAGCAAGTACTGCACATTCATAATTATCTAGTATTTATTTAAATTTTGTTTAAAGCAGTTTTTAAAAGTTATTAGTTGAAGTTTAATACAGAAACATTTTTGTATGCAGTCAATGGTGGTTGTTGAAATTTCACTTGAACATTTGTACAATTTGAAACTGACTACAGTGTGAATGAGAATGTAAATGAAGTTTGGGTCAACGTTATTGATATAATTTTGGATTCTTTATGAATTACGAAAATAATTTTACATACACAAAGACAAAGAGGATTTAAAGAACTTCAAGGACAAAAAGTTTTTTTATCACAAAATAAATGTATGTTTCACAGTCAGAGTCAGCTGATAACGAAGAGAAGACCTTTGGAAATATATTCTGTAGAAAAAGTTCAAGTAGTGAAGTTGGTGATAAAATGTTCTTAGATGTAATGGTGGTAATATATAAAAAATCTGATGAGTTTTTCTACTCTTGTACAAAGTATTCTTACAACACTTATTCTTCTATCTACTTCATGTTAATTGAGATAGATGTTTGCAGAAATGATCCAAGCTTCTAAAGTAAGAACAAATTAGAAACTAAAAACTTCACATATCTTAGTAATGTTGCACAAAAAACTTGCAACATTACTAAGATAAGTGAAGTTTTTAGTTTCTAATTTGTTCTTACTTTGAATCTTGTTGCTTCACTGTTAACAGCTTCAATTTCTTTAATGATCCAAGCTTTTTGCATGGTCAAGAGATAAAAATATGAATAATGACTTCCCATTTGAGAAAAGTGTAGGTATTAAAAAATTCACACAACTAACAAGGGATATCTCAGAAATGATTCAATCCACAGAAAATATATTTGACATAAATTATGTGAGGCCTCTGTATCAAAGACGGACATAATGCCATCCGATCGACATGGGGACTTGAAGTGTTCCTATCAATCTTCTTGCATTGAATTTAATGGTGAATGTAGTTCCATTCAGAAAGACAAAATTAATATATTCTGACATTTAAAATATGTGGATACTTTCAAACTCCGACATAATGCCATGTGGTCAAAATGGGGACTTGAACTCACTGTGCATGTGTCCGTCTTTGATATTATTTGATACTAGAGGACTCATGCATTTTAATGATATCTGCATTTTTAGTGTAGCAAGATTTTGTATATCTCTTGTGATTTTTCAGTTATGCAAAAGTCACCTGGAATGAAGAGGACTTCTGGGGACATTTCCAGAAAATTCAAGATATACACATTTCATTTGTCACGAAAATATCTTAAACATATGGTATTTAAAACAAAATCATTAAGAGTCATTTTTGAGAAAATCAACATTTTCGAAAAATGTTCCATGTAAACCCTAGTATGAGTGGATTTTCTTGAAAATCTTCTTTTCACATCCTTGGAAGATGCTAAACACAAATACCAAGTTTGGTACTTAACTGACTTTTCATGTTTAAGTTATGCTTTTTACAGAACACAAGACACACACACACACAAATAGACATATTTCTAAACATGTTTTTCTTTGGGGGGGATTTAGTCTCAAAACATGTATTTAGGTTGAAATCTTGATACTGAATTTTTAGATAGAATACAATAATTCCCCTACTTGCTGCACATATCAGAGAAAGTAAAAAAATAAATAATCTGAAATGTAGCAACTACTTCATTTACAATTAATTTTAATAGCTATTATAATACAGATTATTTATAAAAAAAAAACCTTTCCTTACCTATCTAAAAGCACTTCAAGAACACCTAGTCTTCCAATGGATACCAGCTCACTGTGGACTGAGTGGTAATGACAAAGTTGATTTTCTTGCAAAAAAGGGTACCAGCGGTGTACAAAAATCTATAGTTAATCTACCATTTTATGCAACTAAAAGATTAATCAATTCTGAATTCAAAAAAATTATTGCAAAATATTACTATGAAAAATCAAAGAATAAAAGATGGGAACTACCAAACATTCAAACAGTAATTCCTGAGTATCCTCGAAAAACAGCAGTTGCAACCTTGAGGTTGATTACAGGACATGATTGTCTGGCCAAACATTTAAACAGAATTGGGATATATTCTTCACCACTCTGTCCTCTATGTGATCTGCAAGAGGAAATGGATCGAGACCACCTTCAAATATGCCCGGCCACTTCCATCAGTGAAAAATATTGGAGAGCAAGAGAATTAATGACTTCATTGTCAGAAATCCAGCATTAGCTAACCTTATTTTTATATGCACTTCATGTTAACCATTTCAACAGAAATATCCTAAATGTGTTGCTATAGGCATTGAGCAACACAGAGGAAGGTGGAATGACAGTCAGCTCTTAAAGAGCAGTCAAATCTTTGTCTTGATACTACATATGCTTTGCATTGGTTGATTTAACACAAAAGAATTACAATGTTTCAAAAGTGGATTGCTTAAAATATTAAAAAATACAAACATTAGGAAACATCTCAGAAAGTGATGAGAAGTTATTTGACTAAAATTGCATATTATGAGTCTAGAATTGTCAGCAACAAGTTTTTATTCATTCCATACTTCACGGTTTCCAGTAAGACAAAATTCAATGAGAATGAAGAGGACTACACAGACTACTTCAACTTCAACTAAGCCCTGCTTGGACAATAGCCATCAACCACATCCACAACAGCAACTACAAGTGATATCCACTACAAGTGATTCCGGACCAAGTACTGACTCTCAAGAAAACACCATGGCTGGTGAAAAACATAGCCCAAAACAGCAGGCCAATCACAAATCGTCACCTGCTCATTGGCCAGGGCAACGCAGCTCCAGGCGGCGCCATGGCCGAGCGGTTAGCATGCTCGCCTACCACCTAGGCGGCCCGGGTTCGATCCCCGGGACCCGCATGTGGTATTCGTGGTGGACGAAGCGGCGTCAGGGCGGGTTTTCTCCGGGTGCTCCGGTTTCCCCCACCATCTCATTCCACCGGTGCTCCATCTTCATTCCATGTATCACCAGTGTCACCGCCTGCAGTGCCGTAGTAGTAAAAGCGGGCGTTAAACACTACAACAACAACGCAGCTCCCTCCCACCTAACATTGTATATATATAGGGAGCGGAAAGCTAACCGTCATTTTTCATTCTGATGAAGGCCATGGAGTCTGCAATGGCCGAAAGCTCAATGTTTTTAAACCTCACACGGCTGATCACCCGTGAAGCCTTAATTAAGGACTACATAGGCTATATTTTACATAAAATTCACAATATGCAAACCTCTAAAACTCATACACTTTATTACCATGGGAATGCGCACACACCTTTCTCTATTAATTCTCTTTTTTTTTTTTGGGGGGGGGGGGGAGTTCAAGTGATCTCAACTTACATACGTGCAATGCAGTCTCAATACTTTCTCTAACTACCATAGTAAGCGGTAGAAAAATTAAAACATGAAACTAAAGAAAGTCAATATAAGAAGCTTTCATAACGATGATTATTAATTAGAGCTTCTCAGATTATCAGCCACCTTAATATTTATGAAGTTGTTCAAACTTTCGGCCATATTAAACCCCTTGGCCATCACCACGAAATAAATAATCAATTAATAGCCATCCCAAATTCATGGTCTTCATCAGGAACTGCATAAGAAATGAACAGCCATCTCAAAATCATTACCTTCTTCAGGAACATTGATTTAAGATTTGAAGCTTATGCAGCTTCCAATGCATGCCATGAGTTTGAGATGGCCATTTATTGATTATTCATTTCCTGATGATGGCCATGGAGTTTAATGTGGCCGAAAGCTCAAGTAACGTCATAAATATTACACAGCTGGCAACCAGATAAGCTCTAATCAATAAAGAAAGTCAAGTTCATCAGCAATGCCTAGTTTTCAACCACTTTTATAGAAAATTAAAGTTAAAGCAAACTGAGTACACTGAAATTGTTCTACACATGTATTACTAAATTTAATATGTTATTTTACTTCTTTACACAAAAGAATAATTTATTACCAGAAGCTCTTTCTTTCTTTGCTCCTTTTCAAGCTGCTTCTGCTTTTCTTCCCACTCTTTCTTTTCTTCTAGTTGCTTCTTCAGCTCAAGTGTTTTCTTAAACAGAAAATGTCATTAATTATGGTAAAAATGTAATTAATATTTTATTACAGTCAAAAATTACACTTCAAGCCTCATATTTTGTAATGAGCAGTATGCTTTAGAATTCATTCTCCTTGATAAGTCAAACTGATGATGTGAGTAATAAACTGTTGCATGAAAGATGTCATATAGGTCTGTTATGCTTTTCTACGATAAGCATTCAATTACCTTAAACTTTATTAATCCTTTTAAATCAAATGCTGCATGCAGTAGGTACACTGACACAGGATACCTCAAAAAGTGTGTCTGTGTGTGTATGCGTGTGTGCGTCTGGAATTGTATGTCCAAATGAATTAATGAGGGGATTCACATCAGTGTGAGACAGACCCCGAAAAGAAAGTATTTATATAAATATTTATTGTTGTTGTTGTTGTTTTCTAGTGCCTTGCATCTGGCAATGAAGCCATTAGCATTCGTGCTTTCCAATACTTTTGAACTGTAGTTTCTTCTGATCTTAATGCTTCACAGGTCTTCAAGTCTACCGAATCACAGCGGTATAACTGTTTCATCTAAAATGGAGGAAATGTCATTTACATATGTGCTGGCCTATCACAGCACAACAGCGTCCCTCAGAGGCACATGAGGGGAAGGTCGGTGGATCTAAATATCATCTATTTAGTCCTCCCGGCTAGGTCCGATGGACCCGTTGACCAACGATAGGTGTGATCCCCCTTGCAAAATGGGGGTTTAAGTCGGGTGATGTAACTGCCACATTGTAAAACTGGTGCCCGTTAAGAAAACAGTTACATGAAAGCCACATACATGAATATGAGTCCTAAAGATAAACATTCCGGAGTTAAAACTGTCCCCCAATCGGATCTCCGGGTGGGGACATCTTTAGGCAAATTTCATCACAAATATTTATTGTAAATATAGTTTATTTTTCATGTTGGTAAGGATTTGTTAAGTACAGAGAGTGTTATACCATTATTTCATTGTTAAGAATATTATTTGTTTAATAACGTCATTAATGTTTAGTAATATGTTTAAATTTAATATGTATAGTAATAATAAGAATTATTTTAGATTTAATATTAAAAGTGTAGGGAGGATAGGTAAAGATCGCTTCCTCAACATTTTTGGGAACTATTTAACATGTAAGATGACGCCATAGGGGAGGCCGTAAAAAAGTATACGCATATGCGTATGAATACAGACGCGTTAAAGAATGTGCAAGATTCAACGTATTAGCGTCCCATTATCTGAAGGGAGAAGACGTGTATTTGATATGTGCCGGTTTAGACGCTAAAAGTGTAATTTGAAATGACAAGCAGTACATAGAAACCATTGAGGAAGTCGGTAAGCACGTATAGAATGTTAACTAAAGTGACATGCGTGTAATATCCAGTGAAAAAAGTGTGAATAAAAGATAGTGAAAAAGTTTTATCCTGTGTCCACGTTATTTCACCCTGTACCACGACCCGAGATAACGAAAGAGTCAAAAGCTCAGCACCATCACCATTGTATTATTAAAAAACTGCACCAAGTGTATGATATGTATATCCATATAATATCTGTAAATTTCATATATAATGTAAATGTCAAAGTTATATTTCTCAATTTCTGTCTTGAGGCTATTCAAATTGTAAGAAATATACCCAAGGTCGACCGTAACCCCTTACAATCGATACATTACAATCAATAACAATAAGTAATTGATAAGCGACAGTTGCTATGTACATTACTAAGAGGAATAAACAAGGACCCCGATAGGGACTAATGACATATACATCGAGTATGGCAGACATATATCCACACTACCAATTACAACAGGATATTATAGACAATCCAATAACGGATTGGATTGCATTACCGAAGGACGTTTATTAAAATATCATGCCTCTAACTTTGTTAGGTGCGATCATACCATATATATTCCACAATATTTATGAGAGAAGTGTGAATTTAACTTATACTAAAATTCATGAAGGGCTTGAATGATATAGTTTCGGGACTTAATAGTATAAATATTTGTAAAAGAGTGAAGATAATTTGTTATGTTATTACAATTTCATCACCATAAAGTTGAATTGGTGGAAAACTGAATATTTATTGGAAATAAATCAATAATAACAAAAATTTTATCCGCTGACCCTTGAACACCCTGGAGATAAGACTCATCACTAAATCTCTCCAGCATCCAGTATTTAAAAATTACTGCCGCATATATATAAATGCAACACCACTAAGGATTATGTTTATTGAAACATGGGCATAGTGTGCCGATATTGAGAGATTGTAGAGTTGGTGAATAATGTGTCATGGTCAGAGACAACAGATGGCACTGCACAGGCAAGTCTCTATGCCCTCTGTGTCTACTCCCTCTGCAGGCAGTCACTGGGTACCATAAATGGTGCTGTGAAAAACAAGTCTATTGTGTAGCTATCCCATAACATTGTGAATGTGCTCTTGTCATATAGCTAACAGCCATTTGAACAGCATTGAATTATGGGCCTGCACAGAGCTGGATGGACCTATTGACAAATTGCTGCACATGTTGGGCAAAATGTATCGGTGGTGTGTTGGTATTTTCAGCAGTGGTCTGTGAAACATTCTCACTCTTGTAGACCAGATTCTAGGCGGCCACATTGTATAGATGCAAATCTGGATCGAAACATTGTATAGGCATTAGTGGGTGCCCGAACAGCATCTAGGGAAGTGATCCAGGTACAGGTAGCACCTAGAGTGTGTACAGGTTATTGAATTCCGTCTTGTTGCAGCAGCACTTAAATCACAATGCTGCTGGCCAGGGTACCTTTTAAACTACAATATGTATGTCTCCTCTGGTGTTGAGAAAGGTTTCATTGCACAACAGAATGGTGCTCTGTTGTCTTCAGTGAGCAGAGAGGTTCTGCCTGTACACAAATGATGGTCATGTCTGCACAAGAGCTGGTGAGCAAATTTGTCCAGAGTATTGTCCATTATACAAAGGCCCAGCTCCTGGGATAATGGTGTGGGCTGCCATCACTTAAAACTCACACTTGCCTTTGGTGTTTAGGCAGTGCCAGCTATATCCAGCAGGTAATTAATCCTGTTGCTGCCATTTGTTCAACAGGAAGGTGATGTGCTGTTTCAACAAGATAACACACATCTCCATGCAGCTGTTGCAAAGCAACATACTCTTCATGGTGTATGATAACTGCCCTGGCCAGCACGGTCCTCTGACCTCTCTCCCATTGAACATGTATGGAACATGACGAGAAAGAAACAACTAAGTCTTCACAGCTGACCACAACTATTGCCAAATTGCAACAACAGGTGCAGAAGGCTTTGGACAGTGTATCACAGGATGTGATTCGCCACCTATATAACTGCCTGCCTGCACGAATACATACGTGTACTGCAGTCCAAAGGGGATACACAAATACTGACGCGACCAATGGGACATGCCTTTTTTTGACATGTCTGCTCAATTTTTCTGATTTTATCATACAATGCTATCATGATGTATTACCATTCACTTAACTCAACATTAAATTTAAGCAATCCTTGATAGTGTTGCAATTTTCTTTCTTTTTTTTTTTTTTCTTGGCAATGTATATATATATATAAAATCATTCATGATTCTTACATCCCTACAGAATCATATAGTTAACTTCATCTTATAGGAAATCCATGAAGTAACTATTATTTGTTCATGCCAATGAACTTACTGCTGGTGTTTTTAAACACACAAGCCGTGTGTGGGCAATGTTTGAGAGGTAGAGTTGAACTGAAAAATTCAATGCCACAGCCGAGATATAAACCTCAGGTTAATACTGGAGTATAGAGCACTTACGATTGAAAGTTACCCTTGGGGCATTTATCTCTGATGTGAGATTCTCTTTGTGGTCTACCAGGAAAACTACAAATCGATTGGAGAATTCAATATCATACTGGCAGATTGTCACAGTAGCTTAATGGTTAGAGCAGTCACATGTAAAGTGGTTATGTCTCTGTGGTTCAAATCCCGGCTTGGCATTGAATGTTTCAGTCCTGATTCCACCTCTCAAACATTGCCCGCTCTCGGCTTGTGTGTTTAAAAAACATCAGCAGTAAGTTTGTTGGCATAAATAAATAAATAATAATTACCATCTGGAAGGTTATTTAATCCCAGGACATAAAGTACTTACGATTGAAGTCGCCTTTGGGGTATTTATCTCTGATAAGAATCCCTTTGTGGTCTACTGGGAAAAATATGGATCGGTTGGAGAATTCAATGTCATACTGACATGTTGTAACAGTAGTTTAATGGTTAGAGCAGCTGCACATAAAATGGTTATATCTGTGGTTCAAATCCAGGCTATAGTATTCAATTTTTCAGTTCTGATTCTACCTCTCAATCCAAGGAGTGCTTCAAGATAGTTATCACTAACAAGATATGGGCCCCACATTCCCCCAATTTAACCCCCTGTGATTTTTATCTGTTGTAGTAATTAGAACAGATAGTTCACAAAAGAAGCAGCCGTAACTGCATTCGGGCAAAAGAAAAGTAAACACGAGAATACTATTGACCTTCAAATATATAAAACAAAAATTACCCAAGTTACCATCTAGCATATGGCTAGATGTACATCTAGATTGGGGAATCCAAATTGCTAACTTAATAGCAAAATTAAATAGATTATATTTTTCACTGAGAGTAATAAAGAAAGAGTTAGATATGAATACTATAACAACTTTATATTTTGCATATGCTGAAAGTCTACTGAGATATGGGATAATGTTTTGGGGATAGTCATTTAGTTTTTAAGATCCAGAAAAAAATGGTAAAATTGACTTGAATAGGTCATTTTTTGAAGAATTAAAAATATTAGTTGTGCCCAGTTTGCATTTATCTATCACATATTACATGGAACAAAATATTAATTATTACATGACAAATGAAGAAATACAACCTAAAACATTTCTGTTTGCAAAATGCAGTAAAGTATTATGGGACTATGATATTTAATAAATTGCCGCCAAATTTAAGAGAACAGTCCATGTGTTGTTTCAAAAGAGATTTGAAGAGCTTGCTACAGAGAAAGACTTACTATAGCATAGATGAGTTTCTAGGCTCAATTTAATAGATAATTTGCTTATGTATTTAAATTGATAAATATTGTAATTAAATTGGTATAAGGGTAACATTTTATTAATTAATGTAATCTGACGAAAGTACGTATTCTTTGTTATATTAATGGTGAATAAAGTTGAATTTGAATTTAAAAATGGCAGTTCATGTCAGTACATTTACTGGCATGAAAAAGAACTCCTGCAGGATGAAATTCCAGCACACCATCAGTGCTATGATACAGTGCAATTGACGTCATTAACAAACAAATTTATTTTTGCAACCTGATCTTCCACCAAGCTAAGGAAGGAGTTTCAATACAAATTATGAATCAGATATATTATGAAAGCATACCTTCCATTCTTCAAGTTGTCTTTTCCTTTCATTTGAACTTTTCCGAACACTGTTCTTTACATTGGTTTTGCAAACTTCATGGGCAGTAGTATTTTCCTGTTTCTTTTTTTCTTCTCTACTAGACTTCCACTGCTGTATTGCTTGTTTCTTCTTATCTTTCAAATCTAAATATTGCTGATACCAGTTTTCATGCTTCAACATTTCGTCTGCAGAAATATCTTTAAGAAACAATAATTTAACTATTATTATAAGCTATTTTCAACATTAAAATTTGCACAGTTTCGTGATTAAACACTTTATGGTCCCAAATTTAATAATTAAACATAAAAGTAAAGTTACTGCTACAGATCAGTTTTACCTGGAAGATGCTGCCTCAATAATGACAAGAAAGATGTTCTCCCCTTATGCTTATTACGTAGTCTCAAAAAGAGAAGATGATCTTGCTCATCCCAGCCTCCAGTGTGGCCTCCATGCTCTTCAAGAAACCTTTGAAATGTCTGTACTTCCTGAAAGATAATTACTATTAAAAACTATAATACAGCAAGACTTTTGAGGTTCAACTATAGATTTCTATTTTGCATGATATTTCACTTGATTTCTATTTCTATTTTTATTGTATACAACATGTACCGTACGTTTACTACAAAACTTGGCCAGCAAGTGCACAGCCTGTGTGACTTTCACTACATTTTCCTGTGTGCAGTGTAAATTGTCACATGAGCGTCAATCATACTTCGGTTAGATAGGTGTTCTGTACTGTTCTTGTTCAATTCACACATGAATAGCATTAGAAGTTTAAGAGGTAGAACTGGAACTTAAAAATTCAATGCCACAACTGGGATTTGAACCACAGACCTTCCGCTGTGTGTTTAAAAACACCAACAGTAAGTTTGTTGGCACAAATAAATAATAATTAGCATTAGAAGTGTTTAGGTTTGCTAGAAGTATTTTCAAAATTAATTGATTGCAGTATACAGTATGAGTACAGAGTGTTTTCGTACGATACCTAAGTGCTTGCATTATCTTGTAGGGAAGTTGTAAGACAATTTGAAACTAAATTCCCTGGCATGTATCTTCATGTGACACCTGGCATGTGACACCATTCATTTGCTTGTAAATAAATTCAGGCAGACAGGATCAATATGTGATAGGAAAAGAAAGGAAAAATGGTGTATGTTTACAGAACAAAAATTAGAACGAAATCTGAGAAAGGTTAGAATGGTCACCTCAAAAATCTCTTAGGTGCTTTACACAAGAAAAAATTAAAACAAAATATCAGGAGATAAATTAACACTATTTTGGAAACTGAACGATGTGTGTGAATGAAAATTTCTTCAAAAGATGCCGTAGATGTACTGATGCAGATGGACAGCATTTGCAACATCTCCTGTTATAAGGCATGTTTTGTGTTTATTCTGATAATTGTTAATCTGATTTGAGGCTTGATTTGGCATTTATGCATGCGTCACTTGGAAAATTAAATTAAATTATTTTGTTGTTTAACAATGCTGTCAATTGCCAGGATCACATCAGCGTCGCCGGTGTGCAGGAATTTTGTCCCGCAGGAGTTCTTTTACATGCCAGTAAATCTACTGACATGGAGCTGTCGTTTTTAAGCACACTTAAAAACCATCGGCCTGGGCCGGATTTGAACCCGCGACCTTGGGAACAGTAGGCCAGCGTCTAACCAACTGAGCCACCCAGACCGACGCGTCACTTGGAGACTTTTTTTTTTTTTTTTTTTTTTTTTTTTTTTTTTTTTTTTTAATTAACGTCCTCCAACATTGTGTCATATCGGACGAATGAATGAAATGAAATGGGTGAAATGATGCTCAAATGAGCCCGAGGTCCATGGAGCTTTAAGTTATCCGACATTTGTCTTCTCAGGGTAGGGAAAACCTCGGAAAAAAACCTTACCCGGATAACTTACCCTAAGCGAGATTTGAACTAGCGACATCTTGAACGTGAGGCAGACACGCTAACCATCACGCTATCGAGGCGGGCTCGTCACTTGGAGACGGGCCATGTGCCTGCCAGCTAAGTCATGTAGTACGTGTCCGAGGAATGGACTGTGCACCTACTGGCCCAGTTTTATAGTAAACGTACTGTATATTAACAGTAGTTTATACATCAATAATCACAGAATTTGAGCAGACACAGTACTTCTGGATTAGATAACCTTAAAGTGAGGTTGCTTCAACTTGATGATGTTAGAACAGTGCATTTAAGACTTAAATTAAATAAAAATGTACTCAAAAATTCACACAACAACAATTTTAACAGTATACATGTTCAACAATGTTCTTGCCTACATCATTGTCTGCTATGGACTGGTTTGGACATCTGCTAACGCATGTCTACTGTTGACAGAGTAAATAATTCGGCATATAAGTGCACTTCCACAGGAAATTTGAAATTTATCATCTGACCTTTGTGTGTTTTTACTTTCTCTACTGGTAAGTAGGGGAAGTATTGTATTACACCCAAAAATTCGAAGTCGAGATTTCACCGGAAATACATGTTTTGAGGCCCCTGAATCCAAAAAAAGCATTTTTAGAAAAAGGTCCGTGTGTGTGTCTGTGTGTCTGTGTGTCTGTCAGTCTGTCAGTCTGTGGACAGCATAGCTCAAAAACGAAAAGTCGGTTAAAAACCAAAGTTGGTATTTAAGTTTAATGTCGTTCAAGTATGTGACACGAAGATTTTGAAGAAAATAGCCCCACCCTAAACTACCCTTTACATGGAAAATTTTTCGAAAATTTTGATTTTCTTGAAAATGGCTCTAACGATTTTGATTAAAATGTCATATGTTTGAGATATTTTTATGACAAATGAAATGTATATCTTGAATTTTCTGGCTATAGCCCCTGTAGTCGTATTTACTCTGGACGACTTTTGCATAACTGGTAAACCGTTAGAGATAGACCAAATTATACTACACAAAAAATGTTGTTGTTAGCTAATGCTGGATTTCTGACAATGAAGTCATTAATCCTCTTGCTCTCCAATATTTTTCACTAAATAAACATTGAAGAGACTTAGCAGTAAATGTAACCCTTGTAACGCTTTTTAGAGAGCACCACAGCTGATTTATCATTATGTTTATATTTAATAAATATAATTTAGTAAATTAAATAAATATTAGAGCTACTTTCACCAAAGTACAATAATTTACTTACTAAAGTACATGGTTGGTCCTTAACCCTAGTTAGTTGGCCATAATCACACCTAGATTAGTACGCACAATTGTTACATACTACCTAACCTCTACTCCTTATATACTCCTTATACTCAGGGGTCTCCGTCTAGGGGATATGTGAATGGCGACCACAAGGTACCCAAGCTGAGCAGAACATTACTTCCACTTACTGGTGTTTTGCTCCTCACTGTAACTTTTCTATCTGACCTTACCTTGGTCAACTCTTGTTCTCTTCCGACTCCAATGCTATTAGGGTTCCTGAGGGCTAAGGAGTCTTCATTTTTCCAACCTCTCCATTTCTCTATAAAATCTTAACCCCTAACATGCTGACCTGTCATGGCATGTAATACGTCCTCTGATTGGTAATCAGAGGATATGGTCGGTGAATTTATTTTGATAACTCTCCCGGTCAGGTCGGTGAGACCCGTAAACCAACGACAGGCATGGTCCTCCAGACATTCTGGGGGTTGTGAGAGAGCGATGTGACCGCCAAAACATAAAAATATGGTGCTCTCTAAAAAGCGGTTTCTATTACTGCTATTGCTCTCTTCAATATCATCAGTGAAAAGATATTGGAGAGCAGGAGGATTAATGACTTCATTGTCAGAAATCCAGCATTAGCTAACAACAACAACAACAACATTTTTATCTACAAAAAATGTAGATCTTGCTAAACTACACAATTTATGTCTCGATAAATTTTCTTGTAGGGTGAACCATTTCGGAGAGATACCTTGTTATGTGTGTGAGTTTCGGAAAACTTGGAACTTTCGTGAAATGGGTCATCGTTCATTTTTTTGTATATTACGTGTACAAAGAGAACGGAATCTCAAAGCTTTAAAAGATTTGACTATCGCACAAAGCCTACTGTATTCCAATATTCCCCTTGCACCTACAAGGAAATAAGCAATAAGATAATTTGTACAAATGTTTATTTTAACTAACACGAAGAAGATATAGGAATAAGAATTTGTAAGAATGGTTAGTACAAGAGTAGAGAAAGTCATGTGACTGCAACACATCAGATTTTTAATGAAAGTCTACCATACCTTAAATCTTTAATACTCCTCGCTGTTTTTAAAAGTTTAATTTCCTTGTTTATGTTGTGATTTGCTTTCCAAAGATGAGTAGCCATTACCAATTAAGGGCACATGCCTATTAAAATCGTCAAAGTTTGCACTTTTACATTTTCCTTTTATATTGTTCTCTAAAGCTTAAGTAACATGTTCCCAAAATTGTATTTCAAAATTTGACCAGAAAATGCCTGTGAGTTAATTACAGATGTAATTTTAATACTGGCAGTGATTGCTTACTCCTCCATAGCGCAGTTGGTAGCACGCTTGCATGGAGGACCCAGGTTCGATCCCCGGTACCAGCACAGGAATTTTTCTCACACTGGGAGGCCTGATACAGGGTCCATTATTATTTTTTTTTTAAATTAACGTCCTCCAACGTAATGTCATATTGGATGGTAAATGAATGAAACAGGTGAAATGATACTCAAATGAGCCCGAGGTCCATAGAGCTTTAAGTTACCCGACATTTGTCTTCTCAGGATAAGGGAAAACCTCGAAAAAAGCCATACCTGGATAACTTACCCTAAGTGAGATTTGAACTTGTAACCTCTTGAACGTGAGGCAGACACGCTATCATGCTACCGAGGCAGGCATATATGGGGTGCACTCAGCCTCGTTAGGTCCCAGGGGGACCAATTGAGGAGCTACTTGATGGAGAAGTAGCGACCTCAGGTCGAGAAGGCCGTATAACTGGCCGGGAGGGCAAAGGGCGCTGACCACGTCCCACCCTCCAGTAGTGCACCCCTGTAGTGGGCAGAGGTGGGGGACGCAGCGGCTGGTCTGCAAGCCTTGGCCCTTCATGGGCTGTTGCGCTGGGGTTTAGTTTAGTTTAGTGATTTCTTACTGCATTAGCCATAAGGCACTACTATTGTGGCTCTATGATTATCAGTGGTGAACATCATCCTGTACACACACTAACTTTATGAGAAATCCATGTAACCTAGTTCCTGACTTTAGAAAGCTACATCTGAATACTGAGTCAATATGAGAGCAACACTGAAACATTTTAGAATATGTTGTTGTTGTTTTCTAGTGCCTTGCATCTGGCAATGAAGCCATTAGCATTCGTGCTTTCCAATACTTTTGAACTGTAGTTTCTTCTGATCTTAATGCTTCACAGGTCTTCAAGTGGTCTTCATTCATTTCTGCTGGATCGTTACACAGGACACATATTGGTGAGGCTGAGATACCTATTCTGTAGAGATGACTTGCCAAGCAGTCATGATTTGTCAATAGTCGGAAGGCTGCAACAGCTGTTTTCCTTGGTCTCTGGGGGATTATATCTGGATTGGAAAGTAGTGTAATCCATTTTTTATCTTTGGCATTTGTTTCTATTTCTTGTAGATA
Source organism: Tenodera sinensis (assembly GCA_030765045.1). Taxonomy (NCBI): domain Eukaryota; kingdom Metazoa; phylum Arthropoda; class Insecta; order Mantodea; family Mantidae; genus Tenodera; species Tenodera sinensis. The sequence goes on from CM060971.1 coordinate 5,490,123, forward strand.
TGAATGACAAAAATTTTTTATGATCAAGCGTTTTATTGAGGAATATGAGAAATTGAATTTAGAATTTTGTTTTATTGTTGTGCCTTTCTTTGCAAGTGAGTCTGCAGCTTCGTTCCCCATGACTCCACAGTGTGCTGGAATCCATTGGAGATGAACAGTCTTATTAACTTTTTGGAGTTGTGTTAACATTTTGTAGCATTCTCTAATTTTTGTTGACTTCTTTGTAGTATTTGAACATATTCCCTGAATTGCAGCTTTAGAATCTGAAAGAATTACTGCCTTGTTAAATTTATTTAAGGGAAGATTTAATAATTGTCGGAGAGCAATGTATATAGCCTCTATTTCTCCATCATAATTTGTTGTGTCTCTGCCAACAGAATGATAAAAGGAAAAATGTGAACACGTAACTCCAGCTCCAGTAAGGTTTTCCTTCGAGGATCCATCAGTATATATGTGCAGCTATTCTTCTGTGGGATACCTAGTATTGATTGTTTCCAGAGCTAGAAGTTTTTGTATTTCTTTTGGTGTGTCTGATTTACTTATTTCCTCTATTAATTCCAAATTGAAGGTAGGTTGCAATAATTCCAATGGATTTTCTCTTATAAGTAGATTTTCTCTGGTGTTAGGAATGTTCAATTTGGATTTAATCTGTGTTACCTTTTCTAGGAAACTACAATGAGTTTTAAGGATTGAATGGGGGAGGTTCTCTTCTTTCCATTTAGAGTTTGGCAGTCGTAACATTTTCTCATGTTGGAGCAATGCTTGTTCTTCTATTTTTGTTGTTATTGATGGGGTCCGTGTTTAGGCAAGCATGGCATCAATAGGTGTGGATTTAACTGCTCCAGTGATTAGGCGAAGAGCCTGATTTTGTATTTGTTCAAGTTTATTGATATTAGCATTTGCTGCTGTTATTAAAGCTTCAGAACAGTACAAGAGGTTTGGTTTAATATACATTTTGTATGTTGTGTTAAGGACTCTCCTTGAGCAGCCCCATTTAGCACCAGCTAACCTTTTCAGGATTTGCAATTTCTTTTCAACCTTTTCTGAGATGTTTGTTATATGTTTTTTCCAACTTAGCTTTCTGTCGAAAGTGATGCCTAAGTATTTGGCATCATCAACTGCTTTGAGTGGTTTACCATTATAATTTATGCTAACATTAACTGGTTTGTATTTTAGTGTAAATAATTCATAATTTGTTTTTTCCACATTGATAGTCATGAGGTTTTTGGAGCTCCATTCATGTACTTTGTTTAGGGCTGTTTCTATTCTGTCTTTAATTAATTCAGGTTTTTTTGAAGAGCCTGAAGTCCAAATGACTACATCGTCAGCAAATAAAGCAATTTTGGTTTCTAAAGTTTTTATTATTGATGGAAGGTCATTTATATATATGTTAAAGAGTGTTGTGCTCAGAACAGCACCTTGTGGAAGTCCTCGGTGTGTTTGTTTATATTTGGAAATGTATGTATTATATTTTGTGGCACAAAATCTTTGTGAAATAAACTGAGTTATCCACTTAAGCATGTTACTTTTCACACCTATTGATTGCAACTTATCAACTAATTTATTTCTCCAGACTGAGTTATATGCTGATTTAAAATCAATGAATACTGCCAAGGTATCCTCCTTTCTATTGAAAGCTTCCTTGATGTCTTGGCTTAGTAGGAGTACATTTTCACTTGTACTATGATTCTGTCTGAAGCCAGTCTGTGAACTATTAATTAAGTTGTAATATTCTAGAAACCAGTTAAGTCTAGATGCCACCATTCTTTCCATCACTTTTGCAATAACACTGGTCAAAGATATTGGTCTGAAACTATTAATATTGTTTGAGGGTTTGTTTTTCTTTAAAATCGGGATGATAATGGCTTTTTTCCAGTCGGAAGGTACAGTCATTCTCCAACACGTGTTATACAGTTTAAGTAAGATTTCTTTTCCTTTCCTGCCAAGGTGTTTAATAAACTCTGGGTGGATCTTGTCAGGTCCAGGAGATTTTTTGTTCTGTAATTGTTCTATTGCTAAATCCAGTTCTGTTTCATTAAAATCCTGAATAAAAATACATTTTAGAATATCATTTCTAAAAAACAAATGAAATGGATCTTCGGCTTACATTGCTGCTGCTTTAACTGAGTTACCATGGCAACATGCCAGCATGAGCATAAATTTTAGTAGTGTTAGCATGTTACTGTGGTACCTGAAATGGCTAGCACAGCAGCACACTAATCCAAAAATCAGTGGTTCAAATCCTGGCCATGGCACTGAATTTTTTAAACCGATTCAGTGGCGGCTCGTGACTTGTCACAGTGGGTGTGCAGTACATTACATCCTCTCCACCTTCACTCTCTTTCTTTCTCTGATACACACCACACAATTATAACTCGCAATTCATATTGGCAACTGAGCTATCATATTTTGCTATTTTTTTGTTTTAAATTACCAATATCACAACAACCATTATTTTTCCAGATGCCATTTCTCTCACTCACAAGTACAGACAAAAGCTTCTCTTCTAACGATAAACCCGAAAGGTTTATCTTCTTCAGTTTCGCCATGCTATTCATTTCCACACTTTCACAGATTCAAATTTCCCGCTATGTGCAGACACAACTGCATGCAATTTGCTGCCAGAAACACAAACAGAACAAACAGTAATAAATACTGTAACAAAATAACTATTCCAAACTGAAGTATTGGCCTTAGCAAATTACAAAATGAAGAGTAATCATATGCATTTATAATCGTTTAATAAAACTAGATGTAATTGTTATTTATTTATGCCAACAAACTTACTGTTGGTGTTTTTAAACACACAAACTGTGTATGGGCAATGTTATTTATTTATGCCAACAAATTTACTGTTGGTGTTTTTAAACACACAAACCGTGTGTGGGCAAAAATACAAACTGGTTTGAGAATTCAATGCCATTCTGGCAGGCTGTCACAGTAGCTTAATGGTTAGAGCACCTGCCTGATAAGTGGAAGGTTTGTGGTTCAAATCCCAGCTGTGGCATTGAATTTTTAAGTTCCAGTTCTACCTCTCAAATAGATTTAATTGTGTTTATAACATTACCATAACTGTCATTTTATTATAGAAAATGGCTACATTATATTTAGAACCATCATGTTGGCTGCCTAGTAGGTTCTGTCAAATAAGAGGGAGGGAAATGCTTGTTGCAAGGAAAACGGAGGAACTTGTACGAGAACACAGTGCTCTTACATGGTAAGAATTGCATGTGTTGGCCTTGTTGGATATGCTGCCTTAACCTGCCGGACTCTTAAATGCAAGCTTTGCACCCCTCCCCACTTCCACTTGCCTAAAAGCTACCTTTGCCAGTGGCAAAATCAGGTTTCTGCATCTCTACAGTTTGTTGACTGAATGTGCTGACATTTGGTAAAGAGGACGTGGGAAAATTAAACGAGCAAGTTCATATAGAAGAAAGTTGGACATTCGACTTCCTTATATGCATATCCATAGAGGTAAATACTCATTCATATGGAAAAAATTAGTGGGTGTGCAGTTGCGAGTATGCGATCACCTAGGAACTGCCACTGATCTGATTGTACCTTTCCAACTTAAGCCTAAGAATAGCACATGTGGAAGAACTAGAAGCTCTAATTAATTGGCCACCATTATGTGCAAATGACATTAGGCACCTAATGCACTAAAGCTACCTGTAATTTATATGTGCTATGGATAAGCCTACATTAGAAGCTTGCCAGGTACCTTTACCAAACCATGACTTGAACCTGGCCCTGCCCAGTAAGAGGCAAGAGCATTACTGTGGCCAAAAAGCATACTTACAGAAAGACAATATGCATGTAGAAGAAGGAATTGAAAATCATTAAACTACAGTGCAAAGTGCTAACAGTGTTGTGCTACAGTGACAATTCAACACATTAAAGAATTGCATTCATGATGCGCTGAATAAAACTAAAGTATACCTTTTTAGTATTCTCATTTCTTAATATTTGTGATTCGGCGGTGCTTCTTACAATGGGTTTGAAAAGTGATGGATTTGATCGCTTACTGTATTTATCTAAAAGTCTTTCTGCTCCATTCAGTTGTGCACTTAACTCAGTTTCTTTCTCTTCTAGTAACCGTAATCTGTTTAAAATAAATAACTTTCATTACCTTCAATAAATTAGTATTTATTTTACTAATGTTAGTGTGGAACAGGCTTATTTACTGTAGAGTATTAGAAACTCAGCTACCAGTAACATAATGCTCTGAAAAAGTAACAAACAAATGCTCACTCACTCACTCACACTCATCCTCATTCTCTCTCTCTCTTTCTCTTCCTCTTCCCTCTCCTCTCGCTTTCTCTTGAGTTAGTACCAAAAAATTAAGATGCTGGTGAAAACAATGCATTTCTAAATTTATAGAGAGTGAGCGGAATTTAAGGGCCCTTCGACAGCTAGGTCATTAGGAACTGATATCCAATTTATGGAATTTTACAAAAAACTAAACAATTAATTACATAAACATGATGCGAATGATAGGAAATATTTATATAGCACATTCCTCCAGCATGCCTTCTTCTGGTCATCACAATTGATACACAGAAAATTCCAGTGAACTTCCTGCAAATGGCATTCTTAGCTTCTACCATGTGCCTAGCAGGAGAGGTGTTAATTCCAAAAATGATGATATTGATATTTTGCTAGAAATGCATGTTTTGAGGTCGCATGAAATCAGGAAAAGCATTTTTGGAAGTATTTGCAGTTTTTTTTTCAACAGCATGGCTAAAAACGAAATACTGTATAAATCTACCAAACTTAGTTTTACTTTCTCTACCATGTATAGTAATGTAGAGGAAGTATTGTATTCTAGCCAAAAATTCAATGTCAAGATTTCACTGGAAATATGTTTTGAGGCTCCCTGAATCCAAAATAAGCATTTTTAGAAAAAGGTCTGTGCATATGTGTGTGTGTGTGTATGTCTGTCTGCGTGTATGTCTGTCTGCGTGTGTCTCTATGTCTCTCCTCTATGTCAGTCTGTGGACAGTATAACTCAAAACGAAAAGTCGGTTAAAAACCAAACTTGGTATTTAAGTTTAATGTCTTTCAAGGATGCGACATGAAGATTTTGAAGAAAATTGCTCCAACCTAAACTACCCTTTACATGTAACATTTTTCGAAAATTTTGATTTTCTTGAAAATGGCCTGAACAATTTTGATTAACATGCCATATGTTTGAGATATTTTTATGACAAATGAAATGTATATCTTGTCTTTTCTGGCTATAGCCCATGCATTCCTATTTGCTCTGGATGACTTTTGCATAACTGGTAAACCACATGAGATAGACCAAATCTTACTATACAAAAAATATAGATCTTGCTAAAATACACAATTTATGTCTGAATAATTCTTTTTGTAGAATGAACCATTTTGGAGATGTGCCTTGTTATTTGTGTGAGTTTTGGAGAACTTACACTTCTGTCAAATGGAACATTGTTATTCATTTTTTTATATGTAAAGAAAATGGAATTTGAAAGCTTTAAAATATTTGACTATCGCTCAATGCATACTGTATTCCCATATTCCCCTGGTGCCTACAAGGAAATAATAAGACAATTTCTACAAATGTTTATCTCAACTAACACAAAGAAGATATAGGAATAGGGGTTTATAAGAACGGTTAGTACAAGAGTAGAGAAAGTCACGTGAGTGCGACACATCAGATTTTTTAGTTCAGTACCTTCCAAAGATGCAACAGGAAGAAACTTAGGAGAATACTCCCCCAAACTCAAATAAGCTTTAGCTTTTAATGATTTTTATTTTATTAATAATTTTTATTTTATCAAAAATGTCTAATTAGTCATACATTTAAGATATTTACATGAAAAATAAAATACACTATAATTTTCTGGAAATATCCTCTAGATATTCCTCAAAAGGAATTTGGTATAATTTTATATGTTGTTGTTAGCTAATGCTGGATTTCTGACAATGAAGTCATTAATCCTCTTGCTCTCCAATATTTTTCACTGATGGATGGGGCACTAGAAGTGGCCGGGCATATTTGAAGGTATAATTTTATATAGCTGTGTGAGAAATTATTCCTCCAAAGATTTAACTCTTTCCCTGATTATCCACCCCTTATGAAGGTCTTACCCCCCTAAGACTTACAAGCCAGCCTAGGGTCGGATGCCTGTCGGGGAGCAGAGTGACCTCTGGACCAGAGTGAAGAAATGGATGATTGGAAGAGTGATAATGGAGCAATTGATGGAATGAATGGCGGGGGAAACTGGAGAATCCAGAGAAAACCCACCCAAATGCCACTTCATCCACCACAAATACCACATGCGGGTCCCAATTAGGTGGTAGGCGAGTGGTCTAACCACTCAGCCATGGCGCCGCCATTAAACTTCCAGACTCAGGGAAGGATGAGGAATAGTCCTGACTGGAGAAAAATGCCTACCCCCCTGTCAGGAATTGAACCCAGGACCCCTTGCACAGCAGGCATTTGCTCTACCAACTGTGCTAAGGGGCCAGTCAAAAAGGTTTAACTCAAACAAATAAATAGTTTGTTTCTTAACCACACTACCAATTGCCAGATTCATACCAGTGCCACTGGTATACTACAATTCTGTCTCACAGGAGTTCTCTTACATGCCAGTAAACCTACTGACATTGAGCTGTCGCTTTTAAGTACACTTAAAATCTGTCAATTCTGGCTGGGTTTGAACCAGCAATCTTGGGATCAGTAGACTAGTGCCTACCAACCGAGGAAAGATTATCTGGATTAAAACATTCCAGTTACTAGAAAAATAACTTTCATAAGAATAATCTGTAAATCTAACATTAGTGGGTAGAGAATGTTGTGTGAATGTAACATCAGAATTGTTTCCTGTGAGATTGCATGCTTATATTCCTTCTTTGACCAACAATCTATAAGATAGTTGTGGTACACGTGCATTTCTTAGATATAGAAAAATTATCCCAGTACACATTTCTTCATAAAAAATCTTATGTGTTGCACTCACATGACCTTCTCTAATCTTGTACTAACCATTCTTACAAACTCTTATTCCTATATCTTCATGTTAAGATTAACATTTGTAGAAATTATCTTATTGCTATTTCCTTGTAGGTGCAAGGGGAATGTTAGAATACAGTAGGCTTTGTGCGATAGTCAAATCTTTTAAAGCTTTGAGATTCTGTTATCTTTGCACACTTAACATATAAAAAAATGAACAACGATGTTCCATTTCATGAAAGTTTTAAGTTTTTGCGAAACTCGCACACATAACAAGGAATATCTCCGAAATGGTTCACCTCACAAGAAAATTTATTCAGACATAAATTGTGTATTTTAGCAAGATCTACATTTTTTGTATGTTATGATTTGGTCTATCTTTAACGGTTTACCAGCTATGCAAAAGTCGTCCAGAGTAGATACGACTACAGGGGCTATAGCCAGAAAATTCAAGATATAATTTCATTTGTCATAAAAATATCTCAAACATATCGCATTTTAATCAAAATTGTTAGAGCCATTTTCAAGAAAATCAAAATTTTCAAAAAATTTTCCACGTAAAGGGTAGTTTAGGGTTGGGCTATTTTCTTCAAAATCTTCATGTCACATCCTTGAAAGACATTAAACTTAAATACCAACTTTGGTTTTTAACAGACTTTTCGTTTTGAATTATGCTGTCCACAGACTGACAGACACACACACACACGGACCTTTTTCTAAAAATGATATTTTTGGATTCAAGGGGTCTCAAACATATATTTCCCATGAAATCTCGACATCAAATTTTTGGGTGGAATACAATACTTCCCCCACTTACCAGTAGAGAAAGTAAAAATATAAACTACCATATAGTATAAGACAGCTGTTGTTGGATTATACCTACCCAATATTGGCGTTTTCTTTAAATTTTTCAATTTTTTTTTCAAGATTAAAGACACTTTTGCCATATGCTGCTAAATCTGGAAGGAAAGAAATATCCTATCAATCATATTTTGTTATTCACTAATATGATGCTTTACAAAATCAGTGACAATTATACAATATTGATTATGCATAGTTTGGCATCTTACAAGCAAGGTACTCTTGCAACTATCAGTGGGTATCTTACTCTACAGAGTTCATTCCAAAGGATTTACCCAAGTTCTGCAGTCTCTCCAAGCTTGAAACACCACCTTTAACTTCTCTCCACGATTCAATAATGGAATGCACTGATTGATCCATCCTTTCCCTTTCCTGACATCTAAAGGAAAACACAGTTACAGAGATTAAGGATTAAGCTCTGAAAATTGCACACTGAATTCTCAATAATTTAAATACTCTTAAGCAGGAGAACTGGTTGTAATTATTGCTGAGTAACAATAGAGTGCAATGTCTTAATACCTATTCAGTTTTCTCTCCAAAAGGTCCGTATTCGCTAGGAAAGAATTGCAAAGTTTTAAGTTGTAACAGCTAAACTTAGATCGGACTTTTACTTATAGGCCAGCTTTTTGCGATGAGTTCATAAACTTTGCACTGCACTGAGGTTACAAGTATCTGCATGCAAAACCTCAACAACCAAGATTGCAAGTAGCAAAGAGAAAATCAGCTGCAGTTACATTTTATTTTGTTGTCCTAGTGTTGGGAGCCTCCAAGAAATAAAACTGAACAGATAAAAATTGCACATTTTTGTAAGTTCTCTCATTTAATACTTTTTAAACAGTGATATATGCAAGGAATTAGAATGAGTGAATGAATGATTTATTTCCTATTTCATAGTTTCAAATATCAATCACATTTCTTAATGTTATTTGCTAAAATTGGTTATAATGTATTTTCTTTCTTTCTTTATCTGATTATCCTCCCATTATGTATGACTTACTCCCCTAGGACTTACAAGCCAGTGTCTAGTGTCAGACACCTGTTGGAGAGCAGACGAACCTACAGTTTGCTCACCAGACAGTATGGATCAGACAGAGTGAAGACCTGGAAGCGGGTCAGCCCAGCACCAGGTATGAGAGTGAGGAAGATGATATGAAATGCAGGCAAAATGGAAAAAATATTCTGTATGTTAGTGATGTGATAAGTACCTAAACAAGATGATTCTCTATATGGAGAAGCAAAATGAATCAAACAGTATTCATCTCCATTTTGCTACAATCAAACAATAGGTGGAGAGAGATAGAAAGAGAAAGTGTTGTGAATTATGCCACCAAACAAAACTTGCTGATTTATTTAAGACAATGGATGAATGGAAAGGTGATTATATAAGTGCTTATAATTAGATATCATAAGTGAATCATTCCAACTTGTAAATAATTTTTTGTCAAACTTGGCCTAGGAAGAGAAAGCTGAGAGCAGGTATTTTTATTTTTTATCTAATTTCATTAACAAAAAATCCCAGTTCGATCTGTAACATCAACATGACAATAGCTCCCTCTAAGTTGTGTTGTCTTATTGGGGAATCCTGTGTCCTCACAAGGACACCAACTTATAAGTAACTGAACTTAATCACTTCTTCTTCTTTATCAGATTATCCTCCTTGTATGGAGGGCTGTCACCCCCTAGGACTTACAAACGTGTGCCTAGGGTCAGATGCCTGTCGGGGAGCAGAGAACCTATGGACTGTACAGAGTGAAGACCTGGAAGCAGGTGGTCAGCCCAGCACCAGTATGAGAGTGAGGAAGAGGATGATATGAAACGCAGGTGAAATGGATGAATGGAAAGGTGATGATGGAGCATTGGTGGAATAAGTGGCAGGGGAAATTGGAGAACACAGAGAAAACCTGCCCAGACGCCACTTCGTCTACCATGGAAACCACATATGGGTCCCTGGGATTGAATCTGGGATGCTTTGGTGATAGGCAAATGGTCTAACTGCTCAGCCACAGCATTACCTTGAATATAATCACAAAAGACTGTATACTAAGGGGTTTACAGTGTCATAATGCACCTTTGTAGCTGCATTGGTAATAAGTATTGTTGTTGTGCTTAGAGGTAGGAAAAAACTAATGTATCCATTATTTTAGAATAGTTTTGAGAGTGAAACAGATTCAAAAAATAATTATAGGTCCAGTTACACAGTTCCAAAATAAGTAATCCAAATAACATGACTGTTCACGTATTTTTATAACCATTTCCAGAGAAAGAATACATTGCATCATAGTACAACGGTTACAAGTATAATTAGGGTGAGCATAAAATTGATGGGATACATTTCAAATGTTACTTCTAGTAACGGATGAAGTGCATTTACTTAATACTATGCAGATTACATAACCAAAATACTGTAGTTCAGCACTATGGTTACTGTTTAAATATCAACTCCCTTAAATGGCCACTGAGTTAATATTTTTGGGCTTTGTCAATCATTCTCTCAATCGTGGTGCAGCAAATTCTGGCACGATCTCTATCCATTCAGATGTTTTCTTTGAGTTTGACAGTCATATCCTATACCTTTTCCTTTAGATGACATCACAAGAAATACTGAACTTGAGAGAACCATCCAGAGAGAGTTAAGAGAGCACTCTAAAGCACTAGCTGTATTGTTATGGAGACTAAAATTAACAGAGCCCTAAAGTTCTCATCAAGGTCCATCTGAGGGACATGATACTCAAATTATGAGCATAATGCTAAACATCACTATTGCGGTTATATTGCATCTGAGGATTCATATTTTGAGGTCAGGTCGTGGCACTAAGTTTTTCAAGTATGCTTCAACTTCTCAATTTGCTGTCTAAAATAGCTAGGGTTTCTGTAAATCTTAAAAACATGTATGAAACATACTGAAAACTGAGTCAGATTGAAACACTTGACATCACTTACATGTAATTAGTCTTGACCAGTTTCAAGAGCTTAACTTACTCTCATCATCAGAATTAACCGCTGGTTCTTGTTGATGTTTGATGTGTGGTTGGTTGGGCTGACTTCTAGGGGTGAGCTGATGAACTTCCATAAAGGGTACCCTCTCTATTTTTTCTTTCATTTTACTTTTGTTTCTTTTAGTCACCTTTAACTTGTATCTTAAATAGGCATGTATGGTCAATGATCCATGCACTAAGCCAGGCCTTTCCAACTTGAGCACTTGCGTTGGGGTGCACTGATGCCTTCCCCACATAGCAGCCACTGCGACTGCATGTGTACAACAGACAGTAAGAGTAATATATTGTCTCTCTCACTCTCTCTTCTTAACGCAAAGATGCTGTTAAATAGGATATAGCATATAGCGGAGCAATTATTATCTTAGTTAAAATGTTGTTTAATTCTTCATGGAAAGATTTATATTTTGTTGTCAATACTGAAGGGAAAGCCCAATGCTTAATTTCCCACCAAGAAATTAGCAATATGGCACCTAAACTTGAAATTTTTATGACTCCATTTTCAGCACGTTCTGAAAAAGCATCACCAAATTTCCAAACAGCTGATAAAGCTACAGTGTAACGCAATCCTAAAAGACAGGTAATACCATTACAGTGGTGGTTTATTAAATTTTACAAAGATGTTCTTCAATAGGAATTTCCCAAAATTCATGCACTTGCCTTAAAATTTGTGTCAATGTTCGGTACAACTTACATATGCAAACAATGTTTTTAATTATGAATTTAAATAAAAGCAAAAGCAGGTTGTCTCTGTCTGATGCTGCCTTAGGAGTATTACTGCAAATTTCTACTGCCAAATTTATTGTGCCAAATATTGGTAAATTAGTTGCAGCAAAACAATGTCAAAAATCTCCCTAAATGGAAAATGTACACAAAGGTAACCAAAACACATATGTAGAGAATAAATGATGTGTTTGTGTGTTCACAAAATTGTCATTAATAGCTATTGTTTAAGCAAGCTGCACTCTGACTGGCAACTGTCCATTCAACAGTCAATGCAACTTTCGCCCCACCACAATACCTTCTTGGTGTTGCCTCTACCACTTCACCTAACTCCACCTCTCTACTGCCCAGCTCAGTATCGGTGCTACTGCCAGTGCCAGTTCAGTTGGAAAGGCCTGCACTAAGTGTTTGTATAATAACTAATTATTTCACACCAGTAAAGATACCTTATCTGTATAATGTTGGATAAGATAATGCAATGTTATATGATTCTTCTAATCCTCTACGACATTGCGCTGGATTTCTCCTGGTAACTACATGAATTTTCAAATAAGAAACCTGCTATGCAGTAGCGGCTCATGAGTATACCTTTTGGGTGTTCACAAGTTTTAGTCAGATAGCCCTGAAAATGTGAAATAGCGGCAACTGTATAACCACTACCACCACCACCATCACCACCACAGTCGGTCTGGGTGGCTCAGTTGGTTAGACGCTGGCCTACTGTTCCCAAGGTCGCGGGTTCAAATCCAGCCCAGGCCGATGGTTTTTAAGTGTGCTTAAAAACGACAGCTCCATGTCAGTAGATTTACTGGCATGTAAAAGAACTCCTGCGGGACAAAATTCCGGCACACCGGCGACGCTGATGTGATCCTGGCAATTGACAGCGTCGTTAAACAACAAAATAATTTTTTTTTAATCACCACCACTGCCGTGACTACCACTGCCACCACCACCACACCAATGAAGATAATGATGATAATGACAATGATGATGATGATGACGATGACGACGGCGATGATGATGATGATAATAGCAATAAGTGATAATAATGATGACAACGATGACAATAATAATAAAAATAAATGATGGTGATGATCATTATAATAATAAATCTGATGAAAGAAATCTTTTTGTGGATGTTTGTTTTGTACATAATTAAATATATTGAATTAGTGCAAGAATGAAGTAATGTGTAAATTAAATTGTAGATAGTTGAAATTACGGAAGAAATGGAAAAACCTGGAGAAATTTCTGCACTTCTGTGTTACCTACTTCTACTGCAACGAGTAACTTCTACCGTAGTGTCCTACAATCTAATAGCATTGGTGTAAAACTGTAGTAATAGTATGGAAACAGCGCGTGGAAGGAGCTTTAAATGCAAGTGTATTTCAAGTGTGCACAACCCATATGTATTTGGCCCCATAAGGCAATTATGTCATAACAGGTGTGTATGTGCAGAAGCTGTTTAAAATGTGCAAAAGCAAAAATGTGCCAATGACCCTGTTTCCATGTCTCATCAATTTTAGAGAGCATGGTAGATTTAAATAGAATAGATTTTGAATTACTGCATAATTATACATTACGTTTAACAGCATTTCAAGAAAATATAAGTAAATAGTCGGCAAGGTAGGCATTCACGTGCTCTTGTGCTCTGTAAAGAGGCCGCCACTGCTGCTATGCATTAGTAGACATTGCTCTAGAGTCACTGCTAAGCCTGCTATCATTTGCTGCTACTGATGCCAACTGGTTGCTGGCAGTACATATGCTACATATTCCTTACTGAAAATAAGTACTATTTCTGATTGGAGAAACACCAAGTTTTGTACCTAGAATAAAAACTTACTGATCAATAATTACAACATGATCCGCACAAATAATACAATTAATAAATACCTTTTATTGTTCATGCTAGTTTGCAATGCTGAAATATCTTGTGAAAGCTGGCGATCAAGAAGCTTCAAACGGCTGATAGCCGATGCAACATTCTTTTCCATGAAGTCCTGCTGAACTTTCATTCTAAGAGCTCCACAGGTAAATGTTTTACTTTGTCTAGAAGCTTTATGTATTGGGCTATCATCTGATATATTTTTGGCATCATTTGCATTGGTAGTCATCTTCAGTTAATAATCACAGACCACTGAAAAAAGAAATAGCTTTTTAACATACAATAGAAAAAGCAAATATTAATCCACTACAACTCAAGCTGATATACAATAAGTTTCCATCTTTACATTAAATATAACACTGGTCAGAAAAAAAAAATTTTTTAGCCCAGAACATTTTTGTGTGGAGATAGTCATCTTGAATTATAAGTGAGCAACAGAATTTTTCCATCACCTACCATTTTTTGGGGGTTGAGATTCAAAGAACTTTAACTATTATAATACTAATGGGGTAACTCATCCAATGTAAAGCCCAAACTGCTAACTCTAGAAGCTTCCAACTATACTAAAAAGGGGACAAAATTTCAGGATTTTTCGAAAATGGGCAAAGCCAAAACAATCAAATGGAGGATCTTCATGAAAATCATGAAAATCACAAGCAAAGGCTGAAAACACATTATTTATAAACAGAGCCATACCTTGCAGCATTTATTTTGTTGTTGTCTTTCTCTTATACTGCATGGGTGGCATCTCTCTTGTTAATGTCCAGCAGTAATAGGCCAAGAAGATTAGTAACATTCGTTAAGCAAAAATAACAATGTTACATGATCACGAGGTCCCCACCATACCATTGGAACAGCAAAAGGCATTGATTCTTTAGTATCTTTTAACCATCCAGTCAGTCTCGTTGAATAAGTATTATAACAATACTTTGGAACCCACACTTTGTCATCACCAACTTTACATCTGAAGTACATTGTAAGCTTTCTTTAAAAGAGAGGATAGAGGTTTTCTTTGGAATTTTAATGTAAAACCTCCACATATATATAATAGAACATATCCAGTATATTGTGACAAGATCAGAGCATTGTTGGTGTTCACTAGTATGCGCAATAAACACAATTAAAAAATAATACAGTACACCAAACTTGTACACACTTACTGAAGGGGCACTATAACTGACCTGCATGCATTTCTGAATTAACACTGTTTCAAAATGTTATTTCTGACCATTGGAATAAGAATGTAAGGAAGAGTAGTCAATTAGTTTCCATTTCACCACACTCCCTTTAGGCCAGGTACCAACCACCTGGTGTAGTCCTCCGTGTTTGTGTAGTCACATTGTCACAATTGTATGACTGTGAAAATAACTTTACTAAGGAACAAAAAGATAACTGCAGCATTCTTTTATTGTTGTATAACATATAAAACACCAAGAAATAAATCTAAAAAAAATTTGTAATCCATAACTCAGGTATGTTTTAATGCTAAAATCAATACTTTTGCAATAATGATGTCCCTAGCTCTTGAAAACTGTGGGTGATGGAGAGATTTCATTAACAGTGTTGGATTGAGGGTAGGTAAGTATACAATAATCACCCATTATTTCATCAGGCCAAAAATGTTGCCAATCAGTGTAATTAAAGGTGAGGTCGACTAAACACTCAAAAGGTTTATTCCCCATACTTATATGCAGTAACATCCTTTCATACGCTTTTGACCACTTTTACAGCTGCTGTTAATGGATTTGGACACTGGATCGAATATGGCTGAGCAGACTTTCTCTGTTGATAGGGGCTTGATCACTTATCACTGAGGATTTCAAACTTTGTCATTAATTCTTAATGTTTCTCTACAAAAGTCTTTTCCCATATATTAGTTCTTTCACATTTTATATGGTTTTCAACCATTTAATTTCTTCAGTACCTGGGCGACCGAGCTTTGCTCGGCATTTACGTAAAAGAAAAGGGAGTAGAGAAAACTATGTGAACATAGTATGTTGTGTGGTAAAATGGATTGCATAAAAGCCTTCTCCATGAAAAAACACTTAGATGTGCCAATTTTCATAGCAACAACTGGTTTTGGAGTTTACTCACCCATCAACATATAACATCTACAGGCATTGATATGTATAAAGTTGATAAACAATAGCGAATAACATATGAATTGTTACGTAAAACAAAAGTGAGTAGAGAAAATAGTATGAATGTAATACATTATATTTCTATTTCAAGCATATATACAGGACGAGCTGTAACACACAAACTAATACACCTAGGTCAACTTTCTTACTGTATTCTGATAACCCCGAAGAGGACTTTAAAATGCTAGCTCATTTGCTGAAATCAATTAACAGAAAAATTATGGCCGAATTAAGGTTTAGACTAATTGTGACTGTTACCATAGACCAAGATAGCTAAGTAAACTTTCTTTATGATTTCTGAAAGCTCTTGATAAGGTCTTTAATATCCTGGCCTGTTCGTTGAAATTGGCCTATTAACAGAGAACTTATGGCCGAAATAAGGTTTTGACTAATTGTCAACTTTCTTTAGGTTTTTTGAAAGCTCTTGACGAGGCCTTTAATATCCTGGCTTGTCTGTTGAAATTGGCCCATTAACAGAGAAATTATGGCCAACATAAGGTTTTGACTAATTGTCAAGTTTCTTTGGGTTTTTTGAAAGTTCTTGATGAGGCCTTTAATATCCTGGCTTGTCTGTTGAAATTGGCCCATTAACAGAGAAATTATGGCCAACATAAGGTTTCAACTAATTGTGACTGTTACGCTTAAAATCACAATTTTTCAGGAATTACACCTATATAGATAAATTTAAAAAGCAAAACCCTATCTGAATACAAAATTTGATTGAAATTGTTACAGCCGTTTCCAAGTTGCGCGGAATATATATATATATATATATACACACACACACACACACACACACACACACACAAGAATTGCTCATTTAAATATATAAGATTTATGCTATGCTCTGTTTTCCAGATATGATTGATAACTGCTGATTTTTTATCCTGTTTATACGCAATATGTTACCATATGCAGTGAATGAAGCAACAGGCTGGTCAGTGATGGCCAATGGAACAAAAGTGTCAGTAAAAATGTAGGAATCCACTGGGCAATTTTCCACTGCCTCTGGATCCATTGAGCTGTTTCCACATTTCCACCCTTGTAAATCCTATTCCTACCAGTGTTACTATGTGTTCTGTTGTAAGTTGTCTCCCAGGATATTGTCTCAATCATATTTCAATTGCTGAATCCATGAAAGTATTCAGTCATGAAAAAGGACTCATTCTAAAGGCTGTATTTTATGTGTACATCCACAATCTTCTCCATACATCAAAAAACTAAAATATACTACAATCTTAATGAAGCCAGGAGCCCTCGCCTGAGATGTTAATGTACATGTGAGGCCTATTTAATGAAATAATGTCGTTTGTACTCAGAGAATGCTGCAAAACATTTTAAATTTGGTGTTGTTCTCACAGTTTTGTCTTGGGTGTTAAGTCGGTGGATATTTATCCTCAAGTAACGAGCATGTTTTCTATCCTTCAAGAGCTCTAGGTGTTCATGTCTGGACAAAGAGGACATTACATGTTTATTAAGGAGCTGAACAAAGGACCAACTAAGATTAAAAGGAAGCACTTGAAAACAGTCCACAAATAAGTGCATATATCTACAACGTGCCTAAAAATCAAGATATTAATGACTGGCAAATGCGTTATCAGACATACAATCCAAAATTTCTATGAGAGAACTGTGCCTACAATTGGAAGACTGCAGCTAAAGTTAAAGAAACTAATGGAATACGAAAGGAGTCGCACAAGCTTTAAGAAAATATTTAGAGATTTGGGACTAAAGTGGAAGAAAACCAGAAGAGAAACAGTGTTTATTGAAAAGCAGGGTATATGCTCACAGTGAGAAAATTATCTACCTCTTTGGCAGAGTAGGTACTTCATTGTGTATGAAGACGAGAGCTGCATACACAGTAACCATACAAATCCTAGAAGCTGCACTGATGAAAGTAAAGCTGGTTTATTACAACACCCATATACAAGGGAGAAAGCCTAATCATTGCTCATGCTTATGGCAGGTATAACTTCATACCAAATGCCCTACTTTTGTACATTAAGTCAAAGCAAAGGTTGGAAGACTTCCACCAGTAAATGAACACAGAAAATGGCGAAAACCATGCTCATTCCTAGTTTTCCTTTAAATTCATTATTATCCTATATTTGACAATGGATCCTATCACAATACCCAAGCAGATAAACCACCAACATTCAACTATCTAAAATTGTATATGAAAGCCTGACTACTCAAAAATAGTGTCACCTTTGAAGAGTCATTTTCAAGGGCAAAACTTAATGATTTGATCAAATTTCATAAGCCCAGCAAGACATTGTATGTAATAGATCAGATATTGGCTAAGGATGGACACAGTAGACTTAGAATCCCACCCTACCACCAAGTCAGCCTGGGTGGCTCAGTTGGTCACTGGCATACTGATCGCAAGGTCGCAGGTTTAAATTCAGACCAGACCGATGGTTTTTAAGTGTGTTTTAAAACGACAGCTCCATGTCAGATTTACTGACATGTAAAAGAACTCCTGCAGGACAAATTTCCGGCAAACTGGCAACATTGATGTGATCCTGGCAATTGACAGCATCAAACAACAAAATAATTTTTAAAACCCTGCCACCCAGATTTAAATCCTACTGTTAATGTGGGGAGATACAAAACATTTGAAAGTTGTGGAAAAACTACGCTTTCAAAGATTTGGCAAAATTAGTCCTGTGGAATGGGGAAAAGCTTGCCTACACATGGAAACAATTGAGCAGCAATATTTTGAAAAGGATTGCATCATAGAAAATGTGATAGAATGAATATTTATTCAGGATAATAGAGCTAAAAGCAGTAAGTAACCAAGATGAGTTAAAAACCATTTCTGGCATAGCAGAAGAAAATGATGAGGGTAGTAGTTTGTCAGGAGTATTAGAATTGGAAGACAGTAAGTGAGATACTAAGATGTAGATCAGCATTTGCTTGTGTGTGGACGTCCCGAAGGTTACAAATGTCTTACGCTGACTGTCCAGTTCCTTCCACTGTATACAACTCGCATCTCAGCTTGCACCATTCTTCGAGGTGCAGCTTGTATGTATCATACATAGATAAGGTAAATGACTCACATCGTCACTTTCCATTACAATTTTCACACACCAAAAACCCTGGTGCAACCTATATATCCATAGATTCTATAATACTTTTTTAGACAGCTGTTTGCAAAACTTTCCGGCTGCATTAAAAAGGAATAAAGCAGTTGAAAATGAGACCTCGGTAAAAATTGGGAAAGGGTGGTTGTTTTGGGGGAGAATGTGCCACCGCTTTTGGGGGGGGGGGTACCTCTGTTCTCTGAATTGAACTGCTGCAGAAGAAAAGAGAAAGAATTGCACATTTTCATTGAAGCAAACTTCAAATTTACTAGAATGTAAGTATCTGAATTTATGCTACAAAAAGTTATATGACATAAATTGCAAGTTTGGTTTTAATGAGCTCTACATCTACTATATAATAGGTATCTACCTACTTTTTATACCATTTTCCTAATACAGAAAATGTAGTAATAATTAAAATAGTTTGATTGTAAATGTTTACAAAATCGGCCGCTCGAGCAAACGAATGAAACATAGTGCAATGGATGCAGTTTTTATTGCTGATTACGATTTTAAAAGTTTTATTTGGCGCTCAAGCTTCCTTTTTGATCTATGAGCAAATTTCGTACGTGCGATGCAGCGGTTTTATTTCGCTTATGTGACGGATATTCAGCAAATAAATGTGTATAAATGATTATAATATATTCTGGAATAATTGATTAATGCTTTTACGTTGAAATTGTTGCATAAACACTGCCCAACTTGTAAATATTTCGATAACACAGGACCATGTTACCCCATTCAAATACACACACTAAACCTAACCTAACATAGGCAAAACGAAAACGAAGCTTGACCACCAAATAAAACTTTCAAAATTGTAACCAGCAATAACCATTTCAACATAAACACATTAATCAATCATTGTAGCATATATTACGCTTGTTTATAAACATTTATTTGCTAAATATCCCCCGCATACGCGAAATAAAACCCCTGCATCGCAGATATAAAATTTGCTCATAAATCAAAAACGAAGCTTGAGCGCCAAATACAAATTTCAAAATCGTAATCAGCAATAAAAATTGCATCCATTGCACAATGTTTCATTCATTTTCTCGAGCGGCCGATTTTGTAAACAACTACCGAATTGTTATAAGCATTTTTTTGAAGAAATACGAAATTAGGAAAACCTTCCAAAAGAAAAACATCAGTGAAATGAGGTCTTAGAGGTAGGTTTTTTTTTTTTTTCTGTTCATGGGACGTTAAAACGTGCATTACCAGCAAAATCTCTACGTTGAACTTTTTGGAGTAAAATTAATGTAAAATTTGGCCTTCTTCCTACGTATATTATGGATATACCAACCTGAAGAAATCAAAACACTGCCATGTATCGAGCCAACCAATGATCACCCTACTTCAGTAAAATGGTGATCTACTGTCACGGTTTGTTAATGTCTGTTTAATATGCTGCATATATAAAACACAACCTACATGAAATGTTGATTACAAGACTACCGAGAAGCCCTTCATTCCCGTTCAAAGTAAGTGTTGGCATTCCTTAATTGCAAATATAAGAAGGAAATCATGCGCGGGTGCTCTGTTGAATTAAGTACCTCAAAAGTAGTAAAATTATGTATAAATTTGGATAGATTTTGTATACGTTAAATTTGAATATTTATATTCATTATAAATCACCCAAGGGTTGCATAGATCAACCACACTGATGGCCTTCGAATCCAATATTTGCGGCTTGACGTGGACTTTTATATAATATCCAGTTCAGTGACGCTTTCTCCTTATGTGGTAATTTTGGTTAATGATTCGTAATAATACAGACCAGTTGTGACAATATTTGTTTTTTGGAAAATTTGATTGCTAGTTTATGCACAACGCCCACCTAGTCAATAGGAAAACCAGTTCCAGATTTTGACAATGAACACAATAACTTGAAGTTGTAACATGCAGGATAAAGAAGAGAAACCTTTTCCGCTGTTGAAGCTAATATTGGCTTCCCAATAAAGTATTGAAAAACACCTGATTATACCTCTGTACTAAGCTGTAAGGTTCTCAATTGTTATCGTAGCTCAAACTTCGATTATAACGACCGCCATTTTATTATTCTTCTGCTTACTGCATGTTGTCTGAAGGCATAAATGGAAGGTGAATCAAGAAGAATCAGAAGAAGAAATACCGATGTAATGAGCAGCAGGCGAAAATTGAATATGCGTGAGTTGAGTAGAAAGTGGAGAAACATTCGTGTAAATCCTCTCAGTATGCAATTACTTTGTCGAATTGCTTCCACTGATTATCACCTCTAGTTTTGAACCTTATTTTTCTTTTTCCTTTCTTCCTTTACGTAAATTTCATTCAAAATAGTTATAGTAAGAATTTGAATTGACAGAAGCGAGGATATTATTCTGCATTCGTAGCAGACAAAGGATAATAAAGCTTATTAATGTTGCCATGACCGTGATGGGCGTAGCCCCGAATACATTAAGTGGCTAGCTCCTAATTACCTAAACCTTTTGCTAGTGTTATCATTATTGCCCAAATATAAGCAAAATATAAATAAAGAAAATGCACAACCTATAAGTGTCAGCCTGAAATAAAGATAAGCTGGCAAATTTCTTACACTTCAGTATGAGTGCAGGATACCAAAATTTGATCATTGGGCTTCAACTACAGTAATGTTTTAGCTACGCTTTGTCGTAGCTTCACAAACTGCTCCACTTCTCTTATAAAGATAGCTATGCTTTGCGGTTTAGGGCTCTCGCTTTGTGATTCTGTGACTTGCACTCATATGGAAGTTAACGACTATAATGTTTCTGTATCTACATAATAAAGCATTTAAATAGTCCAGAAAGCAGATAAATGTTTGCACGTTGTTCATATTTTATTTTGTTTTATTCCAGATTGAATGTAATTTCAAGATTGCAAGAAAACGAAGTGATGAACAACAAAAATAGTTTCCCTTTATGTGTCCCACTTGGTTACTATATAACTGATGTAAGGGGAAAAAACTCTAATGCCTATGAGGTGAGGCAGTTTTATATCTTGCTAAGTGGAATTAATGGGAGTTTGTAGCCTGAAATGAGTAACAAAAGCATTTTCAAGTTTATTCAAGTGCACAGTTAAATAAAACATCTATAGGTAATGAATAAGGAATGGGAATACGATATCTTAAAATACATCTAGTGAAAGATAATCTGATATGTAACAATCACATGAATTTCTCAATTGATTTTAAATTCAGTCTTCTATTTAGGGTTGCTACATGTTAGGGGTTTGGTTTAGATAAACTAGAATTCTTGGAAATTATCCAGAGTATAGAGTAATGCAGCTCTGGAAGTTCTGAAAGTTATATCCTGAATATATTTTACCAAGGGATTCCTTCTTCTTTATCTGATTACCCTCCCCTTATGTAGGACTTACAAGCCAGTGCCTAGAGTCAGACGCCTGTCGAGGAACAGAGGAACCTATGGACTGGACAGAGTAAAGACCTGGAAGCGGGTGTTCAGCCCAGCACCAGGTATGAGAGTGAGGAAGAGGATGATATGAAATGCAGGCAAAATCGATGAAAGGAAGAGTTATGATGGAACAATTGGTGGAATGAGAGGGAAAACTGGAGAAAACCCACCCAGACACTGCTTCTTCCACCATGAATACACATGCAGGTCCCTGGAATCGAACCCGGTCTGCCTAGGTCACAGGCAAACAGTCTAACCCCATCAAGGGATTCCACTTCTGTATAAGAGATCTACTATCTCTGACTAAACCATTAAGTATTTCAACTAAGTTGCTTTTATTGACCTTTGCGGGCCTAATTCCAAATGCCAGAAAAAAATTTGTTTGATCACAAAATACGTACCCAAATTTCCAGCTTCCCAAAATGCCTCAAACCGCCAAAAAGAATTCCCATAGTTCCAGAAAAAAAGGCAAACATTTTAGGGATAATGCTCAGCTAAGCTAAACTATACCTAACCTAACCTGATCTAATCTACACCTAACCTGACCTAAGCTACATCTAACCTAACCTACACCTAATATGACCTAAGATACGCCTAACCTAACGTGCACCTAGCCTAACTGAACATGACGTAATTTACACCTAACCTAACCTGATCTAAGCTACATCTAATATAATCTGTAAGCTACACCTAACCTAATCTGACCCAAGCTAATTTTTGACAGGGTTGGTCTGCTAAAGTTTGGCCATTGCAGTATTGTGGTATTGGTTCCAGTTTGTAAAGAAGTCATACATTGGCTTTCAAATTATATTAAAAAACCGCCTGTACTTTTCTGTAACATCAGAAATCATAGAATAGGAAAAAAAATCATAAGAGTTCCAACCCTCAGGTATCATAAATTCTCCAGTTTTTTATCATAGCAAGTAATTATGCCAAATAACACAATTGAGATACTTAATGAAAAGCCACCTGAGCAGACAAGTCAACTTATATAAGAAAATTAGTGATTGAAAAATTTTCCTTTTTATCCTAAAAGATTTCACAGGAAATACATGTTTTGAGGCCCTTAAATAACAAAAAAGATTACGTTTAGAACAAGTTTTATACATATGTCAGTGAACAGCATAATTCAAAAACAAAAATTTGGGAAATAGCAAACTCTGTATTTAAGTTCAGTATATTCCAGAGATGTGGCATGAAGATTTTCAAAAAATCTCCCAAGCCTAAACTACACTTTACATGGAACATTTTTCAAATGTTTGATTTTCTGAAAATCATTTAATAATCTTGGCTAAAATACCAAGTAGGTATTAAAGATATTTGCATGAAAAATAAAACATATTTTGAATTCAATGGGAGTTACCTGTGAAGTCCTTTCAGAAGGATACAATCTTATACAACTGGTAAATTTTAAGCAATAGATGAGTTGTACTTCACAAAAAACATAGATATCTTTAAAACACAATTTATTTCAAATAACTTTTTTCTGTAGCATCAGTCATTTCTGAGATAGCCTTTATTTTTTTCCATTTATGTGCTACCTTTAACATCGACGGTTATATTAGCAGTTTTTGACCTCTTGGAATAATTGCTGAACAGCAATGGCATTCAGTTGCTTAACAATCGTTTTGGTCTTTGGGTTTCTATTACTTTGGATTTATTACATTAAATTCACACTCCCATTTATACTTCCACAGTTTAAGAAAAATTCCCAGCATGCAGGTGCTCTACTGACAGAGTTAATGGGACCAGCCTGAATATATTATATTAATGGTTCCAATTGTTCAATACTTTGTCATTCTTTTAAAGTCCTGTTGACATTCAGTTGTTTCTTGCTATTGCATGGAAAGAATGTGGAATATATCATCTAGTTCTAAAACACTTGATAATCACTGTTCTCTTTGTATTTATAACAAAATATGAAATGTGGCTATTTCTGGAAAGGTTTATCTTGAATAAAATGGAGAGACAGGAAAATAAACTTTCATAAGAACAATTTGTATACCCACTAATAAGGGATAAGGGAGAGAAAGTCATGTGAATGTAACACATCAGGTTTTTTTCATAGCATTTTCTGGTTTTAATATCATAATTATTTTTATATAATGCTCTCTTTAGTTATGTATGAGTAATAGTAGCCAAGATATATTTATACCATCTAAATAAAAGATTGTTACATGGGTAATTTTTCCATCAATCAGTTTTATTTATCACACATTTTTACTTTCTCTTCTATTTATAAGTAGGAGAAGTATTGCTTTCAACCCAAAAATTGGACATTGAGATTTCACTGAAAATATAAAAACAGTATTTTTAGAAAATTGTGTGCATGCATGTTTTTTTAATATACCATGTATCTTGGTCTCCATTCTCAGATTTCTTTTTACTTTCTCTACTGGTAAGTAGAAGGAAGTACTGTATTCCACACAAAAATTCAATGTCAAGATTTCACCGGAAATATATGTTTTGAGACCCCCTGAATCCAAAAAAGTTATTTTTAGGAAAAGGTCTGTGTGTGTGTGTGCGTGCGTGTCAGTCTGTGGACAGCATAACTCAAAAACGAAAAGTCGGTTAAAAACCAAAGTTGGTATTTAAGTTCAGTGTCTTCAAAGGGTGTGACACGAAGATTTTGAAGAAAATTGCCTCACCCTAAACTACCCTTTACATTGAAAATTTTTCAAAAATTTTGATTTTCTTGAAAATGGCTCTAACGATTTTGATTAAAATGTCACATGTTTAAGATATTTGTATGACAAATGAAATGTATATTTTGAATTTTCTAGCTATAGCCTATGTAGTCCTGTTCACTCTGGGTAACTTTTGAATAACTTGTAAACCGTAAGAGATAGACATAATCTTAATATACAAAAAATGTAGATCTCGCTAAAATACACAATTTACGTCTAAATAAATTTTTTTTGTAGAGTGAACCATTTCGTAGAAATTCCTTGATATTCGTGTCAGTTTCAGAAAACTTTCGTGAAATGGAACGTCGTTCATTTTTTTATGTGTTAAGTGTGTAAAGAGAAAGGAATCTCAAAGCTTTAAAAGATTTGACTATCGCACAAAGCCTACTGTATTCCCATATTCCCCTTGTACCTACAAGAAAATAAGCAATAAGATAATTTGTACAAATGTTTATCTTAACTAACATGAAGAAGATATAGGAATAAGAGTTTGTAAGAATGGTTAGTACAAGAGTAGAGAAAGTCTTTGGCTGGCCTGTTCACCAGCTCATTTACTGGATACGCAGATGTTCTTTTACCCATGTTAATGCTGTTCAAGCCAAAACTTTTAGCCTTGAAACCAGCAATGCAGCACCCCTTCTCAAGAACTGGATTCATATCTGTACTAATGACTCTCTTCTGGATTATGAAGGTGCTGGAGCATATGCATTTTGTAAATTATTTTCCGTTTATAAAAAAGTGGGGAAATACACAATCAATTTTGATGGTGATATTGATGCCATATATACATCACTTAAAAATGTACATCCATGTTTATATAAATGCTAAAATATAATTATAATATAATGTAATTATATCTATTCTACTACTTGGCCTAAAATTATGAGGATCCAAGAAATACTTGATATGATCAAACAAATGCAGAGCCTAGTAAAAAATAGTCTTACAGTGGATTCCTGCATGAAGGGCGTTTTTGGAAATGAAATGATTTCTTTAGTAAAGAAAGGATCTGAAATCAACTTATTGGTAAAATAAAATTTCTCCTATGAGTCAAATAAAAGAATTCTTATAAGAAAAACAACTTCAAATTATAATCAACATATAACACTTCAAATGAACAGTCAAAATGGAAGAAAATTTTGGATGATCCATCAGTAGTTTCTGATTTGCCAAGAAAATCCCCTGTTGCTGCATTTCAAGTGATTACAGGACATGATTGGTTGAATAAACATATTTTCAGAATTGGAATAATGGCATCTTCAAATTGTTTGTTGTGCTCCAAGGAAGAAGAAATGGACATGAACATATAAAAAATTGTGAATCCCTTATGACTTTTGGAGCTCTTAACATCAAAATATTGGGAAGCAAGAAGGAGAATGATTTCATTATTAACTCTGAGCATTAGATACACACACATTTTTTACCCATTCCATGTATATTTTCCATTCGTCAGTTGTCCCAGTGCCTTCGTATTGCTACCTGTTCTGCCCGATTATCCAATGATCTGCCTTGAAGCCTGGTGTTTGCATGGGTATGTGGGAGTTGGGGGGGTTGAGAGAGAGAGAATACCGTAACTCAAAAGCATAAAGCCGGTTAGGATACAACACAAAGATTTTCAAGAGAATCCTGCCACCCCTTTACATGAATCATTATTCAAAAATTTTGTTTTTATCAAATATGGCTAATGGTTTTGATTAAAATATCACATGCTTATTTTTTCATAATAAATGAAATATATATCTTAGTTGACTAGGAACTGAGGATGGGAGTGATTACCTACTGAAATATGTTTTTCTTATTAAAAAGCAAGTGATGTAAAATTAAGTTGTTTATGGATGCTCTTTAACTGCTGTGGGTTTTAGCCTACCATCTATCAAAGGCATAAATGACTGAGAGGTAGAATTGGAACTGAGGGGTTCAGTGTTACATTCGGGACTTGAACTGCGGACCTTCTGCTTGCTGTGTAGTTACTCTAACCAATAAGCTCTAACCAAGTTTAAGTAAGTCGCCTTTGGGGTATTTGTCTCTGATGTGAGTCCCTATGTGGTGTCCTGTGAGAAATACAAATTGGTTGGAGAATTTGGTGTCATTCTGGCAAGTTGTCGCTATAGCTTAGTGGTTGGATCAACCGCATGGCAGGTGGAAGGTCTGTGGTTCGGGTCCCACTTGTGACGTTGAATTTTTCATTTCTGATTCTACCTCTCAAACATTGCTCACACATGGCTTGTGTGTTTAAAAACACCAGCAATTAGTTTGTTTGGTATAAATAAATAAAAAGCATAAAAGACTTTAATTTTGATCAGAGGCCTCTCTGTCGGGCTTGGGGTCCTTCTATGTGCCATAAATCTATGATGTGGTATCGCCAGCTTTACTACTCTGAGGGAAGCCATGCTAGGGATTTTTCTCCAGAAATCCAATACCCTCTGCTGGGTTTGAACCTGTAGCCTTGGGAGTCGGAGGCCGGCATGATACTCCTGGATCACAGAGGATGACAAGTGATGTCAAACATCAACTCAGTAATTAAACTAGTAGGTCATATTAGACAATGAATGAATTTAATGGATGCATGATACTCAAAGGAGCTTGGGGTTTCTAAACATTCATCTTTTCAGGTAAGGAAAACCCTTATCCAGGTAATTCATCCAAACCGAAACTAAAACTTCAGACCTCTTGAATGTGAAGCAAACATGCTACCCCACATGGGGATGGGGATGTGGGGTGGGGGGGGGGGGGGGTTATGTGCGGGCATGGATGTGTGGGTGTGTGCATGTGCAGGTTGCTGCCACAGTTTGGGGAAAAAACCCTTTCATGGTCTCAAGTGAAACATTGGTGCCACAGTTTAATGAAGGGCGTGAACATGTTGAAAATATGGCCCACCAATGCTGCCCATGCACCAGCATCACTCCAGAGAACATCCAAGCTGTTTGAGCCATTATTGAAAAGGATCACCACATCATAATGCTAGACATTTTTGGAGAACTTTTCATAAGCTATTTCAGTGTCCAATCTATCATTTGGAGGGAGCTAAAATTTCGAGAAGTATCAGCATGTGTTCCCAGGATTGCTCAATGCAGAACAGAAAGGTGTGTGAGTTCAAATGTGTCATACACTTCTCATGCATTACGAAGTGGAAGGTGATGCTTTTCTGAAAAGAATCATTACATTGATGAGACTTGGGTGCACCATTATATACCCAAATCAAAGAGGCGCAGTATGGAGTGGAGGAGGAGTGGAGAGCAAGTGCTAGTGAAAGCCAAGTTGAGGCAGTCTACAGGTGGCTTTAGTGTCTGGTATTTGAAAGGTGACCTCAGTGATTTTTTCCAAGGTTAACGGACCTAATCAAAAATATGTTGATTCTGCAAAGCAATACCAAACCACACATTGCAGCAGCAATACAGCAAACATTGGCTGATATACATATGACTTCACTTCCACATCTACCCTATAACTCGAATCTCTCCTTGTGACCTTCACATTTGGTCTGCTCAAAGAAGCTCTTGGGGACATTTGCTTCACAAACAATGAGGAAGTGAAAGTCTGTGCAAACTGGCTCTTCACACTCCCTTGTACTTTCTTTGAAACCGGCATTAAAAGTATTCATTGGCAAAAATGCATAGATAGGATGGGTGAATATTTAGAAAAGTAGAAAACAAGTTTACTTCAATCAGTCTTTATGAATAATGTTTTTGGAACAAAAAGTCATTCTTCGTGGTGTAGGGATGACATGGTGGCCTCTGGCTCCCAGGGTTGTGGATTCGGGCTCGGCGGGGGGTGATGGATTTTTTTGGGTGTAAAAGTCCTTAGTATGGCTTTCTTCAGAAGGGAAATAGAGAGCTGGCGGTTCTGTGTTGTAGAGTTGCAGCAAGTAAAAGGGCCTCAAGTCTGGTGGAGGACCCTCTGAGCAAAACTAAGTGGTCTCACATGCACAATATAGAATGGAACGCTGAGAACCATAGTAGTTGGAGAGTGCTCGTAAATAAAACTCAATTTCATTTGGAACAAAAGGTCTGCTTGATCCGTTCTTATATTTTAGTTACAAAAGACAAAAAACAAAGTTTTGTACACTTTACAACAGTTACAATATAAAAGAATTTTATTGTGATTAAGAAACAATGAGCCAATGTTAAGCATGGGTTTGAAAACTGATGTCACATTCGCATGTGACATACAAACTATTTTTATAAAAGCTTACTCTTACGTTTAATCTCCACTAAACCAGCTTCTTCCTATATTTACATTTAAGGTGTCTTATAATGCCTAGTCTTGGCTTAAGTTCACTTGTACAGTTAGCTAGTAAGAACACTACAGTTATATCACACAGATGAGAGGAGATTTTGGTATTTTTGGTGCATTGGTTAATAAACATTTTTCTATTTCTTACACTCAATCTTGCATTTTACATGCAAAATTCTTCAAATGTGTTTTCATTAAGTGAATATTTATAAGGTATACGGTATTAGAAGGCACATGAGGCGCAGCTCGAGAGGGGTCGTCTAGAGCGACTGTCCTATCATAGTTGTGCAGTGTTGCCTAGTTTGGAACGCACAGCACAAGTGTGAGCAACAGAGATTTCTCTTTTTCATGTGCCCAAAGTTATTACTGGAAATTCAAGATTCTAATATGCCCTGGTGTATACTGTAAGAATTTTTGAGGCATTCTGTACAACGACCATTTTTCTATGACATATGATTCTGGAGTTATCTCTTCTAGAATAAACCACTTAACTCCCATGTTTATGCTTACGTATGCAACTTCCAATCTTGCCTGTGTTTTATTCCTTTTCATTACGCAGTTATGGAGTAAGACATTACGAACTGACGTTAGGAACTGCATATATTTAGTTAATAAATTAACTGACAATGGATCACTGCAGTCGCATGGGAATTCTTTAGTTCGGTTCAAGACCAATCCATAACACAAATTGTGCTTTGTGTAACTGTGACAATAAGCAGAAAATTCACATGTTTAGATTGTGTTTAGTTTACTCAGGGGTCTCCGTCTAGGGGATATGTGAATAGCGACCACAACGTTACTTCCACTTACTGATGTTTTGCTCCTCACTGTAACTTTTTATCTGACCTTACCTTGGTCATCTCTTGTTCTCTTCCGACTCCAATGCTATTAGGGTTCCTGAGGGCTAGGGAGTATTTATTTTTCCAACCTATCCATTTCTCTAGTTTCTCTATAAAACATTAACCCCTAACATGCTGACCTGTCATGGCATGTAATACGTCCTCTGATTGGTAATCAAGAGGATATGGTCGGTGAATTTATTTTGATAATTCTCCCGGTCAGGTCAGTGAGACCCGTAAACCAACGACAGGTGTGATCCTCCAGACATTCTGGGGGTTGTGAGAGAGCGATGTGACTGCCAAAACATAAAAATATGGTGCTCTCTAAAAAGTGGTTACATTTATTGCTAAGTCTCTTCAATATTTATTGAAAAATATTGGAGAGCAAGAGGATTAATGACTTCATTGTCAGAAATCCAGCATTAGCTAACAACATATCTTCAATTTTCAGGAAATGTCCTCAGTAGTTCTCTTCGTTCTTGATGACTTGCATAACTTTAAGAGATAGGCAAAACTTTAGTACACGAAAGATTTAGATCTCGTTAAAGCAAATGTCAAATACATTTTTTTTTGAATGAACCATTTTGAATATATTCCTTGTTATTTGCCTGAATTTTCAAATACTTATATTTTTTCTCAAATGAGAAGTCCTTATGCATTTTTTATCTCTTGACCATGCAAGAGATGAATTTCAAAGTCATCATATATTGACCAACTTTAAAAGATTTGACCATTGCTAAAAGCCTACCAGGTGCCAGCATGGGGATTTTTCCCAGCTGGCAGGTCTGGCACAGGGTGTACTCAGTCTTGTTAGGTGCCGGGGACCAATTGAGGAGCTACTTGATGGAGAAGTAGCAACCTCAGGTCAAGAAGGCTGTATAACTGGCAGGTAGGGTTCGGGGCGCTGACCATGTCCCACGCTCCAGAACTGCACCCCACCAATGACGCCTGTAGTGGGCAGAGATGGGGGATGCAGCAGCTGGGCAGTAAGCCTTGGACCATCATGGGCTGTTGCACTGGGGTTTAGTTTTACTTTCTCTACTGGTCAGTAGGGGAAGTATTGTATTCCACTCAAAAATTTGATGTCGAGATTTCACCGGAAATATATGTTTTGAGGCCCCCTGAATCCAAAAAAAAAAAGTATTTTTAGAAAAAGGTCTGTGTGTGTGTCTCTGTAAGCCTGTGGACAGCATAACTCAAAAACGAAAAGTAGGTTAAAAACCAAAGCTGGTATTTAAGTTTAATGTCTTTCAAGGATGTGACACGAAGATTTTGAAGAAAATAGCCCCACCCTAAACTACCCTTTACAGGGAACATTTTTCGAAAATTTTGATTTTCTTGAAAATGGCTCTAACGATTTTAATTAAAATGTCATATGTTTGAGATATTTTTATGACAAATGAAATGTATATCTTTGAATTTTCTGGCTATAGCCCCTGTAGTCGTATTTACTCTGGATGACTTTTGCATAACAGCTAAACCGTTAGAGATAGACCAAATCATACTGTACAAAAAATGTAGATCTTGCTAAAATACACAATTTATGTCTAAATAAATTTTCTTGTAAGGTGAACGATTTCAGAGATATTCCTTGTTATGTGTGTGAGTTTCAGAAAACTTAGAGCTTTCGTGAAATGGATCGTTGTTGTTCATTTTTTTTATATGTTAAGTGTGCAAAGACAACAGAATCCCAAAGCTTTAAAACATTTGACTCGCACAAAGCCTACGGTATTCTAACATTCCCCTTGTACCTACAAGAAAATAAGCAATAAGATAATTTGTACAAATGTTTAACTTAGCTAACACGAAGAAGATATAGGAATAAGAGTTTGTAAGAATGGTTAGTACAAGAGTAGAGAAAGTCATGCAGAGTGCAACACATTGAATTGTTATTTTGTATATACTACAATATATGCTGTGAATAAAATATAATACAGAGATTTTATCTCAGCTGTTGACACAGAATATTAATTTAATAGTCAAAATAAGACATTTTTACTTTCTGTTCTACATACTTACAGTAAGTATTGTATTCTACCTAAAAATTTTATATTGAGATTTGACTGGAAATACATTTTTGAGACTGCCAAGTCCAAAAAAAGAAAAAGTATTTTCAGAAGAATAACTCTGCACATGTGTGTATGTGTAAGTTTGTGTGTGTGCGTGAGAAA
Organism: Tenodera sinensis; assembly: GCA_030765045.1. Lineage (NCBI taxonomy): Eukaryota > Metazoa > Arthropoda > Insecta > Mantodea > Mantidae > Tenodera > Tenodera sinensis. Next base: position 5,522,131 of record CM060971.1, read on the forward strand.
TACCAAACATGTTTAAATTCAGCATCTTCCATGGATGCAACATGAAGACTTTTTTAGAATATCCTCCAACTAAACTACCTTTTACATGAGAAGTTTTCAAAATTTTGATTCTCAAAAATGGCTCTTATCAGTTTTGATTAAATTACTGTATATGTAAGATATTTTCATGAAAAATGAAATGTGTATTTGAATTTCTGGGAATAGCCTCTGAAGTTCTCATTCATTCTGAATAACTTTCACACAAATAGTTATCCATAAGAGATAGATCTCTTACTACACAAAAATTGTAGATCTTTTTAAAGCTCAGGAGGTATTTCTTGTTAGCAGTTTACCTATACTTTTCTCAAATGGGAAGTGGATATTCTTCTTTTTGTTTATCCAAACATAACATAATTTCAAAACCATCACATAGAAACCAGACCTGAAAATGCTTGAATAAAACCATTTTTGCAAATGTCTATCTTGATTCACCTTCACTATGGCATAATTTTTCAAATGTCAATGACCTTCAAATATTCTCGAATGAGGGTTTAGCATTACTTTTTGTTTTCATGTCTTCTGGATTAACTTCCAAAGATTTCAGAAGTAGAATCAAGACTGAAAAATTCAGTGCCATAGCCGGGATTTGAACTACGGGTCTTCTGCTTTGTGCACAGCTGCTCTAACCACTAAGCTACCATCACCAACTTGCCAGTATAACATTAAATTCCCCAACCGATATAAAAAAAATAACAATTCCAAGGCTTTGTTTGTTACAAAAGTTCATCTGTTCTTGGTTTCTGAAATGAATATGGTCGGTTTGCTTGGAAATATTTAAAATAGGCACAATACTTCATCTTGAAACCCATTATATATTCTCCTTTAATATATTTTAAACAAACCAATAAGCAACTTCACTCTCAAGTTCAGATTTTAAATATAGATGCTTGCTTTGTGAATAATTGATTTAGTATGAAGTGTTGTCACACAGTGCTCCTTAGCTAACTCCCAGAACAGGTTCTTTAATTTTGTTTTGTCATCTCATTTCAGTGGATCCCAAGATTCTTTAAGTTTGTTTTGTATATCACAAATTCTCGTTGTAATATGAATTAATCTAAGAAGAAATTTGCAGACCATGTATTTACAACCACACATTTTATTGCAATAAAAATTCATGCACAAATGGAATATAAAATTATTTATTTTCTTATGATACAGCCCGACAGTTACAGATCTTGACTAGCTTTCTCATTCAAAACAAAATCACTTAAATACCTATTTCTTTGTCAGTGCCATTGTTTTAACAGGATTCTTTTTTGACAACTTTCTGTAATAGAGACATAGCAGTTTTTACCAATTATGGCTATTTTTGTAAGCTTTGTGAGATTCACTATATTCTTCTTTATTTCTTTCCTTTTTTATCTGCCATGAGTCACAACCAATAATAATTAAGCTTTTCCTTTCTAGAATCTTGTGTGTACACATGCGGGTGTTTTCGGATCTATAGGGTTCTTATGCATTAAATTCACACACATGCAAAAAATTCCTACCCCTCACCCGGAAATCGAACTTGGAACCCCCTGCATAGCAGGTGAATGCTCCACCGTCTGGGCTACAGGGCCTGCTAAATTATGTTATTTTTGCAAAGATTGGTACTATTACTTGATACTCTACACTAAATTCACTTTAATTCATGTTTTGATTAAAGCATTACAGAAATATGTGATATTTTATGCTATAAATGCAACCGAATAATACACAGAGTTTTCTTTAAAATAAATTAAACAAATATCAATAACACCATTAAAGCAATAGAACTCATGTTTTGTTACTTTCAGCTTAGCCAAATTGAAGTTAGAAAATGTCCCTATTTTCTGAGGTATCCTGGTGCATTTTGTAGAAAATATGCTTCATACAAACGGAAACAATTTAAAAATTTTAGTAGGAAAATAATACCAGTGAAATGAGTTGGAATCCCTCAATTACAACTTGATTAAATTGTTGTAGTTCCTTGCTAATCTTTCTGTACTCTTCATATTAAAAAAAAAATCATGCATATGGTTAACGGTTGGTGGCAATTCCGAAAGTGAAAATCTGTACATGTAATTAAACAATAAACAGTGTGAGAGGTAGAACTGGAACTTAAAAATTCAATGCCACAACTGGGATTTGAACCACAGACCTTCCGCTTACCAGGCGGCTGCTCTAACCACTGAGCTATTGTGACAAACTGCCAGAATGGCAGTTCCAGTTCTACCTCTCAAACTTTGCCCACACATGGCTTGTGTGTTTAAAAACACCAACAGTAAGTTTGTTGGCATAAATAAATAACAATAAACAGTGTTTTTGATCATTTTCATTTTGATTGAACAATGAATACTATCTAGGTATATTGTAAGTTCTGTTACAATCTTGGCTCATGAACAAGCAAGGCGCGTCTTGTGCTTTGCTGTGTGGTAAGTTGCTTGAGGGGTAGCTGTTGGAGGGAACATTGCAGATAACAGTCAGTTCACACATAGCAGTAGAATGGAGTCGTCGTCAAAAGAAAACAAAGTTGCAGTCATTGCACTGCACAAGTGCAAGCATTCAGCTATCACAAAATCTAAGCTGCTGAAATAGCTAGGAATCACCTTAATCACATAATTTCATATGTACTACACAATATAGCTTCTTCTTCCTCCTTCCCTCCCTCTACCTCAGAACTTGCATTTAAGTTATCTAAATACTTGTTAAATTCAATGGAAAAACTGAAGCGGTTAACAGTGAAGCAACAGAATCTCAACTAAAAACAAATTTAGAGACTAAAAGCTTCACTTATCTTAGTAAATGCTGCAAGGTCTTGAATTAATATGCTGCTAACCTGTGTTTCATGATGCCTCCATCACATTTTCAAAGCTCTAGTTAAACAGTTATGATAATTACAGATGGTCAACTATTTAATATATCTATGTGTCACTAATCTCTGAAAACAAAACAAACCTATAAATACAAAGTAATGGTATTTCAAAATTCATAACAATGTCTCTCTTTGTTTTTAAATGAATCTCTTTTCCCAAACCATTAAATCTATAGGTCCATTTAATTGTTTTAATACTTTAATCTCTGGATTTATTTCATGATTAAATGACTAAAAATGATCTGCTACAGCTGATTTATCAATCTGTTTATATTTAATATTTCTAAAATGCTCCTTCATTCTGGTTTCCAAATGACATTTAGTTTTACCAACATAAACCTGTCACAATCCAAACAGCTAAATTGATAAACACCAGATGTTTTATAATTTTGAATTTTATCCTTTTTAGAAAAATATAGTAAATTTTGTATATTAAATTTATTTTGAGGGAAAGTAATTCCATGTTCCTTAAGAATGTTTGTAAATTTTTTTATTAGCCAAGAATGACAAGTAAGCTTTTTAAAAATACAATCAACTTTTATTTTCTTGAGGGTAGAAACTTCTTTAACAGCCTTTCGATATTTAAAATTACTATCTTTTTATGTATAAAATCTGTATTCAAACCATTAATTGCTGCAGTGTTGATAATGTGTTTATATTCTGTGTCAAATTCTTCCTTATTAAGGGGTATGTTTATTAACTTGAAATTAAACTATTGAAAACAGCAAATTTGTGTGAAAAAGGATTAAATGTCTTGACAATTTAAAAGTTTTAAAGCATGGTTTATCTGTTTTCAGGGACAGCAGAAAAAATGTCAACCACATATCTGTACCATATTTTAAAAATTGAAAGAAATGCTTTAGTAATTTGTAATTTTAAATTTTCAAGAAGTTTTCATCCTTTTTCACACAAATTTTCTGTTTTCAATAGTTTAATTTATAGATTAATAAATATACCCCTTAATAAGGAAGAATATTTCACAGAATATAAACACGTTATCAACACCGTGGCAATTAATAGTTTTAATACAGATTTTATACATAAAAAGATAGTAAGTTTAAATGTCAAAAGGCCGTTAAAGAAGTTCCTACCCTCAAGAAAATAAAAGATTATTGTATTTTTAAAAAGTTTACTTAGCACTCTTGGTCTATTAAAAACATTTACAAATATTTTTAAGAAACATGGAATTACTTTGGTCCCTCAAAATAAATTTAAATATAACATTTGCTAAATTTTTCTAAAAAGGATAACATTTTAAATTATAAAAAATCTGGTATTTATCAATTTAGCTGTTTGGATTGTGACAGGATTTAAATTGGTTAAACTAAACATTATTTGGAAACCAGAATAAAGGAGCATTTTGGAAATAATGAATTTAAAAAAAAATTGATAAATCAGCTATGGCAGATAATTTTTGCCCATTTAATCATGAAATAAATCCAGAGGTTAAATTATTATATGGCGCAGGAAAGTAGCAACCCCATCACCCAGTGAGAAATCACTGCACACAGCCTCCTGAGTATTGGCGGGAAAACCAAAACCTGTTGGGGTTGGGAGGAAATGCCCAATTTCTACCTCAAGAATTGAGGATCTACCCAAGTACCCTGGGGATAAAACAGGGACCTTAAGCATTGGGCTAATCCCCCACCTTAAAGTCGGATTCAAAAGGAAAATGAGCCTTTGACACTGATGTAAATCCCTCACACCACAATAGAACAGGGAAAGTTGAAGAGGAAGACGGTTTGGGAAAAGATATTCATTTTAAAAAAAGCAAGGACCACGTTATGAATTTTGAAATACCACCAACAGATTGTATTTATAGGTTTGTTTTGTTTTCAGAGGTTGGTGACACATAGATATGCATTAAGTAGCTGAGCATCTGTAACTATGGTAACTGTTTTAACTAGAGCTTTGAAAATGTGATGGAGGCATCATGAAACATGTTGGCAGCATATTAATTCAAGAACTTGCAGCAATTACTGAGATAAGTGAAGCTTTTAGTCTCTTAGGTTCTTTTTATTTTAGATTATCACTTGTGTTCTTTTGTTTCATAAATGTATATGAAGGACAATGCAAGTATTTTCGCTTTTTGTTAAACCATTCTTTACAGTAGCTCTTTTCTTTACATTTGTATACTTTGATCATTCTGATAGGTACTGTTTCCATATATGAATGTCACTTAAGTTATAGTTAATGAAAATGGAAAAGTATGTGTAGTGTATGTATATTTACCTTGTGTTTTAACATAAGATATTTGGTAACAGTGAAATATTTATTGAGTTCGTGATGGAATCCCAGTGCGGACTCCTGTCTTTTGATGCTCAAGTTTATTTACATGGAAGTAAGAGAATGCTGTCAATCTGGCTAGAGTTGACCCCATTATACAATATTTTTGGATCTAATTTCCTCAAAAAATGTTTCTTGCAAATAAGTAGTATACAGTTTTCTTAAATATTTCATCCTGATTGATGTTCTGTATTTCAGTGTCTCCATGTGTAAAACTGATCTGTAAACTAAATTTGTCATCTGGTCTTGAGTCAACCTTCATATTAGAAACAGCTTTCAGTTCTGCTGATTCAGTATTTTTTTTTTTGTCTTAGAAATTTAAAAACTTTACAGTTTTTGTGTTTTAATGAAAATGGAATCAATTCTACTGTTTATTCACCAGCTCATGGTCTTAAGAGAATGAAGGGAAAAGGAGGGACGTTCCACATAGTGTAACCCAAGTTTTATAAACTTCCGTGCAAACGTTGTTCTACTGGTTAGATTGCCAACTTACCTCCAGTTTATTTGTGCTCTGTTTACTCGCTGCTGATTTCTCTTAATTTCAGTTGCAAAATCCTACAAGTCATAGTTTTATGTCGGAAGTAATGAGAAAAGTAGTAGAGGTAGATAAATCTCCGACTAGGAGTACTGTGAGATCTGCTACGATACTGTTACAGAAGAAGGGTGCTCAGAGTGACAGTTCTATGTGCAAAACACATCTTTATATGATGATTGAAAGAAACAAACATAAAGAGGTTCTTAAAGTGTATGCATTTTTTATTTTATTGGGCCACACTGTCATTTTCTTGCCCCATGTATGTGTGATCTTAATCCAATAGAACTAGTTTGGGCCAAGGTATAATGAATACTTACAGAAATATAACAGGTGACTTATGCTTTCACCTGTATGATATAATGCATGATATAGTGCTCAAGGATATGTCACTTGGGTCCGAAACAGACTGGCAGGGCTTTTGAAAAGTATGGAAAAGGTAGAAAATGATCAGTGGGAGAAGGACAGAGTAGTTGAAAACATTGTTTACGTTCTATAAGCTAAATATACCCCATGAACTGAAAATAACATTTAAGTTCTGTTATTTTCAGTGACTTCTTTGCTTTAATCTAGTGTGAATACACATTCCAAGGTTGATATTACTATCGTAAGCTCAACTAGAGCATGACTCCTGCTTCAGATATCACTATATACCTGGAATTGTTTACTGGTGTACTGGCTGGCTGATTCCTGCCAGGGACCTTGAGCTGGTGAACAAACTGCAGGTCTAAAACAATAGCATACATTACAGAACAAACTAATTAAGATTTTTATACAAGATGTATTACCCAATCATAAAACATTATAATACATCTAAAGTAAGAACAAATTAGAAACTAAAATCTTCATTTATCTTAGTAATATTGCAAGATTTTATGCAGCTGACACATTTCAAGTTGACTCCAACTCATTTTGGAGTTTCTAATTTGTTCTTACTTTAGATTCTTGTTGCTTCACTGTTAATAGCTTTTTTTTTTTCCTTATGTAATTATAATAGTCATTTTAGAAATGCTTTTTAACTGGTGTTAAATATTATAGTGTCTCAGGCACAAAATAAATATGGGAAAATTTTGCAGACTTGCACAGTGGTCAATATAACACCAAATTAAAAGTTATTTTGTAACTAATATGTAAATATATACCAAATATGTAACATATTATACTACAAGAAAAGAAAATTTGCAATGTTTTGATTTGCAGTATATGTACAAAACATAGAAATTGCCATTATAACTGAAAGTTCCATAGTCTTTGGTCTTTTTTGGATTTTTATGGCTTGTCATATTTTTGCTTGAGATCCAGCAGAAATGAACGAAGACCACTTGAAGACCTGTGAAGCATTAAGATCAGAAGAAACTACAGTTCAAAAGTATTGGAAAGCACGAATGCTAATGGCTTCATTGCCAGATGCAGGGCACTAGAAAACAACAACAACAACATATTTTTGCTTGAATACCAACAATCAAAGTGAAATAGAAATTGAAAGTGCTATGTGTCACCTATGTAGTATGTGTCCAAGGTCATGCCATGCCAAGGCTCAAATTCAATAAAAGCACAAACACCATATGCAGGCTTCAAACTGCCATATGTAAAATGACTTTAGCCAGGTTGACAGTATGTCTCAAGTGGTCTTTTATGTTTTTATCATGAAAAACTTTGTTTTTACCTGAAATTCAAGATTTTTGACCAATCACATTACATCTATTGTTCACTTGAGAAACAGTTTTACCACTGTGTCTCCACTGTGGAGTGACAAAAAAGAATCATTCCCAGTCTTTATTTACTTAACCCTCAAATGCCTCAACATTTTTAATCAGTTTAACCCAAAAAATAGCAATGTGATTTCAATTAATGTGGCTGTGTCTCCTTTTTCAGAAACAGAAATATTTAAGAATACATCATGCTTTCATTGCAGGCTGTTATGCTAAAAGATGATCCACTTTACCGATATATCACTGGGACTGCTGAACAACCCAGAAAACCTGATACAAATGTGGACGATGAGCTTTCAGATGATCCTATAGCAATAGAAGAAGTAGAGGTAGTAGTCGATGTTGATGTAAATAGTGATACATCTAGGATCGGTGTAGCTGATGACAGCTCAAATCACTCTGCTGTCACTCCAGAACAACATATCCCAAAGGAACAGAAAGTTACAAATATTCCAAAGCTACAACCATTGCTACCGCCATCACACCCACCAAAAGGACATTTTAAGTGTAATATCTGCAGTAAGTCATTCTCCCAGTTTATAAATCTGCAAACTCATGAACGTATACACACTGGTGAACGCCCTTATCGTTGTGAAATATGTCTGAAGTCATTTACCCAGCAGTCTAACCTGTGGAAGCACATACGAACTCATACTGGTGAAAGACCTTTCCATTGTACATTTTGCCCGAAAGCATTTGCACAGCAAGCAAATCTTACCAAACATGTGCGAGTGCATACAGGAGAAAGACCATATACCTGCAAATTTTGTCCCAAGGCCTTCTCCCAGAGGGCAAATTTGCATAAGCATGAGCGCACACATACTGGTGAAAGACCTTACTGCTGTCGCTATTGTCTTAAAGCATTTGCTCAGCAGAGCAACTTGGATAAACATGAACGTGTACATACTGGGGATAAACCTTACTCCTGTAAACAGTGTTTAAAAAGTTTTACTCAACAGAGTAACTTATCCAAACATGAATCTGTACATTTGAAGGTGAAACCCTATAAATGTCCAGTGTGTCAAAAGTCCTATACACAGAAAGGAAATTTGCAGAAACATCAACTTACTTGCCATGAGAAAAAGGTTATAACATAGGTTTATGTTTACAATATAGTTTACTTTATTGTATTATAACCAAGTTGTATATTTGTTTATGTTGGCATGAAGAATAAATTAAGTTCATGTGTAAAGTATCCAGTTACTTGGGGTTAAAGCATAGGAATATAATATATAGGTCATCCTCAAAGAGCGATCTAGATGGATGCATTCAAAATATTTATATGTACCTTTCATACAATTGCAGAAATAATGTACTGAAAAATGTAGATACTTCCCAACCACATGCTTCCCTTTGCAGGTGGATGAGACAACGTGTGCTTTGGTGGTAAGTAATGACTGCCCCACAGTAGGGTGTACACACAGCTTCCAAGCAAATATGTAGCAGTGTTAAGGTGAATCCATACTAAGTCAATAAGCAATGTTGATCAGCAAATTTATAAATAAGGTTGATCTAAACATTTGTTCACAAAGTTGATTAACTTTTTTTAATAAATTTAAATTACGATTACAATTTTGGTATCCCGACCTCTTTATCATGTCAGAGTGGCATGAAGATCACCTGAAATCCTGCACTGTACTTCTCTCTGAAAAGAATGTTATTCAGAAATATTGGAAAGCTAGACTGCTAATGGCTGCAAAACACCATATCCTGTCATGAAAGTATTAAGTCCTAAAACGGCAGGGCTGCTCTCAGCCTGCTAACAGATTGATGATGATTGATGATTGATGATGATGATGATGATGATGATGATGATGATGATGATGATGATGATGATGATGATGATGATGATGATGATGATGATGATGGCTAATTTTTTAGAGAGCTGTGAACAGTTAGATTGAGGAGCTGTGAGCTGCAAGGTTACGATACAACAGAACAATCGTGAATTACGATTCTGTACTTGTAATAGAGTTAGTGCTTTGCTAACAGTTTTAGAAGTAAAGTGATGTGACTACTGGACTTGTTATTATCACAGTATGTATTGAAGTTGGGTAAAGCCCTTGAGCCCGGACTAATTTTTATTTGTGTATTGTTTAAGGAGAATTAATTTAATATAAGTATGTCTAAGGTAATGTTCATTACGCATGTGTAAATCATGTATTTGTGTGTCATATTTTATTTGCATATACGGTGCTCCTGGTCAAGCCAAGTTTTGGGACTAAGGAAACATACAGCTTTTCACAGAATTCTCAGATCACATAGGGAATGGCAACCACCCCTTGCATTTCTAGGGGCTGCATAAAAGATGTCCTCTGAAGACCACATAAGCCAAACATGAAATAATGCTGTAACTTCCAAGAGGGGACTTAGCACATAAATACCCCAAACTCGTGGACAAAAGCTCCAATAACCGTGCTGAGAGTTAAGCCTTAATGCAGCTTGATCAGAATGGAAGTATAGTATGAGTGTTTTCATCATTTCTCAATTTGCCATTTCCTACGCCCGGAGGTAACGACTGCTTGGTAAAAGAAATTTTAGGCAGAGCTGAGTTGAGCATCACCATGAATTGCCAATGTGGCCACCATAAGATGCCAAAGGTAACCGCTGATGAAGGAGCACCTCAAGAGCATCTTCAAACAGGTACGATGCTTAACATCCTTTTGCCTGTCCCGGTCCAGTGAGGAAAGTACCGTTGCAGTACTTAGGAATTAAAACTACTGGAGATGGGATAGAGGCAGAAGAAATCAGCAATGTCAAAAGGAATAGGAGCTATCTCAGCTGTTAAAAGCAGTTGCGGCTGAAACATGAATGCACTGGTAGTGCTAGCAATACTTCCCCGAAATAGTTTGTTTTATAATGCAAACCACAACTACTATGATAATGCCTACGCCAGCGATGAGCACATAACAATATGAAATTTGCATATGAACATTCATTCAACAACAATTTTTTGTGTGCCATTGATGCTACTGCCTATAACTGATGCATTGTCGTAGCTTTGTGTTGTTAATTTCTTCAGTTTTCACCCAATGTGGTTTCTGATTTCTTAAAAGTGCTCTGAGAAAGTAAACGTCCTTCTGGCACAATAAATGTCTAAAATCCTTTAGCAGGCCTACCTTGAGCAACCTATCGCAATATACTACTACCAGTTGTGATTGTCGTGTCACATCTGTTGTTTCATCGGCTATAATGGCAATGCAATCAGTTTTTGTTATGTACTTCTTAAATGACCTCATTTTGACCTGTGGCATTTATTCTAAAATGTCATTCTGTATGGTTTTAGGTGTTCTTTTATATGCAGTGGATGGTTACAAGTGTAACTTTAATTCCCTATTCAGCTCAGCAGTTAAGTGGATTAATTCTCAGAATATGCCTTTATTTTTTGAATCCTCTGACTCACCCTGTCTGATGAATGCTAATTCCAACTTTCCGTAACAATTGATTATTAAATCTAGGACATACCTGTTCTGCCTATTGCTGGTTATGCTTTAGGATGGCCTGCTGATACTGGGAGTCAAGTTCATCCCGGATGTCTGTGCTGCCTTGTACAACTAATTTCATCATATTGTTTACATGCTACTTTGATTTCCCGTGGATCTTAATTTTTCCCCCAACACTCTTTCTTTGGTTAATTGTTATCGCCATCAAATAGAACGCATGGAAAGCATAATAAAGTGTTTTTGACCTCACATCCACAGATCCATTTGCTTTTGTGTAAATGTCCCTATTGAATTTTCTAACATGGTTAGGTAAGATGTCTAAGACGATGGAGGTCATTGGGTTCTCTTGTTTGCTACTCACTGACTGTGAGTACGCCGCCGGGATGTCCACCCATCCAAGTAGCGTACAATGCCAAATGCTGCGCACTTGGTCGGCCGCTTGTGAGGGATATCCAAACGTTGCAGTCGGGGATGAACGGCTGCACGGTCACACATACAGTCATGACCAAGCCCGGTATCTACTTCATTTTGGGGGAGCAGTATTGGAGGACGAAGCGATGGCATTTACTAGCGCAAGACATCCTAACTTTCCGTCTTCTGGGGAGACGATGGTAATATTGTCCCAGTGTGCTAACCAGCTGGTTAGGATGTGGTGCTAGTTTGGCATACATTGTTCAAGTCGTCCCGCACAACGTTCACTGTACATGGAATATCGGACTGGGTGTAATGTTTAACGGCCGCTTTTGTTCAACACGGCACCGCAGGCGGTGTGGGAACCTACGATCGGTATCGTAGATTATCCTGAGCATGGGCGTCGGCAGACTTTTTTCTAGCTGGGGCGCATGTTGGAAGTTAGCAATCAATATTCGTTCATTTTGTTGTCATAAGTTATAGTATTTGGCAATCAATATTCGTTCATTTTGTTGTCATAAGTTATAGTATTTGTTGTGGATAACCGTAGTAATTTGTGCTAAATAAAAATTGTTCTTTACATTACAATTCAAATAATAGTATAATAGTCCGTAACTAGTTGCACTTTAAGTTCATTAATTTTCAGGGGGCTGAGGCCCCCCTTCGTGACGCCCTGTTCTGTACGTCCTGCAGCCTGCGCATGCGGCTTGAGCTACCGAGCTTCAGACCTCACACTGTACATTATTGGGTAATGTAGCTCAGTCGGTAGACAGAGGGAAGTCCCGGTTTCGATTCCTGGCTGGGAGGTGGAAATTTTTCTCATGCCGAGATTATTTCTTATCCTTCCCAGAGAGCGAGAGAGTGTGGGTGCGTGCGTGTGTGTGTAAATTTAACGGATAAAATCCCTAAAGACCACTGTTCAAATTGCCGATAGACAATATGTACCACAGGACAGGCCGCTGATATGACGGAGTTACGAGCGGGGTGAATGGAACAATTAAAAAAGAAGTCTCTTAGGATGCACTTAACGTAATGGGAATTATTCTGATTGGTATTCTACTTAGCAGACATGCGGTTATTAGAAGCAGCTCTCTTTTTCTAATCAGAGGTTATGTTTTCCAAAAATGAAATGAAAGAGAATACGAAAATGTGAAGTATGAAGTACGCGAACTAAGGAGCAAAACAAAGAGAAAGTTTTGATGCAAATAGTTACACAGAGAAGCACAATGTATTGCTGCATAACTACTCGCCGATTGGTTCAAATTAGTGGTGCAAAAGTTTAACTCTAAACGCTACGTGACGTTGACTCGACCTTAAATAGCTCCAATTAGACTTTCCCTTTATGTCCCGTCGCGTTGTCATGTTACGTTAAGCTCATCCTGATCCCTACATAAGTCCTTTAAGAGAACCTGCAAATCCTAGAAGTGGGGTTTAAAATCATGGATTTGTCATTACGGCAACGTGCACCGAGTTAATAAGAACCAATGCAAATACTTATCATTACCTCAAATATCTAATTATTCATTCATTACATTTGTTAATTATATTTCAGCATTAAAGTCCTTAATGTACAGTGCTTTAGTAATACAACTCTCATGTAAAAATTTAATGATTTTTACGGCAAGTATGCCTACATCGTGTGTAATACATGTAAGATGTCAAAGCAGTAGCGTGATACTAAAGCTGTACAAAGACAATGAAAACTAAAACTTTATTTCCAAAATCTAGAACGAAGATAAATACCAAAAATATTCTCCCTATGCTGCGATCGTTTTAGGCACTTTCTGATTAGTTAAATCAGCGGGGGGGGGGGGGGGGGGGGGAGATCATCCAGGATAAAATACTTCCTCAGTTCTGTCGGTGAATACCGTGCTCAATTTTGTCAAACGATTGCTATGTATTATGTACTAATGACTTCGTAATAGTAAGATTAATATGCACGACAATACTTGGGTCGAGATCAAGGCCATGCTTACCACAGAACATGTAACTACGCAGTGAACGGAAATGGAAAACAAATTAGCAACGCATATTATTATATGAGTTTCACTTCATAACTTATGATTATAGTTAGGTCCAGATACTAAAATTACAAGAAAAAGAGTACCCTGAATAAGAAATTAAATATTTAGTTCTTACAAAGTATTGGAATACTAGGATCCATTTAAATAGGACAAATTTGTTGAAAACAGTTTAATTACCGATTCAATAAGTGATCTCTAGATGAATTATTATTATTATTATTATTATTATTATTATTATTATTATTATTATTATTATTATTATTATTATTATTATTATTGTTGTTGTTGTTGTTGTTGTATTACAACTAAACAGTAGAATATGGCTGTAAATGCCTAGTGTAAATCTAACACAAAATTCAATTCTTATCTGAAAAATTTCAGGCAAGCTTTGATTGTGTTTCCATTATCCCCTTTGCTGTTGTTTGTTTCTTTTTTGTTCCTGTATATAACGAGTTTTTATGTGCTCATTCTGTATATTTATTGACAATGTTTTGTACATCACAATTGACATGTTCAATGTTCACCAGCCTCCATGGCTACTTTTGAACTCGCTGAACGCAATCTAATCTAAAAGTCGATGTACATTTTTATCGAAGTTGTTCCAAAATCAGTACAAGTAGTGTGTACAAAATTGTGGGTGTATTTTACTTTTCAAAGTTAAATTATTTCTTTGTCATTGGTTTGAATTTTACAATACTTATTACATTTCTCAAATGAAGGCCATTGTTCTTTTCCCCTGCTGGTCAAAGCCACCACAGAGTGACTAACGCAGAACACGTGATTAACGTGACTAACTCTTAAAATATTTGATTATCGCTAGAGCCTACTGTATCTCCATACTGTAATTTATATACAAGGAAATGTGTAATAAAATCATTTTTATAAATGGTTATCTCTATTAATACGAAGTAGAACCAAGAATAAGCTTTTGTAAGAATATGTTTACGAATAGTAAGTTGAAGAATGAGTTGAGAAAGTCATGTGAATGCAACACATCTGAGTTTTTAGCTCAATGTCGTAAAGGAATTTCGATTAAGCTTATACATAACCGAGGCTAACGAAAAAGACAAGCTATGAGCGAACTCGTCGTTAGCCACGCCGCGAACTGTAGTGACGTAAATCTCCCAGTCCGGTCATGGCCCAGTGAAGCTAAATCACAATTGCCTAAAATATTTTCGAAATACGTTATATAAATGATTGTGCAAAATAGCAAGGGAATCTCGCAAGATATTGACACAGATTTTTTTAATGTGCTCATGTGTAAATTTGAGCTCCGACAGAAGAGATTTAACTCTTTGGAACGATGTTCCTCGGGCACCGAAAAGAAGACCCCTTACCTCCCATTCATAAGAATGTTTATTATACCCCTCCCTCTCACACAAGTGAGGAACGCATAGAAGGTAAATGGACCACTTTTCATCGTCAATTCTCGTAGGCTGCATTCTATCCATTTCATAACAAACCGTGGGATCCAGTATATAACTTACATATATACTAAACAACCAAAATATTTCTCGTTGAATTCATAGAAAAGATAGTTTTATCATGAAGGTACTTAATGTTAGTCATGTATCCGACTACCATTACTACGTAATTCCGTTCGCGCCGCAGCCTGTCTTTTTCGTTAGCCACGGTATAACGCAAAATTTGAAAAACTCAGATGTAATACTCGACGAGGGCATCATGGATATTGACCTCATTGAGGAAACTGATAATTTAAATAAATCTTTTATTCTTCATATACCTACAGTGATTACGTAGGTTCTTACGAGGTTCAGTATTACTATAAAGATTTTCTGAGTGATAAGTTCCCATATAAACAAACTGTACCCGCCAGTAGTTCCGCATGGGATTGAAACTTACGTATTCTCATTTTCTAAGCAGTTACTTGCTCATATTGTTTGAGAATGACAAGATAATGGTTCAATATCAATTTAAAAAGATCAACTAGTCGGAACATTCCCTCTCTGTTGTATGAATGAACAAAACGAGCAACAAAGAAGAATGTTTTAAAACAGATCGTAATATTTCTTTGCATCAAAGAACGAGTACCTGTATGATTTTAAACACAAACACATACATTCAAGTTTGATTAATGGAGAGACTTTACTTCGCTAGAAATCCGATAACAGATTGCTTTCCTTTTCTTTTATGAAACTTTGGCTTACCCTGATATATACCAGGTTCTTTAGTTACATTTGGGTCAAGTGTCGAGACGCTTTCTCAATTACTCATTACGAGGCCCACAAACTTAAATTAGAAAATAACATGCACGACATTTCTCGTCCAGTTGACATGGTATTAATGCGCATGTTTCATTTCCTCAGCATTTTATCGCCTTGCTTGTGCGAGCGCAGGGAATGGTAATCAGCTGATTTTGAAAGCCCCTCTCTGGCGAAACGAATCAGCTGTTGGTTAGTCTATACACAGCGCTGCCAGTCAATGCCCGTATGTCTTTGTTTGTCCTAACAGCTGAGATCAAGGTACTCGTGTCTGGAGAGAAAGAAAACGTCAACAACATTGTGCGTTGTTGTTGAAATATCGTATGCGTTGCGACGTAATTGACAATTAGTTCGAAAATCATACTTTTCAGGTAAGATTTCGCATTAGCTATGATTTTACTTAATATTTGCCATTGGAAAGTACGTAAAAACGTTAAAATGTGCAACTATTGTGAATTTCCATGTGTTGAAGCACAGCTTCTTTGGCAGATGCTTTTCCAAAGTAGCACGAAAGGCAATTTTCTTGGCAAAAGGCAATCTTTGCAAAAGTATGCATTATGTTTAACTTATGTTGCCAATAAAATTCTGTCCACAGGTTTTTTTTTTTATGCTACTAGGTTATAGTAAGTTTAAGCAGTTGAAGGTGCCCAAAAAATTCATTAGAGGCTGTAATCCATTTCATTAGAAATCTGGTTCTCTCTGGCCTTTGCTTGAATATGGTGAGAATTTATGCACGTTTGTAAACTATCTGAATAGGCCCCAAGAGATACAGAAACAATTAAGAGAACCTTTGTTTTGTTCATCACATATCTGAGGTACAATTAGAAATCTACACTGATACAATTATTGCGTAATAAATGGACCATTGTTTCATTACACAGCTAGTACCTAATCTCAGAAAAGGGATAAGGTCCAGGAGTCCATTAAAATGAAGACAAAGAAATCTGCATGATAATGTTTTTCTATTTTCTTTCTGAGCTAGTGCAGCATCTTTCAAGGGACAATCTCAGGTATAGGAAGAGGGTTAGAATAACTTTTGCTGTACATTTTAAGTCTGCAAAAACATGTAGCTGCCAATTTATTTAAAACATTCAGGGGAAATGCAACATAAATAATAATTTTCTATGTTTGTATGCCTAGGATAGACATTTGCATTTTTGATACTTTTGCAGTTAGGTATTTAAATAAACATGTGGAATTGTAAATAAATTACACTTTGAATTCACGAATGTCAAGATGCAATGCCTAATATTCTAAAAATGAGTAATGAATTGGTCATGAATATATATCAGACTTTTAGTTGCTAAAATTCTTAAACTAGGTACCTAAAATAGGTTCAAAGATGACAAAAATAGATGAACAAAAAATTGTATTATTTTATTTTCCAGTACAAATTAGCTGAAAAATTTGACAATGTCTTTATTGTGCATGCCCATAATTAGAGTCACAGTAAACAACTAACACTTTTTCGAAGCTTTCCATTGAGAAACTGTATCGCTTGTCAAATAACACCATCTTATAAACCGAAAATGAGCGTTCCACATCAACTGATGTCAGCATGACATCACCACGACAGTAGTATGACATACAACACAAACCGTTTGTGCAAACTATAAGTTCTTTTTCTGGCTTTACTAAGATCTCTATAAATTGGTTCAAACAATACTCAATAGAGTCCAGAAAACTAGAATTAGTAGTTTGATTATGAGCTGGAGGCTATTATTCATTAATCATGATGCATGGTATTGAACAAACTTGTATGTGCAGTTCTTTGTTTTTAATTCATTAATGACTTACCATTATAGTTATGTATTTATATAACAAACTGCCCCAATTTGTATAAGGGATATTGGATCCCAACATAAACTCAGAAAGCTTTTATTTAACTTCTTAATTGACTATAGCTTTTATAGTGTAGATGAAATCCTACGTAATGAAATAGTGTAAATTGTGCTTTTGTAAATGACTATATAAATCAAATCTGCATAGCTTTTTATGTTATCTTACTACACTTTTCTTTTGTATTTTAAATCTTATATATTTGTATTTTTGATCATTTATGTATCTTGATATTTTGAATTGACATGTACTATAACTTGTATCATGTTTCTATGGGCGACATAAATACAATATAATCTTAGCAAAGAGTCAAAGTGGGACTGTTAAGTGTGTTAAGGTGGTAAGTCAAATGAGTGACTAACAGACTTGAGTTTGAATAACTCATTACTAGGTTTGATGCTAATCAGCTGTCACTAAACTATGATTAAACAACTTACATATGCAAGTCTAACTGAAATATGACCTAATATTGCAAATTCCTACATGCGCTTTAACCTAATTTGATTTTCTGTTTTCCATATTATAATCACATTTGCTACAATCCGTAAAACTCAAACAATTTGGAGGGTTTAAATTTCTTATAAAAACATAACCCATATGCTAGTAGGTTCCATAAAGATAAGAAAAAGTGATTAAAATTCTCCCTTTCTGAAAATGTTCATTCAACAAACTTAGATATACTGCTTGTGCAATTATATTTACTCGATTTTAGAAATTGGCTGAAAACTTATCATTGAAAATGGGCTAATGAATAAGCA
Source organism: Tenodera sinensis (assembly GCA_030765045.1). Classification (NCBI taxonomy): domain Eukaryota; kingdom Metazoa; phylum Arthropoda; class Insecta; order Mantodea; family Mantidae; genus Tenodera; species Tenodera sinensis. Next base: position 5,540,233 of record CM060971.1, read on the forward strand.
TATTGATTATTATAGTATATTAATTTTAGGCTTATTCAGTTATAAAAATACTACTGATCAGTAATATTGCTTGAAGACCCTGGAAAAATAAAAAGTGTAGCAACAAACATTTAAAATATGGCTTAAACTACAATAAAGTAATTTGATATAAATTGTGTATTTCAATGATCTTTACATTTTTTCCAGTAAGTTTTTCTCTCTTTCAAGTTAGACAAAATGATGGAAAATTCATTGAGCATGTAGGAGACAGCATATTTTCAGAAAATTCAAGATGTACATTTGATTAGTCATGCAATATCTTAATCAATTTCTTCTTCTTCTTCTTATTCTTCTTCTTCTTCTTCTTCTTCTGCTCCTCCTCCTTCTCCTCCTTTTCCTTTTCCTTTTCCTTTTCCTCCTTCTTCTCCCCCTCCTCCTCCTTCTCCTTCTTCTTCTTTATCAAGGATTAGGCTAAAGCCTCTTATGGTCTCACATCTTATCTTAATATTTTCATCAAAATTACCAGAGACAGTTTTGAGAAAATGGAAAATAATAAAAATAGTTTCATGTAGATGGTGGAATTTTCTTTAAAATTTTTCCTTGGTACTTATAAGCAGTGCATGACTCAAATATAAAATCTGTTATATGACTTTCCCTTCCGGGGTTATGCTGTTCACAGATGCACAAACACATAAGTACGTAGGACTGCTTTTCTAAAAATGAAATACTTTTTTGTGTGTAATAAATCTCAAAGCATGCATTACCAGTAGCTGTAATGTAATATTTCCTTGACCTAATATACATGAACTCCATAGAAAGTAAAAGAAAAAAAGCCATTGCATTCACGTGACTTTCTCTTCTCACTCTTCTACAAACTATTCTTACTAAAGCTTTTTATTCTACCTACTTGTCATTAATCCAGATAAAGTTTCAATTCTAATTCACATATTTGGGTCATTCCACGTCAAGTCGCACACCCGTAAAACACAACTTTTTCGTAGGAGGTTAAAATTTTTTTTATGAATAATAGGCATCAAATAAGGAAACCTGTATTTTTTCATTTCCATATTTTTAAATTACTTGCTTAGTTATGGCTATTAGAAATTAAGCAATTTCTGCACGCACCGTAATATAAAATCACTTGTTACTCTAAAGTCATATAGAGTTGAGAGTTGGGGTTTGGCACACTAGAAAGGTTAAATACAACACTTTTAACAACTTTTGACCAATCATTATTACATACAAATTTTGGACTGTATTTTTAATGGTATATTTTGTAAAACCAAAAATAGAATTTAAATCAATGTGTTAAAAATCCAAAAAAGAAATACACACGTATTCCCTGATATTTTGTCTATAAAGTAAGACATTAAAAACTGTGGAGTGAGCGTAAGTGCATTTGCTACAATTTTTTATCTGGAGGCCTGCAAGCGCTCACGGATGACATGAAGTAGAGATCCATTTGACGGCTGGATTTGCCGTTGTTGGCTCTTGGAGGAAGTAAATGTAAAGCTTGAAAGCGAGTACCAAGCCAGGTGACTGCTGACAGCATGCGAATTGGTGTGTCATCTTCATATGCTACTCACATAACTTCTTCTTACTAAGACAGTACAGTCCATGCAGAAAAATGTCTCAACAATATACCTTCTTTCTGATTCTCCTTTGGCATCTGATACGCGTTTTTGAAGTTTTTGAATTTTTTTGACAAAATCTTCTGATGTAAGTAGTTCTTTGCATATAGCTTCTTTATTCATGTACACCCATACATTTGAAACAATTTGTCTACTCTGACTGTGTAATGGTTTGGTCCCTAGTTTTGAACGTACAGGTGGCATAATTGATTTACACTATGATCAATGTCTCACAAATGCACTATATTCACTCCTTATTGCAAAGGTCTAACTATATCTTCATGCTGCACTAAAAAGCACCTGTGAATTAGCAAGGACTGTCTCAGATCATGCAGACATCATTACCTTTGCCCTCCCTCCCCATGTTGTGAATGGTTTCATTCGTAGAATTATACAATATGAGCTGATGAAAGAGACAAAAGCTATGGGTTCGCCTGCAGGACTTCCAGTCAAGGTCAGGGGTCAAGAACGATGGGTCCATCTATGCTTTAAAATTACACTCCTTCACTCCTTTGTCAAAAACTGAAGGTTTAGTGAAATAATTTTCTTCCGAAGAAGGAGTTAGACGAGTAAAAATTTAAAGTTTTGTGTTGTATGAAACATTAGTTTAAAATGCATATTTTAAAAAACATCTAGAAGATGCTAATAGTGTGCATATAATAGTGTCAGCTAGCAGTGTTCTCCTTACTGTACTGTTGTAACGTTCGTGGGACCTCAAGCAGTGAACAATTGCCGTAATGGAAGGTGCCAATTGTGCGAGGTTATGGTAGCCGTCACCGCTGCCACACAAGTTTGCTGCACTGATTTGTAAGTAAGTTAATTACAACTGAACTATTAGAGACTCCATTCTGATTTTTTCTGATAATATTGAATAAACTTCAGTGCATTTTTAGTTTTTTTTTTTTTAAGATTTTTAAATGGTTGAGTTTGTTTTATTATCTAACTTTAAAAATTTAATTGTATAAATTATAATAATAATAATTAATAAACTTTTCTAATAAATACCTCACGAAATACTATGATTTATCTTTAATTTGAACCAAAGATCAAGTAATTTGCTTGATTACAGTCGGATGTATGATAGATCGAAGGGTGAGGAGCGCGCAATTTTTTGGGACATTTCAAAAATTAATATCGCCAAAATAATTTTTTTTTTAATAAAATGAAGAAACACAGGTAAAATGTATTTTGTTATAAAACACCAAAAAAATTTTCAAGAAAATTTGAAATATTATGGTCAATTTTTACCATATTTTGTGCGATTTGACATGGAATGACTCATTTGTGTAATGGGATACAGTAGGTAAAGCAATCGTCAGAATTTTAAGATGTGACCCTCTGTGATGGGTTTGAAATTCCATGCCCTGGAATGACCATGAGAAAAAATTGAATAATGTGTTCCCAGTTGATAAAAGTATAAGTATTAGAAAATGCAAACCAATAACAATAAATATCTCAGAAGTAGTTAACTCCATAAAAACATTATGCAACATAAACTAAGTGCTTTAATGATATATACACATCATACAGTTAACCACTTCACCTACTATCCTGAGAATACTTGTAATTAAGAAATAGTCAAAAAGTGTCCAACCCAAGTTATCTCATATGCATTTCAATCTTAGTTCTCTGTGGTTTTATTCAGACTATTCTCATTCAGAACCTTTTAATTTAGTGCACACCACTAGATATCTAGAAGTGCTCCATGATATCTAGAAGTAGTATGTTGACTGTGTTGAAGAAATATTTACATTTCTCCAACAATGAAGGTTAGGATCTTGCAATGCATCCAAATCCAAAATTAAATACAATTTGGAATGATAGTATTTTCCTTGAGGAATCTGGCAGCTACTGTTCAGAAGCATTAACTGAAAGCAATTCTGATTCAGATTCAAGTAATTCTGTAGATCTAAGTGCAGCAAGACAGTGGGTACAATTGCAAATAGGTGACAATGTAACTCCACCTCCACCAAGATACCCATTTACATCATCTTCTGGCCTAAACTTTACAGTAGATCCTAACAATGACATCACACAGTATTCCTGGCTCTATTTTGATGATGAGCTACTGGGTGTAATAACAGGAGAGACAAAGTGTTTTTCTTTACATTTTAACACAATAAACAATGTAACAAATTCGAGAATACTCAGGATAATAGAAAGGTATTAAAACCCATTGTTGTTTCTATATATTGTTGCATGTTTTTAGTCTGATTCCTACATATAACACCTAAGTAATAACTAGTGAGCACAAAAGGTAAAGAAAAAGATATGTATTTTTACTATTTCTTAGAAAATAATTAGAACATGAAGTGGTTAACCAATTATCGGATTTTACATCATTGTTCTCTTCATATTTTAAATATCCATTTGGTTTTATAAACTGTTGTTGTTGTTTTCTAGTGCCTTGCATCTGGCAATGAAGCCATTAGCATTCGTGCTTTCCAATACTTTTGAACTGTAGTTTCTTCTGATCTTAATGCTTCACAGGTCTTCAAGTGGTCTTCATTCATTTCTGCTGGATCGTTACACAGGACACATATTGGTGAGGCTGAGATACCTATTCTGTAAAGATGACTTGCTAAGCAGTCGTGATTTGTCAATAGTCGGAAGGCTGCAACCGCTGTTTTCCGTGGTCTCTGGGGGATTATATCTGGGTTGGAAAGTAGTGTAATCCATTTTTTATCTTTGGCATTTGTTTCTATTTCTTGTAGGTATGAATGAGAAAATTGTTTAACGATCAAGCGTTTTATTGAGGAATATGAGAAACTGAATTTAGACTTTTGTTTTATCGTTGTGCCTTTCTTTGCAAGTGAGTCTGCAGCTTCATTCCCCATGACTCCACAGTGTGCTGGAATCCATTGGAGCTGAACAGTCTTATTAACTTTTTGGAGTTGTGTTAACATTTTGTAGCATTCTCTAATTTTTGTTGACTTCTTTGTAGTATTTGAACATATTCCCTGAATTGCAGCTTTAGAATCCGAAAGAATTACTGCCTTGTTAAATTTATTTAAGGGAAGATTTAATAATTGTCGGAGAGCAATGTATATAGCCTCTATTTCTCCATCATAATTTGTTGTGTCTCTGCCAACAGAATGATAAAAGGAAAAATGTGAACACGTAACTCCAGCTCCAGTATGGTTTTATAAACTAATTCCAGAAAATTGTCAGTATATTTTGGACCAGCATGTAATTGAGACCAGTAGTTATTTTTGTGCAAGCATGGAACATACCACCACCTCTCAAATAGAGTGATAAAATCTACTGTGTCAAGGTTATGTTATAAATGTACTGCATTCTGGTGGTAACTGTTATGTTGATGGTGCATTGTATCAAATTATATAGATATGGCTGCTTTAGTCAGATAATATTACAACTCTCTTAAATTTGCTTGATATAAGCTGAGAAGGCTTGCTAAAATTTTACCATTAAAATGCATAGAATTTAAACTTAAATGGGAATGAAACACAAAAATGAATGTTTCATTCACCACATCAGTTTATTTCTCATCAAGAATAGATAGCAATACAAACAGTTTTACCATCCCAAGGTGAGTGGTTCTCTTGTTACAGTTGTTGATATGACTCGTGACATCATTTATTCCACTGAACTCAGACAAGACGTAATGTTTTAAATGACAAACAAGGTTCACATGTTAATATCAAATATGTGATAAACAGCAGTTCAACATCTGCTTTGAAAATAAGTTAAAGTAGTATCCGTCATCAGTTTGAACTTAAAAGATATTATTTTGAAGACTTAAACCATTCTGATAGTGATTCCGAGACTGTGAATGCTAAAGACTGTGCTGATTCCATGAATTGGTTTAAGTTGAAGGCCATTATATGAAAAGTGTATTCGTAGAATATGAGCCTAAACTTTTAAGAAGCTGCTATCCAAAATAATTTTATTCGGAGCATAATATGCATTTGATTTGTCTTTAATCCATAATTTATTTATTTATTTTGTCATCTTCCAACAATTCATGTCCACAAAGTTTCCATTCACCATTTTCTAGCCATTTATGTTCATTTTTATATGAGGAAGAATGATATGGCTGCTATATTTCAAATGGTTTTATCAAATGTAGACCTTGAAAAAATTGCCAAACAATGTGATTTGCAGAAGGGTTTAAATTTCTGAAACAATATACCTACCAGATAATAACGAAGTACTTGCTGTTAAAGCATTTCCTCCTGGTTTCTCTCCTCATAAATTTTTTGAGTTCCAAGTGAATGTGTTACCATAATAACATATTGTTTTAACACATAGCGTTGTTCATTTAATGAAATGAGAAATTGCTTTTATTCCATTTCTACATAAAACACGTACCTTGAAAGGTAAAAGTAGAGATGTCCAAGCAACAATGAAATATTCTGCTGTAGGTTCATTTCAATGTATGGTGAAACTCTCCTCCTCCTCCTCCTCCTTTTTCTTCCTCGTTATCATTTGCATCAAAATCTAAGGTATCAGGTTTGTAGAAATTTTCATGCAGCTTATCCTGATCTTTCTCATCATTGCTTGTTTTTCTTAGATGTTTTAGGATCCAACAATATATCATGGCTATATTTCCTTACAAATTCAGTACCTAGTTCACATTTTACTTCTGAATTTTTTTAATCACCTTCTAATCTGGATTCTCTTTCATTACTTTTATCACCGTCGCCTTTGTTGTCAGTTCTATTGCAAGTAACACAACCACATAATTCAGAAACAATGCTTTTACAACTTCTAGCCTCTGTTCTTTGTCGTTTGCTCTTGGATGAAGATAGCGAAGAATAATTGTCTTACTGCAACTTGAAGTATCTTCATTTTTCCCTATAGTAGAAATAGCTCCAAATTTTAATAAAGCTGCTTCTTAATAACTATGTCTATTCATAATCGTGCCCTTAAAATGGAAGGAATATAAACAAGTACTGGAACTAGGCAAAACATATTTTCTTTTGCAAAATTCTACCCATATTCTATATCTTTTGGGAGATTTGTCTCTGTTTGGAAATGAGTGAAAATGAATTCCCCTGTGTGTTTCACTTCTCACATTGCAGCCATATGCACAACATTGAGGCATTTTATTTTTCAGAATATTACGTTGTTTGTATAATACTAAACTGACTCAGTAACACCACCATAAAGTACACTGCCCTTGAATACCAACAATAATAATTTAAATGTATTAGTGCACATGCGGCAGTAAGCAAGTTGTGAATTTCCATGCAGTGCACAGATGGAGTTGATGACGTGTGAGGTGTATAGCATTTCGCTTGCACAGCGATAATAGTATCACATAGAAAGAAAACATTCTTACCACTGCATTGTAAAGGGCCTAACCTTCATTTAGGAATCACACAAATGATTTTTGTGTTTCATTCCCCGTTAGTCTTCTATAAAAAGAAAAGAGTGGGCATACTACACCAGCACCATATTTACTTAGCAAGTTGGATCAGTGAAAGAGCCACTCATTAGTAGAAAGTTTAAAATAAATTCTTTCTATGAAATTGGCGGCGCCGTGGCCGAGCGGTTAGCGCGCTCGCCTACCACCTAGGTGGCCCAGGTTCGATCCCAGGGATCCGCATGTGGTATTCGTGGTGGACGAAGCGGTGTCAGGGCAGGTTTTCTCCGGGTCCTCCGGTTTCCCCCGCCATCTCATTCCACCGGCGCTCCATCTTCATTCCATGTATCATCAGTGTCACCGCCTGTGGTGCCGTAGTAGTAAAAGCGGGCGTTAAACACAACAACAACATTTCTATGAAATTTGTGTCAAAACAAAAAAAGAGATTTCAGATTTTTTTTCAATTCTTCTGCTAACTACAGATAATGTTCAATATCACTTTTTTACTTTCACTGATGTTTCCACTTGTCAGCAGTTGCCTCCTGCATGATATGCATTACTATTTATGGGACTATTTCAAAACCAAACAAACAAGTAACATTCTAAAGTAAGAACAAATTAGAAACTAAAAACTTCACTTATCTTAGTAATGTTGCAAGTTATTTTTTCAAACACTGACTCAAGTTTCGAGTTGACTGCAACTCATTCTCAAAGCTATACAAACCAACATTACTAAGATAAGTGAAGTTTTTAGTTTCTAATTTGTTCTTACTTTAGAATCTTGTTGTTTCACTGTTAATAGCTTCAATTTCCTTAATAAACAAGTAACATTTTATATTTGTAAGGATATTATATTTAATTGAAATACATCAACTTCCCACATTTGTGGTTGCCAAATTGACAAAGTAAACAAAAAGACAAATAACAATACTATTAAGTCATTAGACAAATGTTGGAGTTTAGGTTTAACAGGGTCATAATATGGTAATAGAATTAATGATGATATAGTTTTACGGAATTCAAAATTTTTTTTTGAAATAATTCTTGTAATTATGTTACTCTACTGTTTGAGGTAATTTTGAGTCAATTTTTTACACTCACCTTCACTCACCCAACGGCTGATGATGGGACTGAATGGAATTGAAAACATTTCCAGTTTTTAAAAGAATTTAAGTGAAGGTGAGTTTAAAAACTGACTCAAAATGACCTCAAACATAAAGAATACTTCACTGTTATTAGTGCTTCTATTTTTAATATTACTCTACTGTGCTTTTTCGTAAATCATTGATATTTTAATGCTTTACATACTTATATCTGTTTCTTTGGTTTGCTTAATCTTTGGTATTCTATTTTCTTTTTAGATAATTAAACTGAATGTGAAATATGTGGAAGCATCTGGAGCCAGGAAGTTCCCCAGTAGACTGGTGTGAAGGCAATTATCTTATATCACCAGTTATTGCAGAGTTTGTGAATACAGTAAGTGTATCAAATGTACTTAAAAATGCAGGAGAGAGATTTTCAGACTTTTGCAATGAAAGAGAAATAAACATTTTAGCTATCTATTAATATATTATTGGTGGATTCTTCTTACAGTGGTATTGTCGTGAGCTAGTAGTTTTTGAGATCTGCTTATGCAAGGATATATATAAGCTCACAATCATTTAAAATTCCCAAACAAGCCAGGAAATACCTAAACTCCTGGTGACAGCAGTTCTTCTTCTTTCCCTGATTACCCTCCCCTTACGTAGGACTTACAAGCCAGTGCCTAGGGTCAGACGCCTGTTGGGGAGCAGAGGGACCTCTGGACCACACAGAGTGAAGACCTGGAAGCAGGTGGTCAGCCAAGCACCAGATATGATATTGAGGAAGAGGATGATATGAAATGCAGACGAAATGGATGATTGGAAGGGTGATAATGGAGCAATTGGTGGAACAAATGGCGGGGGAAACTGGAGAACCTGGAGAAAACCCACCCAGACACTGCTTCGTCCACCACGAATGCCACATACGGGTCCCGCCTAGGTGGTAGGCGAACGGTCTAACCACTCAGCCATGGCACCGCCATTATACTTCCAGACTCAGGAAAGGATGAGGAATAATCCTGGCTGGAGAAAAGTTCCTACCCTCCCTGCCTGGAGCTCTACCAACTGCGCTATGGGACCAGGCAGGTGACAGCACAAACAATTTTAATAGTGAAAAGTTTCAAAAGCTGCATTACAAAGCCAAAAATGTGCCAACATGACCAGGGGTATATGAGGGTCACTACGAAAGTTATGAGATACGTGAAAAATAATTTTTAAAAATTATTGTGATTGTTGCATTTTCTCACAATACTTGCTACCACACTGTATGCAATTTTGCATTTGCTCAAACTACCCTTGGAAGGACTCTTGGCACATGTTTTCTTCAATGGCTACAAGCTCCCCTTTGCAGGTGGTAACATCATCTTCAGGAGTTGAAAATCTCTTTCCACTTATTGGGAAGAGAAAAAATTTCCATAGGTTCAGATCGGGTCTGTATGGTGGATGAATCATAAGTTTGACCTCTGCAGACTTCAGGAACTGAATGGTGAAGTTGGCCATGTGTGCAGATTCATTGTTGAGGTTAAGAAGGATTCTTTACAATCCCAAGTACAATCTCACCATTCTTGATTCTTGGGAAAAAGTTTTGGCAAGCAAACTATGATATAGCAATTAGTGGTAACCGTGCTTTGCCGTCCAGAAGAATTGTTGCCACAAGACCACCCTTTAAGAATAATGTGGCACCATTTTCTTGTTGACACTTTGAGGACTCTTCACTTTTGTCGGTAGAGTGTGGTCAAGAAAGATCCACACTGCTGATTACCACTTGGTCTCCAGATCAAACTAATAAATTCAGGTTTCATCACCTGTGAGGATGTCTGAAGCCCCATCTAGAGTCCCCTCCTTTAAATCTTGTCAGCATTTTCTCATACCATTGAACACATGTTTTTTTGTTCTTCTGTCAAATTGTGAGGCATCCCTTGATATGTGACCTTCCTCACACAAAGGAATTCATGGAGGATTTTAAAGCTGCTGGCGAATCAGTCTGCAATGCTGCCTCAATTTCTTTAAATGTTATGCAATTATTTTCGTGAAGCATTTTCTCAACAGCTGCAATGTTCTCCTCAGTCACCACCATTGCCAGGTACCCACTTCTGTCCTCATCTTTCAAAGATGTTTGGCCGCTTTTAAATTACTGAAACCTCCAGAAAACTGTGCCGTAAGTAGAAGCACTTTTGCAAACGTTGAAGACTTTGGCACTGGTTTAACCCACTTTTGAGATTGTAGAAAATCATTGAGCAGAATCATGCTCCTCCCAACTCCATTGCAGGGACGGACTATTTGCACACCACGGGTTCTTCATGCTTGTGCTGCTGGAATTCATGGAATGGGAGAGTCACTACCCAATACCCAAACGGTGAGGCTATCCAAATCTGCATTGTATTCAAGTGGATAAACTTTCATTTTTTCACATCTCATAATTTTCGTAGTGACCCTCATATTAAATTGCCACAGAAACCTAAAATAAAGCCAAAACCGAAAAATATATGCCCATAAAAAGTTTAGACAAGTTTTGCAGATAAAAATTCATTAAATTTACATAAGTAAATCATCTTTTCCAAAACAGGGGTAAAAAGAGGTATTTAACAAATCTGAAAAGAAGGTACAAATTAAAATAGAATTTCCATAGTACACAAAATCTACATGGGTATTGATAAGTTTGAATTTGAACTGAAAACTACTGTGCTGTTAGAAAAAGCTAAGATGGCAGCTGGCCTTACAAGGATGCAGTGCACATGGCAAATGACAAAGCAACTAACAAAATGTTGGGAAATTTAGGCACCTGCACCAATCTGTTGTGAGCTAGGATATTTTGAGATGTCCTTGCACAAGAATAGATAAGCTCACAACCGAGGGAATAGACTTGAATGGTAGAGCAGCAACATAAAGGAATCTACATGGGCACCAGGAAATAACCCTAAAATTACACAGGAGGTTCTTTACCAACAAGTGTATTTCATAGAAACATGAAATGCAATTCATTAAATACCTGAAACATTATGAATTTAATGTGTTGTATACCTCCTCCACTCCGAGGTGCGGGTGTTTCTTGTGAGCATTCGAAATTGGACCAATCAATTCATTCCACCCTATGGAAAATAACCATGATGAGTGCATGTTTCAAGAACCTTCTGTACTGACTCTAATGTTCCAGGACATTCACATCACTGTTTTAAACAGAGTTTGCAATCCTATGCATCTTGCAATCAAGTGAATGCTTAACATCTTATATGCAATATAGTGGAAGTTAATATTGTGATGCAAGGCATGGTGCACAACAAAGGATAGTAACTTAGTTACTAAGTTACTTCAGACCACATACCAAACCAGTGGACAAATAAAGGCACAAGGCCAGACTGCCTCATGTGACTTTGTGTATAGGTGATTAAAAACAATGGGTGCAGTGTGTGTCAAAGGCACTCATGGTCAGGCTTCCCCACACTACTCATATGAGCAAACACGTGACAATCAGCAATTCAACTGAAAGGGGCTTTCTCCAGATGATTTGAGAAGTGTTTGGCAGCCGCTTGTTTATAGAAGTCAAGAAACGTCCATGTTAGATCATCCTCTCTATATAAGGAGGCGAGGAGAGGAAACAGCAGAAGAGTTACACGAGTTGGTCAGTGTGTCAATGAATGAGAGACAGCTGTGTGTGTGTGTACGTTGCATTGAAGTGAAGAAGGATTTAACGAGCGTCAAGTGCTTGTGTTGTTAAGAGTCGGTGTATGAGAGACAGAGCAGGTGAAGAAAGACAGTGACTGAGTCAAGGGTATAAGAAATGAACAGTTGTGAGTTGTAATATCGTGAAAGACTGTAGACTGTGTTAACGTCAGAAGAAGAGAACTGTGTATTTGTGCAAAAGTTTAGAAGATAATAAAGTGATAGAAAAGTAACCGGACTGGGCTTTGTCATTTTGTCACACTGGTGTCAGGAGTGGGATTTGTCAAATTGTCATTTTTTGTTACATTGGTGTCAGAAGTGTGACATAAGAACCACAATGGAGGCACTTCTGGAAAAATTATTGTCCTGAATGGAAGAAATGGAGACGAAATTAAAAGAAATGAAGAAAGAAGTGAAGATGGGAATGGATAATGTAAACTCTGGAATAGAAGAAATGAAATCCAGAATGGAAAAATGTGAGACAAAAATGGAATCTGGGATGGAAAAGATGGGAAGTGAAATGTCAACAGTGAATTCCACCATAGCGAAGATCGAGGCAAAAATGGAGGGTGTAAAAGAAGAGATGAAGATTGAAATGATGAAGATGGAACTACTGGTGAAGATTGATGGGAAACTGGTTAGTGTGAAGGAAGACCCGGAAGAACTTGGGGGAAGGTGGGAGACCTCTGCCAGCACGTGGACATTGTGGAGAACATTGGGAAACGTCTTAGCACCTGGGAAGGACGAATTAATGACAGCATCAAGGAACTGGATGCCAAGGGTGGACAGGATATCACAGACCTGGGGACGAAGCACCTAGTTGCCAAGGTGACGGTTATGCACATCTCAGAGAACAGAGTGTACAACACAATGAAGAGATAGAGTCAGCTAAGGTACATCGAAGATTCCCTAGTGGAGTGTGTCAGGGTTGTAGCCAACCAGGACATGTCATGAAGGACTGTCAACAGAAAAACCTAGAACCTTTCCCTCTGTCCTCTCTTCCATTGCTAATATTTTTCCCATTTCCCCTAGCTCAGCTATCGCTTTGCTTATAGTGTCTATGCCTGCCTATGTCCTTTTTGTTCTTACTCTCAGGACCTGTCTACGCTCTCTTGCACTTGCTCAGTACTTGTCAACAAAGTATTTCATTTATTGTAATATTGCTTGAGTATAGATTTGTTATTGCTTTTAAGGCAGATTTGAATCAAAGAATATGGTTGCCCTGTTGAATTTATTAATATAATTATTATTTATTTAAGCCAACAAACTTACTGTTGGTGTTTTTAAACACACAAGCCGTGTGTGGGCAAAGTTTAAGAGGTAGAACCGGAACTTAAAAATTCAATGCCACAACTGGGATTTGAACCACAGACCTTCCGCTTGCCGGGCGGACGCTCTACCACTGAGTCTGTGGTTCAAATCCCAGTTGTGGCATTGAATTTTTAAGTTCCGGTTCTACCTCTTAAACTTTGCCCACACACGGCTTGTGTGTTTAAAAACACCAACAGTAAGTTTGTTGGCTTAAATAAATAATAATTACCATGTGAAGGTTATTTAATCCTGGGATATAAAGTACTTGCAATAGTAAGTCACCATTGGGGTAATTGTCTCTGATGTGAGACTGCCTTTGTGGTTTACCAGGAAAAATACGAACTGGCTTGAGAATTTAATGCCATTCTGGTAGTTTGTCACAATAGCTCAGTGGTAGAGCGTCCGCCCGGCAAGCGGAAGGTCTGTGGTTCAAATCCCAGTTGTGGCATTGAATTTTTAAGTTCCGGTTCTACCTCTTATTAATATAAGTTAAAAAGTTGTTTTAGGATGGTATTAATAGTGTTATCTCTCAATCAACATTTTGTATTTGGGCCTACTGATAAATATGAACTGAAGAGTTTACGGTGTATTCTAGTGCCAGCATTCCCATTTTTCTCCATAAGAGATCCATCTGTGTCAATATCAATCATTGTTGTTCTAGGTAGCATGTACGAATTGTTCCTAGAGTTAACAGCTTTAGTTGTGTTGCATCATAATGTTTTTTAGCTGTGATATTTTCAAGTAATTGATCATCTAGGTTAATTTATATTTGAGAGAGAGGGGTAGAATATTTTCTACTTTAGTAGTTTGAGTGTATATTTCTTTGATAAATCATTTGCATTTTGTATGTCATTTTCTGGTGTTTTGAGATTTTTATTGCATATATTCCAATAAATGTTAAAAGGGAGCCTTTGTACGTGTAAATTTTTCATATAAAATCCCATAATCGGTGGGTTATCTGCGATTATCTGCAATGCAGAAATTGTGTAGTTTTAATTAATTTTTAGTTTTTAGATTGGAACAAATATAAAACTGAATTAGAACATAAATTTAAAGAACAAACAAACTCACAGCTGCATGACCAACCAGATCATATGAACAAAGAATTCTGTAAAGTCATCCTAGAAACTGCAAAAAAACATATTCCTCGTGGAAGAATTAAAAATTTCAAACCCTTTTGGAACCCCCAGTTAGAAGAACTGAAAAAGCAAAGGGATATAGCTAGAAATACAGCTGAACAAACAAAAAACATATCAGATACACAAATATGGCGGAAGAAATGTGCCTCACTAAAAAAAGAAATTAATACTGCTAAAAGGAATCACTTTAATAATTTCTTAGAAAAAATGGATTATAGGACAGATGGTAACAAAGCTCATAAGTTCATAAAAAATGTCAAGGACAGGAAAGAAAACAACAGCACACCTATCATACACAACAATAAAATGTTAGTAAATGATGTAGTCATAGCCGAAACATTCAATAAATATTATACTAATGCACACAAAGTAACAAGAAATAATAAAAAGGAACGTAAAGAATTTAAGAAAGATTCGAAACAAGAAAGAGAATGTAATCCTAACACTCAGTGCAATATCTTTTTTCAAAATTTTAATATGCAAGAATTGAACATTGCAATAAATAATCTAAAAAACAAAAAGTCTCCTGGACCAGATCACATACATCCAGAGTTCATAAAAAACCTTGGAAAAACAGCAAAACAACAACTACTGAAACTCTACAATCTATCCTGGAAAACCACTGTACCTGCTGAATGGCGAAAAGCAATAATTGTCCCACTCTTGAAGAAAGACAAAACAGCATCAGAAATAAAAAATTATAGACCAATAGCTCTTACTAGCATAATAGCAAAAGTGATGGAAAGAATGGTGTCAAACAGGTTAAATTGGTTCCTAGAATCACAAAATTTAATATCCCCATGTCAAGCTGGATTCAGAGAGTTCCACTCTACAAATGAACAAGTCTTACTTCTCAGTCAAGAAATCAAAGACTCCTTCAATAGAAAAGAAGATAATTTATCAGTTTTTATTGATTTCCAAAGAGCATATGATTCTATATGCAGAACAAAACTACTAAAGAAAGTAAAAAAAATAGGGATACAAGGTCCAATGTTTTCATGGCTATGTCATTTCCTAACACAACGCTTTATTGCAACCAGATATGGAAGAAATATATCTAAATATAAACAAATACACCGTGGCTTGCTACAAGGTGCAGTGCTCAGCACTACACTTTTTAATATATTTATTAATGATCTACCACAACAAATACAAGAATCAGGCGTGAAGTGTGCACTATTTGCTGATGACTTGGTAATGTGGACTTCAAAACCAAAAAGCAAAAGTACAGAACTGGAAAAAACCATGCAACAATCCTTAACCAACTTACAGAGGTGGACCAAAGAAAATTTAATGACTGTTAATACAACAAAATCTTCTTCTTCTTCTTCCTC
Source organism: Tenodera sinensis (assembly GCA_030765045.1). Classification (NCBI taxonomy): domain Eukaryota; kingdom Metazoa; phylum Arthropoda; class Insecta; order Mantodea; family Mantidae; genus Tenodera; species Tenodera sinensis. Next base: position 5,555,698 of record CM060971.1, read on the forward strand.
TTTCCCTTCTACCTTTACAGCGTAGGGGTGGCTCCGTAAATCCATCTTCTCCAGTCATTCCTATCCCTCATCATTCTCTTCATTTCTTCCATTGTCTTGTTCCTTTTTCTTCCAATCTTTTCCATTCTGTCCTCAAACATTATCCGGGGTCTTCCTACTCCTCTCCTTCCTTGTACCCTTACTTCTAGCATCTGTTTAACTTTGCTATCCTCTGCCATTCTAAATGCATGTCCCCACCATTTCAATTGTTTTTGTTCGATTTTCTCCTCCAGTGATCCTTGACCTACTTCTTCTCTGATCCTCTCATTTCTTATCCTATCCCTCCTGGTTTTATTTACAGCTTTTCTTAAGTATTTCATTTCACTGGATTGTATTTTACTTATTTGCTTATCTTGCAGTGGAATGCTTTCTATTCCATATGTAAGCGTAGGGACCAATACCGATTGATATAACTGCATTTTTGTTTTTAGTGCTACTTCTTTCTTTCCAAGGATAGTTTTGTTAAATTGGTAATACATCTTATTTGCCTTCCTTTTCCTATTTAGTATTTCTTCATCCCATCGTCCATCACTCGTAAAGATCGTTCCTAAATACTCGTACATATCCACCTGTTCTATTTTCTCATTCTTATGTTTAATAGATATTTCCTGTCCAAGTTCTTTTGAAATACACATTACTTTACTTTTCTTAGTATTTATTTCCATTCCCTTTCTTCCGAGTTCCTCTCCCCATTCTATCATGCATCTCTGTAATTTTTCCTCATTTTCTGCTATTAATAACAACAAAATCAAACTACCAAATCTTTTCACTAAGAAAAAAACCACTAAAAATAAAACTAAATTTTGAGGGTCAACAATTACCAGAAACAAAGGAAGCAAAGTATTTAGGAGTTACATTTGATACCAAACTTACATGGACCAAACAAATAGAAAATGTAATACAAAGAGCAGAGAGGCGCCTTTCACTGTTAAAACGTCTAACAGGAATGAAGTGGGGATGTTCCAGAGCAACGCTTAACACAACATATAATATATATATAAAACCATTATTTACTTACTGCAGCGAAGTTCTTGTAACAGCAAACACAAAAAAAATTCAAATCTTTCAAAACCAAAGTCTGAGATTAATTACAGGTGCTATCAAAACCACACCAATAGCAGCTATGGAAATACTAACCAACCAATATCCCATTGAATATGAAATAGAAAAAGCGGCTCTTATTCAACACGAAAAGTTGATCAGACTCCCATTCAATACATGGCACAAGAGAAATTTTACACATACACTAAAGACTCAGGAGAGCTTTCTTTCCAAAATTCAAGACATCAAGAAGGATGTACACCTTCCTAATTCAAAGGAAAACTTCATATCTAAAGTCAATCCAACACATACATTAGACATCACATATTATTTACACCTGACAGAAGAAGTTAAAAAAAGTGATACTCCAACTAGTGTTCTAAAATTATTGGCATTAGAGACAATCCATACTAGATTTCCAGAACATGAGTGGCTCCATATTTATACTGATGGATCATTGATATCAAGCCAAGATGGAGCAGGTGCTGGAGTCACATGTCACCTCTTTTCCTATTACAAATCTTTAAGTTATGGAACTACTAACTTTGATGGAGAAATTGAAGCAATTCGAATGGCCCTACAAAATCTTTTGTACAGAATTTCACATTTTCAGCAAGCAGTTATTCTCTCAGATTCCAGGGCAGCAATTATAGCAATTACTTCCAAGTTGTCACCAAAAAACCAAACTATTATAGAATGTTGGAAGATGCTTAGCCATCTAACAGCACTTCAAAAACACCTAGTCTTCCAATGGATACCGGCTCACTGTGGATTGAGTGGTAATGAGAAAGCTGATTTTCTTGCAAAAAAGGGTACCAGCGGTGTACAAAAATCTATAGTTAATTTACCATTTTATGCAGCTAAAAGATTAGTCAACTCTGAATTCAAAAAAAATTATTGCAAAATATTACTATGAAAAATCAAAGAATAAAAGATGGGAACTACCAAACATTCAAACAGTGATTCCTGAGTATCCTCGAAAAACAGCAGTTGCAACCTTCAGGTTGATTACAGGACATGATTGTCTGGCAAAACATTTAAACAGAATTGGGATATATTCTTCACCACTCTGTCCTCTATGTGATCTGCAAGAGGAAATGGACCGAGACCACCTTCAAATATGCCCGGCCACTTCTAGTGCCCCATCCATCAGTGAAAAATATTGGAGAGCAAGAGGATTAATGACTTCATTGTCAGAAATCCAGCATTAGCTAACAACAACAGTTTTTAATTACTGGAGATTATGAATCGGTAAATATGCAAAAACCAGTATCCATTAAAAATGGTTATAATTAAACTCATAATGCATCCCAAGGTCTCTGGATGAAGAGTCTCCCAATTGGGTTTCCAGGTGGAGACAACTTTGGGAAAATAACAATACAATATAATGCAGAGATAGGAATAAAATAGCAATAGAGCCATTTTACAAAGTTATGGTAACCTCATGTCTAAAATACCAAGTGAGCCTCCTTTTGCTATAATAAAACAAAATGGCATGTTTTAAATAAGCTGTCATATTACATTTTCTTAAGTGTAGCTGACACAGGCAGAGTATTGCAGTTTCAGCATTGTTTCAGCATTGAAGCGTGTGACTTATTTTTTTTTAAATTTGACAGTTAATCCATTTTTGTGAGCACCCATTCAGTTTTATTTGTAAGAAATATCAGACTTTAGAATATCAAAACTATGGAATCAGTAACTGAAAACTTGTTTTTATCATCTTACAGTTCAGCAATGTGTTGTTTTTCTTGTTGCCTCCGGTCTTGATGCACCTCTTCCGGGAATATGGTCGTTTTGTAAATCCAGCTATACATGTGATATGGGTGTTGATGATGGTTGTTGGCTTAAGTTCAGCATACTTCCATGCTACGTTAAGTCTCATAGGACAGCTGCTGGATGAGCTTGCCATTTTATGGGTATTCATGGCTGCCTTCTCAATGTTCTTTCCTCGGAGGTTTTTCCCATACTGGTTCCAGAATGACAGGTGAGTACAGCAGAAGCATTTCAAATTTCTTTGCTTAGGTTAAGTTGATAAAATCAAAATCAAATACTATGCTTTTAGATATAATATAGATCTGCTTTGTTTAAGAAAGATATGTCCTATTTCACCTTGGACCAGGGGTCAGCAAATCTGTACCAGCACTTGATATGATATAATATTGTCAGGGGCAAGCAATATGTACTCCTGTTTCAACCCTCTATGTTTCACTCAACATGTGTTCAAATAAAAACAAGCAGTCATGGACACTGCATTGATAGACATAGCTCTTTCGAAACTATGAAAATACAAAGGAACCTCCCTATTCCAAGAGAAGTGGGAAAAGAACAATATTTTTGCTGTGCTAAGGGTAAAAATGTAAAATGTCTTGTATTTGAATTGGTGTTTACAAGTCAAACATTAAATGGCATTACGAACATTGTCACAAGTACAAAATTTTAAGGTATTTTAAAATAATATTATAAGACTGATATTTGTCCATAAATGTAACAATAAAGTTTAAATATTTAATGAAGCTTCATAATCTAGTGAAAAATTGGATTAAAATGTACCTACACTAGGTTTATAAAACCTTAAAGGTTACTGTGTAAAACCTGAGTTACAAATTGAGGTTGCGAATTTACAAATACAATTTTGAAATCACAGTTACAAAACAAGGCTGTTTTACTTTTGTGTGGAAATATGACAAAATTTCTGTCTCTCTGTTCATTTGCTGTGCATATTAGTGCTATGTGTGACCAATTTTGTTCTAAACTGAAGATTTTCAAATACAAAAGCATATCAGGATTGACAGATGAAAACCTATTTACTCTGTTGTATGTCAGTACATAAGAATTAACATTACATATGTGCGAAACCATAACACTCCCAATAAAATAAAGAACACATTAATGAAAAATAAATGTTGCTATGTAAATGTATTAAGCAAGTACGAAATCAAAGATATGTTAGAGAAGTTCCTTTACACCACCACTGCGGCTCTCAAACCCCCTCCTTTGAACCATGTATCAGGTGTATGCCAGGTTGCATTTTCTGATGTCACAATTTGTGCAATTGCAATGAGCAGTTTGCCGACTCCCACCTTGGACACTTGAATTAGCAAGAAGAACTTCTTGGTTACCTATTTAAATATGTCTTCGATTATTAATTATGTTTTCTCCTTTGGTTAGGAAATTATTTAGCCTGGCAGCAGTTGTGTTGGCTATTGTTGCTACAGGATTGGCTGTTCTTCATCCAGCTGCCAATGCTTTTGCACTTATGACTTTAGGACTTCCTGCATTTTTTCTTCTCATTCATGAACTGAAAAGGTAAGAATATCAATTTAAATATGAAATAAGTTAAGGGGATACATAAGTGATTAAAATAGCATTTTTTATCAAAGAAGTCGGCTTTTGATTTTTGCTGTTAAAAATATCTTTAATCCTTAGAAGATCTCACTGAGAAGTTTCATAAATGTCCTCTGAAACAGCTAATTAAGTAGTCATTTTTAAAGTATGCAGTGTTTAAATTCCCTGCATCCATTTTTCTTACTTTTAATTTCTAAATTTTCTGTATGCAAAACCTATCTACCTTCCACAATTTTTAATAGAAGCATAAAACTATTTTTAGATATTCTAAAGATGTACTGCATTCTTTTCAGCAAAGTGAGATGATATATTTTTTTTAAAAAATATCAAATGCAGTGAGTAAACTGCACAAAATATTTGTGATCTTGCATTCAAATGCATGCTTTAATTTTTTATAAATTAGCAGTAGCCATAATAAAAAACACATACCAACTTTTGAGGTAGGATTGGAACTAAAAATTTGCAATGCCTCAGCTGGGATTTGACCCTTTGCTTACCGGGTGGGTGCTCTAACCTAGTAAGCTCTGCCTGGTAAGCGGAGGATCTGTGGTTCAAATTCCAGCTGTGACATTGCATTTTTCAGTTCCAATTCTAATTCTCAAACATTGCCCACGTTTTTATCTGTGACTATTGTAAGTGAATGCCTCAAACTCTTCAGCTTTCTTCCTCTGTTAATTACTCTGACTTTTACACAAGAAGGAGAAATGTTTTTAAATAACAATAATCCCTAGGGTGTCTCCCCTATACAGAGGGTACTCTTATCCCTGGGCTACTGCATCCTCCAGCCACAGCCCAGGCCACAGAGGAGTGCAGGATGGTGGTGTGCTGACTCCCCGACCGTAAGGTGACTACTTGGCCTTTTAGGGGCACTACCTTTCCATCAGGGTAACTTCAGTTGGCATCACGAGGCTGAGTGCATCCCAGACCAGACCTCCCAGTGGAGAAAAAAATCCCCATACAATACTAGGAATTGAACCTGGTCTCTTGCACAGAGGCAGGTGTACTACCACTGCGCTACAGAGGTGGTCACAAATTTATAAAAACCTTGATGATTATCACTAGGGTTCAAACCTTTATAGAGCTCTCATGAAATGAGGCAATTGCAAGTTCCTGCCACATAGGCAGAGCATGACATTGCACCAGTACAGTGACAGTACAAAATACAACTGGGCTCACTGCCTACAGTGCATAGTGTCTCTTGAATGTGTTCACAAGTTCCACACACAAAACTGCCACGCTCTGCCCATTTCTTCAAGGTCCTTCCTATTTCCTCTGGTGTACCGCAAGGAAGGGTACTAGGCCCCTTTTATATCTGGTTTATACCTCAGATTTTCCTAGTCATCCTCAACTCACTATTACTCACTGTGCTGATGATGTGGCGGTCTTGAGTGTGGGTACTTGTGCTGTGACATTCAGGACTTCTGCAATCAAATTCAGTCCTGGTGCTAACGTTAGAGAGTGACTATGAACGCTCATAAGTCACGAGTTGTGAAGTTCACTTACAAAAAGAACGTGACCCATCATCCTCTTTATCTCAATGGGACAGAGATACCCACAGCAACTTCCTTAAGATACCTTGGCCTTATCTTGGACTGCCGGCTAACATGGGGTCCTCATCTCTATAGTCTAGTGCAGAGGATTCATCACCGCATCTGAGAAATCCATCATCTTTTGTCTGGTTCATTGCATTTGCGGTACATGCGCCTTGTTTATACTTCATTAATTCGACCCATGTGGCAGTATAGCTGTGCCATTTGGGGTTCTGCAGATCCTCAGGATCCCGTGTACACAGAATTGTTTTCTACGCCTCATGACCGGCGCTCCCTGGTACGTGACTTAACTCTACTCTGCATGTTGATATAGATCTACTGGAGGTGGTGTATATCCTCTGCATCTGCTACAGGAGGCTGCATCAGTCATGTCTGCACCATTGCAATCCTCTTCTCCGCCATATTTATCTTCCTCCTGAACCTCTAAAGACTGAAGCATTGCTGGCATTACGATTTGCGACTGAACATTTAACTGTATAAGAAATACTGTAATTATTTTTATCTATTTATGTGCACCATTGTTGGCACTATCGCTGGATGGTACCCCAATTACAAGTTTCATTGTTGTTCTGTATCTAGGATAGCTCAACTATTAAGGAAAAATTGAAGCTAATAACAGTGAAACAACAGAATCTAAGTTAAGAACAAATTAGAAACTGTTGTTGTTGTTGTTTTCTAGTGCCTTGCATCTGGCAATGAAGCCATTAGCATTTGTGCTTTCCAATACTTTTGAACTGTAGTTTCTTCTGATCTTAATGCTTCACAGGTCTTCAAGTGGTCTTCGTTCATTTCTGCTTGATCGTTACACAGGACACATATTGGTGAGGATGAGATACCTATTCTGTAGAGATGACTTGCTAAGCAGTCGTGATTTGTCAATAGTCGGAAGGCTGCAACCGCTGTTTTGCTTGGTCTCTGGGGGATTATATCTGGGTTGGAAAGTAGTGTAATCCATTTTTTATCTTTGGCATTTGTTTCTATTTCTTGTAGGTATGAATGAGGAAATTTTTTATGATCAAGCGTTTTATTGAGGAATATGAGAAATTGAATTTAGATTTTTGTTTTATTGTTGTGCCTTTCTTTGCAAGTGAGTCTGCAGCTTCATTCCCCATGACTCCACAGTGTGCTGGAATCCATTGGAGATGAACAGTCTTATTAACTTTTTGGAGTTGTGTTAACATTTTGTAGCATTCTCTAATTTTTGTTGACTTCTTTGTAGTATTTGAACATATTCCCTGAATTGCAGCTTTAGAATCTGAAAGAATTACTGCCTTGTTAAATTTATTTAAGGGAAGATTTAATAATTGTCGGAGAGCAATGTGTATAGCCTCTATTTCTCCATCATAATTTGTTGTGTCTCTGCCAACAGAATGATAAAAGGAAAAATGTGAACACGTAACTCCAGCTCCAGTAAGGTTTTCCTTGGAGGATCCATCAGTATATATGTGCAGCCATTCTTCTGTGGGATACCTAGTATTGATTGTTTCCAGAGCTAGAAGTTTTTGTATTTCTTTTGGTGTGTCTGATTTACTTATTTCCTCTATTAATTCCAAACTGAAGGTAGGTTGTAATAATTCCAATGGATTTTCTCTTATAAGTAGATTTTCTCTAGTGTTAGGAATGTTCAATTTGGATTTAATCTGTGTTACCTTTTCTAGGAAACTACTATGAGTTTTAAGGATTGAAGGGGGCAGGTTCTCTTCTGTCCATTTAGAGTTTGGCAGTCGTAACATTTTCTCGTGTTGGAGCAATGCTTGTTCTTCTATTTTTGTTGTTATTGATGGGGTCCGTGTTAAGGCAAGCATGGCATCAATAGGTGTGGATTTAACTGCTCCAGTGATTAGGCGAAGAGCCTGATTTTGTATTTGTTCAAGTTTATTGATGTTAGCATTTGCTGCTGTTATTAAAGCTTCAGAACAGTACAAGAGGTTTGGTTTAACATACATTTTGTATGTTGTGTTAAGGACTCTCCTTGAGCAGCCCCATTTAGCACCAGCTAACCTTTTCAGGATTTGCAGTTTCTTTTCAACCTTTTCTGAGATGTTTGTTATATGTTTTTTCCAAGTTAGCTTTCTGTCGAAAGTGATGCCTAAGTATTTGGCATCATCAACTGCTTTGAGTGGTTTACTATTATGTTGTTAGCTAATGCTGGATTTCTGACAATGAAGTCATTAATCCTCTTGCTCTCCAATATAAAGAGAGCAATAGCAGTAATAGTAACCACTTTTTAGAGAGCACCATATTTTTATGTTTTGGCGGTCACATCGCTCTCTCACAACCCCCAGTTAATATTAACTGGTTTGTATTTTAGTGTAAATAATTCATAATTTGTTTTTTCCACATTGATAGTCATGAGGTTTTTGGAGCTCCATTCATGTACTTTGTTTAGGGCTGTTTCTTTTCTGTCTTTAATTAATTCAGGTTTTTTTGGAGAGCCTGAAGTCCAAATGACTACATCGTCAGCAAATAAAGCAATTTTGGTTTCTAAAGTTTTTATTATTGATGGAAGGTCATTTATATATATGTTAAAGAGTGTTGTGCTCAGAACAGCACCTTGTGGAATACTCGGTGTGTTTGTTTATATTTGGAAATGTATGTATTATATTTTGTGGCACAAAATCTTTGTGAAATAAACTGAGTTATCCATTTAAGCATATTACTTTTCACACCTATTGATTGCAACTTCTCAATTAATTTGTTTCTCCAGACTGAGTCATATGCTGATTTGAAATCAATGAATACTGCTAAGGTATCCTCCTTTCTATTGAAAGCTTCCTTGATGTCTTGGCTTAGTAGGAGTACATTTTCACTTGTACTATGATTCTGTCTGAAGCCGGTCTGTGAACTATTAATTAAGTTGTAATATTCTAGGAACCAGTTAAGCCTAGATGCCAACCTTCTTTCCATCACTTTTGCAATAACACTGGTCAAAGATATTGGTCTGAAACTATTAATATTGTTTGAAGGTTTGTTTTTCTTTAAAATCGGGATGATAATGGCTTTTTTCCAGTCGGAAGGTACAGTCATTCTCCAACACGTGTTATACAGTTTAAGTAGAATTTCTTTTCCTTTCCTGCCAAGGTGTTTAATAAACTCTGGGTGGATCTTGTCAGGTCCTGGAGATTTTTTGTTCTGTAATTGTTCTATTGCTAAATCCAGTTCTGTTTCGTTAAAATCCTGAATAAAAATATCATTTCGTATACCTTTTGACTTATTAGTTTCTCTGATAGTTTTTTGGATAGCCTTATCTTGTTTTTTATATGCTTGGGGTATTCTTTGTGACTGAGCATAAAACTTGTTAAGGGATTCTGCTATTTCCCTATCTGTAGTTAAGCTTTTGTTATTATGTTTCAATGGTTCAGTTGTATTTTTTGATAATTTTGTTTTATTAAGGAATTTGTATATTTTATTTCCATCTTTCCTATAGTCCATATGTTCTACAAAATTTGTGAAACTGGCCCTCTTTGCTGTAATTAATTCTTTCTTAAAAATGGCTGCTTTTCTTCTCCAGTTTTGTACATATTCTGGACACTTGGTTCTTTCGGCTTTGACTCTTGCTATATTTCGTTCGTGTTTTAACTTAGATAAAGATGGAGACCAAAAGTGGCTATATTTCTTTAACTTTCCTTTGGGGATATGTGTTTTGGCTGCTGTCAATAATATTTCACAAATTTTTTTATTAATTTCATCTGTTGATTTGAACTCTGATTCTAACAGTATATTGCACTTCCCTTCTATCTCATTTTGGAAACTGGACCAATCTGCTTTTTTAAAATTCCAAGAAGTTTTAATTTTTGGTTTGTTACTTTTATTTATTAGACCTCTTATGGAGTTTATGGTGATTCTAAGGCCTGAACCTGGGTCTTCTATTATTTCTCTTACAAATTAGAAACTAAAAGTTCCACTTATCTTATTAATATTGCAAGGTGGTATAATGATGACTATAGTTTCAAGTTGCATCCAACCTATTCTCAAAGCTATCCAAACAAGTTCAATTAATTGGATAAGTGGAGCTTTTAGCTTTTAATTTGTTCTTAGTTTAGATTCTGTTGCTTCACTGTTATTAGCTTCAATTTTTCAATTGTTCAAATTGTTTGGATAGCTTTGAGAATAAGTTGGATGCAACTTGAAACTATAGTCAGCAGTATAACTTGCAATATTAATAAGATAATTGAAGCTTTTAGTTTCTAATTCGTTCTTAATTTAGCTCAACTATATTGCACTTAATTGTACAGAAGAGTTTGCTTAAGAATAAAAAAAAAGCTCATGCAGGTAACTTGCGATCGCGTTTTGTGATAGCTGTATAAAGTTTTGAACCCTAGTGATAGCCATCAAGGTTTTTATAAATTTACACCACCTCTGCATAAAATGCCTCCAGCACAAAAATCAAAATATTCATGTATTGCTGGACTTGTGCAGCCATGGAAAAAGTGATTGAGGGCATTAGGAGTGCAGGATATTTTAAGTTTCATGTCATGTGGTGGTTTACACAAATCAATATTCCAACATCCAGCCGAGTTTATTGATAGTCTGTTCCGTATGTCTGGGTCTTGAATCACTGCTCACATTTGTATACAGACTCGCAAGTGGTGATTCAAGAGACAGCCTATTTCAGGTCCAACAGATGATAACATATGGAACAGTTGGAAATATCAACTTGTGTGAACTCCACACACACCACATCCATTCAACACAGCACCACCACCGCCACCACCACACACACTTTTTCTAAAAGTACTTTGTTTGGATTCAGGGAGCCTCAAAACATATATTTCCAGTGAAATCTTGACACCGAATTTTTGAGTGGAATACAATACTTCTCTACTTACTATATGAATTAGAGACAGTAAAACAGAGCATTAAATGGGAGAGCTATTAGTCTAATAAATGCTCAATAGCTACATCATTTTGATTCATTATTAGTTGTTTTATTTATTTCTTACTCATAGCATGGTACACAAAATGCTGTTCAACAAACATGGTGTTATAGTTATGAGTGTGCACTCTTTTATGTGACTTTTTGTTGTTATGTTGAAATATAAAGTGCTCTGCCATTTTCTTTTCCACCATCCTATTGTATTTTCATTTGAAATATGAATACAGTTAGAAGAATAAGGCTACTATGTTTCAAAGAAATGACTTAGTTAACTTTAAGTACACAATTGTGCATATGTCGAATATAAGATTCCCTTGTGGTCTATGGGAAAATCTGAGTCAGCTGGAGAACTATGTCATGCGAACATGTTGTCATGGTAGCTCAGTGGTTATGAGCAGCTGTGCATAGAGCAGAAGATTCATGGTTTGAATCCCAGTTATGGTATTGAATTTTTCATTTCTGATTCTACCATTCAAAGTTTGCCTACGTACAGTTTGTGTGTGTTAGAACATCAGTTACCATTAATTGGCCTACTATATGGCAGGGATATCATGTTTGCAAAAATTTCTGAGGAGCCCTAATTTGCATCTCAGTTGGATTAAGTTACCTGAATGAAGTTTTCTCAGAACCTTTCCCTTATTCTGGAAAGAGTCTGCTAAGTCTAAGCTATGTAGACCTTGTGCTCTTTGTACATTGTTCCAACCACTTCTTTCACCTTCTGGTATGTCTCCTAGTTAAGTGGTGTAAAAAATAAGAGGGGGAAGTATAACTACAATGCAGCAGAGGCTTAAATTATAGATGTCCATAGTAACATATCTATAAACTTTCTTAAATTTATATTTGAGTACTCTTTGACTTAGACTTGCTCCTCATTTTACATTACCTGATTCTGATCTCCTTACAACCTTACTCACATGCTGGCTCTGGTTATGAATACACATCGTCCTATCGAATACTTACATGCACTTACATGCTCACTTTTTCATAATGTTTTATTTTAACCCTAGCAATACCAATGGAGCAGTGCCCACCTTGTGTAATATTTAAATTCTGTGTTTTAATTTTTTTTATTAATGGCATGCAGTTAATAATTGAGTACCTGGGTGCAACAAGAGCGTTAGTGGAAAAATGCCATGTTGAGATAAATGGTTTCAAAGTTTTGAAACTGTAGGAATCGTTTAATAAAACACTAATACTTTGAGAATCAGATTTACGATCAATAATATGCAAATGTCTAACAGTTTGTCATAAGATCCTTTCAAATTGAATAATACAAAGATAAATATTGACATATATAGGAACAAAATTAACGCTGTTATTGCATAGAATGTACACTGTTCAGCCTTTTTATATTATAATTGTTATACTTTTAATACATTTAGGATTACTGAACAATCTTTAGGCCTCAGATTCTGATTCAACATCTGACACTTTATTTGGGACATCATTATTCACACATTCTGTGTTTTTTGTGCCTTAGTATTGACAGATGTTGTTTGTTTCTCTTTTGTTGTTATGTATCCCATCAAGATCGCATTCTGAAGTACTTTGTCACTGCGGCCCCAAAATTTAACAAACAGTTGTTCCTGTTCAACAATTTGTAAACTCTGACAACACCTAGAATAAAATTGGAAAAAATATAGACTATATAAAATAAGCAAAACTTCACCCATATCTAATTCTGATCATTTTATGTTAGCATTATTAATTTAAATTCACATGTTTCCTTTGTCATTGTTGGCAGCCCGCTAAGTGCTGCCAACAATGAAGTTATTAAATTGATTTTCATCTAACTAAAGGAAAATAAACTGTCCACTAGAAGATATTGCAAAGAAAAATTAAAAAATACATACCTCTTCTTGCAACAAGATTCAACTGGCTTGAACTTCTTGGCTGGTATTTACTTTCCTGTGCGTTCGGATAGATACATCTTACCAGAATTTCGATGTTTCTTAGCAACATTTCGTTTCCACAATTCGGAATTCCGTTGTCTCTTTACCCCAACACGGTTACTTTCATTGTCATCAGTGATAATTTCTTCTTCCGAAGTAACATACTCATCAATTATTGCGTTCATCTTTACCTAGCCACGTGGCGACAATGAATGGCTTGGTCATGAGTGCAGCTAAAGTGTAGCGCGCGATCTACTTTCCAAAGAGCTCCTGCCATCAAGTGACGTCGTACCGAACTAATTTTTATACAGATGATAGTTGAATGTTTGACAAACACAATACAAGCATTTATGCAATAACAGCGTTAGCCGGCTAACGCTCTTGTTGCACCCAGGTACTCAATTATTGTCAGTCACTATTTCTACTACTAAATTGCGTAATTGTTTCAAAGTTTTCTTCATTGGTCTCTTTGAGAAACAAGAAATAGCTATACAACGTTAAATATTAGTTCTATAAGCATGGGAAGATATAATACCCAATTTTAAAATAAATTTGTTTTAAAGTTGCTCAAACATTTAGTTACCAGAGGTGGTCATAAAGTGGGGCCCCCTCCCCATTGGTAGTAGGGGAGAGTGGGCGAATTCTGCGCACTTAAGGTCGAGCAGCCATACTGACTAACAGAAATGTTATTAAATTCCAGACTTTGTTTCACCTGTAACTTCATTAAATAAGCTTTCGAAATAGTGCAATTCCAAAGGCATCTTGCACTTTTGAAAGGGTGTTAGGTATTGAAAACTGAAAGTATACAATGTGCAGAATTAACCTACCTGGATGGGTAATTGTGCGCGCCGTATATGCTTGAAATGAACTTGAATATATGTGTCATAATTATCTTTAATGATAAACTAAATGCTACAGAATATTATATCAATTGCTAACTCCTATTACAGACACAAATCAACTGTCCAGATGTTTCACTTAAACTGCTTTTTAGTTTGTTTTTGTTTTCTGAGGCAGAGATCACAGAAGTTATCTTCTGCTGAATCCCATGTGCTACATTCTTCGCGGGACCACCTGCCATACTGTAAACATCTGTACCACATCTCATTATCACGTCCAAACTCATCACACGTCATAGTTTAGGTATTGGAGCAACATAATTTTCATTTTCATCATCATCACCACACAGTTGTTTTTCACTGAATTCATCGGCATCAGATTCACTATCTGAGAAATCCAACTGTCGTTTACAGGACAGCAGCCGCTGGAATATTATGTCGATAATCTTCTTTCTGAGTCTCCTCCTCAACTACTTCAACTTGCAGATCCAAATTGTCAGAGGAAGGATAAAAGTTCGTTTCTGGTGCTACTAGTATTTAAATACACGAGGGACAATTCTGCGTGCCGCGCAAATTTGCCCACCATAAGAAGCGCAGAATTACCCGACATGGCATACATTCTTCCATCTAGCGTGGATACTTCAAAACATGCTTATTTCAAGCAGTTTTGTAGACATGTCAAGCATAAACAATTCTAATTTAATAGTAATAGATAGATGAGAACAATTACACCATATCCATGCCATGTCTACCTTGCTCTTTAATGCAACTCTGTAACAAGAAATATATGCCCGAACTGTTGCAGCTCACTGACTGCAGACGAATAGCTGTAATGGCGTCTTCCTCAACACACTAGTTAGTCAAACTGTTGAGCAGATGGCGACACCGGACAGAACTAGAAATTCAGAGCAGGACCAGAGAAACATAGCAGCGCAGAATTACCCTCCTGCGCAGAATTCGCCCACCTTCCCCTACAAGTTCTATAATATAATAAGGATTGGAATAATATCTAATGTGAATCGTGGAAAAAAGTAAAAAAGGAATATTTAAACAATGCTAATTACTATTTTTAGACATGACAAGATACAATACGTAATTATAAAATAGATTTGCTTTAAAATTGCTCATATATTTTATTGCCAGTGGTGGTCAGAAAGTAACCCCCCTCGTTGGTAGTTTATGTTCTGTAATAAGGCTTGGTATGGCTAGGATTAATACACCACCACATTAAATGTACACTCCTTCCCTAACACTTTGTTGTTTACATGTCTGTAAAAATATTAAACTTGGTATTTCTTTGGTACTAGGTGTAAATGCAATCGTGTATACCGGCTTGGTATACGCTGTGCGGCGATCTGGTTGCTGGCAGTAACTTGCTGGATCAACGACCGCTTATTCTGTGACACATGGTCAGCCATGAATTTCCCATACCTGCATGCCTTCTGGCATGTTTTCATCTTCATTGCCTCTTATACAGCCTGTGTGCTCTTTGCATATTTCTCCGTAAAGGATGAGAAACCTGAGCAGACTCCAATATTGAAATATTGGCCACGGGATAACTTTGAGCTTGGAATACCATATGTGACTATTCGTAGTTATTACAAATCTGATGGTAATCAGATATAACTTTTCTAATGTAAGTGTTTGCTTCTACTCATAACCAATATTTTGTTATGTGAGTGTTAGCTTGGTTTTTCTAATGGCACACTGTATATTTTTGTGTATTAACCAAGAAGTGTGTAAAAATTGAAAAGTATTTTATATGAACTTTCTTCATTATCCTATGTACTTCTTTGTATTGCACAGTAATGCTGTGCTATCATTGAAACAGATTCAAGTATCATCACTTAAAAAGAGGCACTTAACTATGAAAGTTAGCCTTATTTTTAACTTGGATTTCATTTATAATGATACAAATAAGAGAAAGTTTGATTACTTAGCTTTAGGTATCAAACTTTGACCATACAAACTTCTAAAAATTTAAAAAAAAAAAATGTGCAGGTATGTTTTTAAGTGGTGATATTAAATCTGTAAGACAATTTTTAAAAAGGAATTTTAAATAATGAATGCATAAAATGAAATAAAATGGTGCTGCTTTGTTGGATATTATTTTACCAGTGAATAGTAAGACTTGTAAGTCATGCATTGAAACCATCCTTTTGTGAATAACTTTTGATAAAACTGTTTGCCAGTACATAGTATATATACCTAATATTATTATATTACTTTCCTGTTAGCATTAGTTGCTTGAAGTGATAATGAAAATCTGCAAGGTTTGCCTAAAGCTTCGTAAATGATACAAGTTATGAAACTACATCACAGAATTTGGAAAATATATTTTTAAAGTCAACAATTCTAGTATATAAACAAAGCTTTCACAGACACCATTAATACTACAAAATGAATAAGCTTTTTACTAAGTTTTCAGGCTTTGGTGCATTTGATGTTTGCCTTGGTCTATCCAGATGTCATCATAGTCTGATCGTCCACAATATGCTAGGGAGTGCCAAACCCTTGCCTAGGTTTTACTCTGTGGTCAATTCTAGGCAATGACCCGGTATCTGTAGATGAGATGTTGCAATTCGTTGTCAAAATTGGGTTTGCAAAACTACGTAATTTGTGTTTTACACCAGGAGTTTTAATTTTATAGTTCTAGAATATGGATTCTCATTTGTATTGATTTACTGTTAGTGTTTTAACTTTTTATTCTTTTAACATTAAGTTTTTAACGTTTTAACTGTTTTACC
The DNA here is from genome assembly GCA_030765045.1 of Tenodera sinensis. Lineage (NCBI taxonomy): Eukaryota > Metazoa > Arthropoda > Insecta > Mantodea > Mantidae > Tenodera > Tenodera sinensis. The sequence goes on from CM060971.1 coordinate 5,572,027, forward strand.
ATTTTAATTTTGTGTTTTAGCTTTCATCTTTTAACTACAAGTTTGTGAGTATTTTAGACTTTAAAATTTGACTTCGGTCCCAAATAACCTAGCTGTCGATGGGCCTTTAAGCTGCACTCATTCACTTACTTACTACTAGTCTGTGACATGTAATCTTGCAAACTGACAAGTATTTTTGTCTTTCAATGATATATGTATTAATCTGATAGTTTTCCTCGCCCATATGCCAATGATTGGTTATCTCAAACCAATCATGCTATGTGAGGCTGTTGTTTCTGTGATTCTGTGATATAAATATTGTTGTGACAAGTTTTCTTCCTCATGTTAATGTTGCTTGTTCCTTCTTTCTGATTATGTTATTTTATTTAAAAATTTCTATGGTGTCTTGGTGCAAGTGGCAATGGTATTTTTATACTGTAGGTACAGAGAATTTGCTCACTCAGATGCCATGGCCACTGTGAGAGGAAGTTCAGCCATAGCTGATTTTTCTACCTATCCCATTGCGCAGTACTCCTTCTGTTTCTGAATTCATGCTTTGCTATGCTTTCTTTCTGTTGCTGATATAAGTATTGTCGCAGTTACACAGAGTTTAATAGACACCCATTGCAGAGAGAGAATCTAGATCAGGCATGTCAAACATCACTCCCAGGGTGTGAAGAGAGGAGTCCACCCCTCCTTAACTGCAGTAGCACGCGCTAGTAGAACCGGTTTTCGCTTTGTTTTCCTCGTTCTCCGATTTGAAGGGAGGGAAAATAGGGGAATATTTTCACACTTGGCGAGTGCTGTTTGACATGCCTGATCTAGATAATGTGCAAGTTTTTTGGTTGATTTGTAAGTAGGTTTTAGTTTTATGTAAGTGGCTATTTATGAACACAATTTTTAACTCTTTCTATAAATGGTAAAAATTCTAGGGATAGTGTAACTATCCTTACATTTCATTACATTTAATTGAATGAATAGTTCAACTAAATTCCTTGGAAACATAACCATTGGCTTGCTTTATATAAGTGATTAAATTTCTTCATTCAGTAAGTGTTGTTCACATATTCTTTTCTTTTATTGATGTTTTTGTTGTAGTGCTGTTCTGTTAGGGAAATGATTTACAGTCATTTATGGTATCAAAAGTCCCGTGTTTGTAATAAGAAAATAAAGCCTCAATTTTTGGGAAACAAAATTAAAAATATTTTGAAGGTGTTGGCATTAGCCTTTAAATCCAACTATTTTCTGTACTCACATAGTTATATACTTGAACTTAGTTCCTAAACTAAAAATCCGAAAAATAAAATTTATCTGAAAAAAAAAAAAAAACATTTACTCTTGTTACACTTCATGCCAGAGTATTAGCTTAGATTTGAGACCTCAGATGATGAAAGTGCCAAACCACAGCTTAAGAGAGGCAATTTTATTCTACCTTCACTCAAGGCATTGTAATATGGCCAAAAACTCAGTCTAACAGGGCTGCTTTGTTAATTCAGTTTGAGTCAAGTTAGGAGGATGATAGAGGACTTGCCATATTCTACATGCAAATAGTGATTTTCAGGTTCACAGAGCTCAAAATGCATCAAATTATTCATTATCACAGTCACTTATCTGGAAATTACAAAGACAAAAAAAAAAAAAAAAAAAAAAAAAAAAAAAGGAGAGATACAGACTTTAAGACATATCTTCTCTCATCAACCTTCCATAACATAAATGCTTCATACATGTTTTTAACATTGCATAGTTGCATGTTTATATATCTTAAAGGTGAAAAATAGATTAGTTTTCAATTACTGTTCCAAAATAATCAAGTGTCCACCTCCATAGTATAGGGGTATTATACCATATTTTACACAAAACTAATGCACCAGTAAATCTAATGTGCATACCATATTTGAAACTAAAAATTATGAAGAAAAAAAAGGGTTTGTATCAAATATATAGTGCATCAGTGACAGAAAATAATAGGTACTTTATTTGAATTTATTTAATACAACAATGGTTTATCATGTGTGTATATATATAATACCATCAGATTATAAAATTGAAAGTGCTCTATTGTTAAGCGACACATTATTAAGAAGAAAATTAATTTACATGAAATAAGGAAAGTACACATTCAAAATGAATTTATTAGTACAATACCGTAAATACAAGTGTGAATCACCATTACTCACTGTTGCCTTCATCACTGGATCTTCAAAAGTGTCCACTTCAGAAACAGGTTCATTTGCTCTCTCCTCGTCATCGCCGTTCCAGAGCATGTCATCTCGCTGCCAGCCAAAGCATTTGAAATGCAGCATTTTGTGAATGACTTTGCAATCAATGGTGCTTCAATGCTTTTCCAGGCACCAGAGACCTTGTGTGCAATGATATGTGGCGCAGCATGCTTAACTTTTCCTGTCAGGTTCAATTCATGGTTTGGTTCACAAAACCATTTTTCGTACTCCTTCTGAACAGAACCCTTGAAAGGTTTATACTAACCTCCAAGGGCAGTAATATAAATGTTATCCCTCCAGGAATAATATCACTGCCTAGGTTATGTACCTTCTTTTTTACATTGTTGGTGAGATGACCACGAAATGCATTCAGACAGAGCACCGATGCTGCATGGTAAACCCACAGGGACGACATTCCTACACATTTCAGATCCAATCCTGTATCAATGATTTGGTCATTCATCACTTCTCCTGGTTTCAAATAATGTCATAAGTGAATAGTTTTTCATTCTTAGGGGTTTTGGGACATGTATTCCTCTTGAAGATTAAGAAAGGGGGACTTTGCATCCATCCACTGTGATTGCCAGCATTACTGTTTCATGCTTTTCTTTGCACTCTGTTGTTTTCACAAATAGTAGCTATTTTAGTTGAGACTCACTGGATATGTGGTGTTTTCTTATTCTATCTCCCAGGTCTCTCCATAGGTGTCACTGGGGTTGAGATCCGGATAAGTACAGGTGTTTTCAATGTGTGTGCAGTATTATTTAGCAACCACAAATGGAATCTCTACAGTATGTTTAAGGTCATTGTAGTAATGGTCACCTAAATTTAACTTCTCAGCACTCTTCTTCAAGTTGCCTTTTAGTATGCCAACATATATCTGTCCATAATTCCCTCAATGAATACTGGTTCCCCTACACCAGAAGTAGCAGTGCATCTCCAGACCATAATACCACCACTTTCCTGTTTAACTGTTATTCACAAATTTTGAATATCCAGGGCTCTATTTGGCTTTCTCGACATTTGCATTTGGCAGTCATTATGAAATATATTTACCTTCATCTGCAAATAACTCTTTCCCAGAATGCATTGTCGTTTCTTACACATTCGTTTGCAATCACTAGTCTCCTCTTTTAATTTTTCTGTTGATACATGGCTCCTTTCTGGGTTCCCTAGAATGGAATCCAGTACGATTGGGCATTGTTGCATATGTAGAAGAACAGTATGGGAAGCAGTAATGCAACAATTTTAGAAGAGGCAATTTGCAGATTTTTCTTCACCATTTTCATTACCTGCCTTTGTTCCTCAGAATTTAGTTTCTGTGGACTGTTCACTTTTTCTTCATCTAGTAGCATATGGGTTTCTTTAAAATGTTTAACGATACTCTGAACTCTTGAACCACTTCTTATGATGCAAGAACTCTCAGAATACAATTTTTTCTGTTTTTGTAATGAAACAATCATCTCTCTTAGGTCTAAAGATGTTTCCTTTCCTTTACAACCCAATTTGACTTTCTGCTGTTCACCGGTTATTCCATACAACACGACTAGCATGCAGCACTGCACAGGTGGGTTATCACATAACCATCTGTTCTTTGTATACCATCACTACATGAATACTTATGTCCCACGTAAAATACAACCCTTGAGAAAAGACATTTTTTTATATTTGTACAACACTGTATATGTAATGCCAATATATAAGTACGTTAATAGGATGTTTAAAGTACAAACGTGTGACAAGTGTTTGCATTTTTAAGCCAAGAAATGTTTCCATTTTATTGGTAGCTGTGTGAATACTTATGTCCATGACTGTATATTCTTGGAACTGGTTAAGAAATGCTCAGATTTTAAGGAGTTAATTTGCAACTGCATAATTGGATCAATGACCACATAAATGGAATCATTGTAGATCAACATTATATTATATCTTTACTATGTAATGAATTGCATTTAATTGAATCTCGAGCTTACATGGTGCAGTAGCTTAATTCTTGGTATCACTTCTGAAGAAAAAATAAACAGATCCTGTATATTTCAGGATGAAGATCCTATGTTTGGCAAGGAAGGAGAGAGAAATGATAGGTGGTGCCTTTATTAGAGTAACAGTCTTTTAACTGAGCTTATAAAATGGTTAGTTTAGTTATTAGCCATTAATATCTTGATAATTGCTTCAGAGTTGCAAGCACTCTGATAAGTGATTGTGAATAATGAATTATATTTGTGCAAATGAGCTCGAAGTTGGGAAGTAGAAAGCATTAGGAAAACAAAGTATTTAACATTGCTACAAAAAGTATGAAACATGATTCAAATTTCTTACAATTGAAATATATACAATTTTTACCTGGTTTTAGACATGGATTAAATCTATGTTTAGTTCTTAAAATCTTTCTCTCTTTTGCTGTCTTAAAGTACCCTAATTCTTTGCCTCCTAAATATTCCCTCATGATTTTATTCCTTTCATATCCTCAGATTTTGTACATTTTTATTGCTAGACATTATTCATGATTTTGGCTCCCAAATACCCTTGTATCAATGAAACATTGCTTCTCTTTGCATGCACACACTGCTGTTCCTAAATCCTTTACGATATATCCTTGTTCACCTATGCATATCCTTTGTGCTCTTACTTATCACAGTTATCAACATGCTTCTTTCTGTACTGTTTTGTACAATCTTATAGAACTTTTACTTCCAGAACTTCACCATATTTATTGCTTCTAAATACCTTCCATCCTCCTCACTTTCTTCTAGAATCCTATTGAACCTTTTTCTCCTCTCTGACCATATCCTCAATCTCTTTCAATGTTTCTTTCAGTGTGTTCCACCAGTTGTCATTAAGTAAAGTGTTCTTTGGTAATTCATAGAAGTTTTGATAACATCATCTTCTAGTTTCCAATTTCATACAAGTATTTCTAAACTCTTTCAATCATCATCCCTTTTCTTTCCAATTTGCCTATTTCTGCAAATGTTACACCTCTTGGTATTATTTCTGGTATGGACTTAATAACTCTTTATAAAGCATTCTATGTGTTATATAAATATTGTACACAATTTCTGATCAATTCTTATTCCTTTAGTAATCAGCAGTGCTTGCAAGATACCACCCGATCCCGGCACTGCTTTGAGAATAGCATGAAGTAAAATGCCCTCCTATGACATAAATAGCTTGAGGAGCGGATGGCCCCGGCAAGTGAGGAGTGATAGGGGGAGGGTAGAGGTAAATGAAACTATCTTACAGGTCATAATTTCTGTTATACCTTCCAAACTCAGCACATACGAGTAGCAATGCATTCCACCCCTCCCTTGACCAAGAGAAAAAGTCAGACTACATCAGCTGTACACTGCTAGACGCATTGGGTAGTATCTTGCAAACACTGGCAGTCAGTGATGCTGGCTATTACATTTACTGCCTTCTTGTTTTGAGATCCTCCCTCCAGTGCCCTTAACCTGTAAACCTCTCAGTTGTCAAATAGTTGCAGTTACCCACATTTTCCAGTAGGACAGTGATATCATTTTACGTAGATGAGTTATTTTTTTAGAGGCATGCATTTTATTGTGCTGTGTGCCAGTTGTACTAGTGCAGGTGTCTGTTCTGACTACTATTTGTGTTAATTTAATAGCATTTTATATTTAGATGTTAATTAATATTCAAAATATTTTACCATTGTATCTTAAAAACTGTTATTTTTCCAACCCTCATTGGTTTCATGCATGATTTACATATGGATAACTGACATTTGAAGTGAAGATATTCAAATGAGATTACTATACAGTATTGGGATGTATTTGTTACAGCATCTGAACTTCAGTGAAATTCATGTGTAATCAATGTCTATATGATATTCTAGTGACATGAGTCATAATAATGTATTTATCATTAGCAATATTTTGCTAATATAGTACTCTGTCAGTTAATGGTTTTAACTAATGTAAGTTTTTTCAGTTTTATAAATAGTTCAACTATGAATTTGTTGGACAGTTTGTGTTATGTAGTTTACAATCAGGGACTGGATTGTCATGCAGATCAACAGTAACTGACCCCTCTTTGCAACTGAGTAATGTCTGATACATTTTAAGGATAATGTGATGCCTAAAAGTTATTATTTTTCTAACATTATTAACTCCTATCAAGAATAATACTCAAGATTATTACATTAGTAAGGTTGCTTTCCAGAGCAGACAAATCATAATACTTGAGTGCATGATTTAATTCTGTTTCTTGCCACTTAGAGTAAGACTGCAGGCTACTATGCATAATTTGAATGTTTTAAGACTTTTTTGTTCTAGTGTAACATGTTGCTAAATTCTAAATTAATATGTTCCTGGTGTTCATTTTATGTTATTTGATTTGATTTATTAGTTGTAACAATCACATGGAATTCATGACATCAATATACAAATACAAATTTTTATTTTATAGATAAGAAACAAAAAAGTAAAATTAAAGAAAAACCAGGGAAGCTGTTTTGTAATACAAAGTACATCATAGTATACTTAAGTTGGAATCTATGACAATGTTGTTGTTGGCTAATGCTGGATTTCTGGCAATGAAGTTATTAGTCCTCTTGCTCTCCAATATTTTAGTGCGCTCCATAAAGCTAGTAAATAAGTAGCCTTATAATGTAGAAACCTTGTGTAATAAAACAAAAAAATGAGCCATTGACAATGAAGCAATATAAATTCACAAATCATAATAAATATTAGTGAACAAAACTACTTATCTTTTATAATTATGTATTTTTCAATAGGACTACTTTTGTAAATCAGTTGTTTGCATCATGAACTTGTTGATTGAAACAGTCAACAAGCTGATGATGCGAACAATTGATTTGTAGAACTAGTCCTGTTGAAAAATACATAATTATAGAAGACAAGTGCAGTTTCAGTCACTAATATTTATTATAATTTATTAACATATCTTGTAATTACAGTTCAAAGTTTCCTATCAGTCATGTGCTGTCTTTTAAGTATGATGGTACATTGTGTAGTGCAATAGTAAGTTTGGAATTTAAAAATTAATATAGCTTTTAGCATGTAAATAAAGCAAAGGTTTGTTTTAACTACTTTGTTGCATTTAATGCCAAGATTATGATTAACTTTATTTAACGTGAATTAATGTGACTGGGTGCAATGTGAAGTAAGAAACTAGAAGAGCTATTAGGATGTACTTAAACGTAACATAATGGGAATGATTCTGATTGGTTATTCTTCTGCTCGGCAGACATGGCAGATACTGGAAGCAGCTCTGTTTTTCTAATCAGAGGTTATGTTTACCAAAAATGAAAAGAAAGAGAATACCAAAATGTATAGCAAGAAACATTTTTAAATGACAAATGAAGTACTATGAAGGTGGCCATAACCTACTTTAGGAGCTAAGCAAAGGAAACAGAAAGAGTTTTGATGCAAATAGTTACAAAGAGAAACACAATTTATTTCTGCGTGGCACATCTTGCCGATTGGTTCAAATAACTCACGTGATGTCCAAACTTGACGTAATGTGAAGGAAAAGTTTGGCATTGCCAAACTCTTACATTTTGTCACATTAAGTTAAATCACGTTAAGTCGACCCTAAAGAGCTCCATTTAATATAATATGTTAGAGCTTCCCATTATATCCCATCACGTTAAGTTACATTATGTTAAGTTTATCATAATCATGGCATAATATCCTAAGTTTTAAGAGCATAAGTGCCTGCATATCTCAGTGAATCTTATTGCATAAAAATCCAGTCTTTAGTCAATGCTTGTCATTAACTATGTATCAGGAACGTTTTTGTAACTCCACAGATCATTGTATAATTGTATATAATATAGAGATCTTATTGAACAATCTATCGTGAGATAATCAGAATACTTTGTTATACAGATATTTTTACTTCTACAACCTCTAACATGTATCAGGTAAGAAATCCAGAGAATTTACTCTGTTCCCTTTGTGTTTATACTGAAAAATTCTTAATTTATATAGAAAATAGCTAGTAAGAGCGATGAAGTGGTCAATTGAAATTGAAAAGCTAGTGAGTTGAGACACATCACTGCTTTATGTATTTACTTGAACAAGTCCCATTTCTAAAACACTTTCAAGTAAGTACAGTACAACATTTAGTGATGTTAATATCTCGACCCACCCACTCTTCAATTTCAACTTTAGTATTTTGTCTGAATGGTAAAGGTAAAACAGACAGAACAGTAATCATTGCATACATTTGCTCAGCAAGTTGACAACAAATTTGAAATATTGACTGAAAACATGGCCAATAATATTTTGCATCCAAACTTAATCCAGCCCAGTACCAATAGATCTGTGAAAGGCAGCAAGTATGTGCTTTATTTATAGTGTCAGTATTTAAATAAATAGGTGATGTTGGAGAGCTCTTGCAAAGTGAAAAATATTGTGTAACATTTGAGTATCAGAGTAACAATTGAACAATGGGATTTAGATATTTTGTTAAAAAAATTCAGGGTTCAAAGAAATACAAAGTGTTAATAAAGCTTCAATGCATTTTTGAGAAAAACAACGTTAGAATGAAACCATTACTTTAAATGAAATTCTAACACATTTTTTTCAGCCATGTTCCACATTTCAATTATGCATACCACTCCCTGCAATGCACTGTTGCACGAAACACCTTTCTTAGTATTTTTGCCTTGATGTAAGCTGGTTGTTCCTGTAGATGGTCAGTAGAGTCTATCTTACAAGAGACTTTCCTACATCCACAGTTGGAGCAGAATGGCACCCTGAAAACTGGTTTTACATCTTTCATTTCATATGGATTGTAGGTAGTGCATTTCTACTTAGATGGATTGGTGGGAATCACAAGGTGTTTCGGATCCATCTTTTCTGTGTCTGACATTGAATTTGTTGGATGTGGATACATAAAAGTTGCAGGTTATAGCATCAAAATAAATTCTGTTGCTCATTTGATGCTCTACATCACTCCTACAGAGTTACAGAAGGTGTTTTCTGCAGCTTTGCTTAGCTGGGAGTTGTGTATGAAGCTACACAGTGGTCATGTGGAATGTGACTGATAAGAGAACTTGGACGGATTATGTGTTAAGGGATTCATTTAAACTAAAGACTCATATCTAATGTCTGTGTTTTGAAAGCTGCTTCAGAGATTTATGAACACACTTTACTCCATTTTTGTTAACTTAAAAATGTTGTAATGAGTGCAAGATTTGTTTACCAATTCTCCCTGCAATATGATTTGCATTTACTTTCCAGTGCATAGCTTCTGGAAATCCTTTCACCAAACTTATATTTAATATTCTGAACAATTTTTATATTAACTTAAGTGAGTTAGGCAGGCATTGAAGTTTCTGGGAGAAACCCAAATCTCTGTTAGTGTCCACCACGATTCCTTTACATTTTTACAAATGAATATTTTTCCGAAAAACAGGAGTGCCAAAATAAAATATCCGAATACCATTTTATGAAAACTTTATTTACAAAATTCAACGTTTCTGAATACATATTTATTTAAATATTTGAAAAATAACCATCGTATGTATAGAGCAAAATTATGAAAGTATGAAGGTATGTCTGATGGTGCGTAAATACTTGAGCTATCGATTTGCAGTTTTAAATTGTCCATATTGTGTAGTATTGTTGTAATTGTTTTCTGCAAGGTCAACTACTGTTTCTTTGGGTTTCCCCATACTGAATGTTTATAAAAAATTCCTGTACCAATGTTGCTATATCTCCTTGTTCCTTTTGAAGTTCTGTCGATGCATTATAAAAATTTAGATGATGATTATCCAACACCAGCTGGAATCAGTTGTGGAATCCTTCACCAATGTTATTGGTGTAGTGTTCATTCTCCATTGTAGCATTATATTGGTTCCACCACTCAAGCCGATAATAGAGTTTCACTGCTCGTCTTCTGCCTGCAACCTGAAATATAGTTTACATTGAAATGATCCAATATTTTCAACATTTCATCACATGGGAATTTTGTTAATTTCTGAAAACATGTAACAATATCTGCTACTGGGAGGAACGTAAATGACAATATCATGTGGATTTCAGTCTTAATTGTCGATTGACTGGGTTGTTATAAGTTTCTTGCAATCCATCTGCTTGAGCTCTGCTGTATACTATTTGATCTTCACCAGTGGCAATACCTCATACAGTACACTCTTTACATTCTACTTGTTGACATTCCCAGTAAATTTTACCATCAGTCATTTTTTGGTTCTATAGTAAACATATCCTTCATGTAAAAGTTTCAACCCACTTTTTCCTGAACGAAGTACTTCAGGCCTCCTTTACATGTTTAATTGTAATCCTAACCTTGCAGATTTTGACAAAATGTAATTCTAACCTTGTAAATTTCGACAAACTTCACAACTAACTACTACTCCTTAGCAATGGTGTACGTACATTCAAAAATACTTTAAGTACACTTTTTGGTAGAAGTTAAATGTAAAGACATGTTGGAAAGGTGTCCTTTTGAAAATATGCTTTTGGAAAAATGAATTCGGAAACTGGAATCAGAAGAAAATGTCTGGAAAACTGGTCATTCGGATATTTAGAACACAGAAAAATATTTTCGGAAGAGTGGGTGGGAATGGTGCACCACATCCAGTCTAAACAATTTTTCCATTTTTTGAAGTAATGTCAGCCGTGTTGTTCAGTTGACAGTAACCTGTATTCAGTTTTTTAGAAATGTGTCGACAACTTGTATCATGTGAGTTTGCCTGGCGTACAACATTATGTTTCTAGTCAACATATTAATTTATCAACATAGCAATGACGTAGTAACTTAGCATATTCAGCACATGCCATTCTCACTATTGCCCTTTGTCCATTTTGACCTCTGGGCAGAGGCCTCTTGGGCCATGAAGTTTAGTTTTGAAATTAATTTCTGAGGTGTGCTTAACACAGAGCTGTTAGATATCTGATGATATAGGAATTGTGAATGTAAGAAAATCAGAATTACTAAATCTAAAGGTGAAATTGAAGGTAACTCACACCAGTAAACTGATAACACGAGTACTAATAACTATATTGTTGTGCACCCATAAAACATATTCCTATCCTGTTTGTTTTGTACCATCATGCTTGGTCAGAATCCTTGGATCAGACACCCCTTAACATACACATTTTTTCACATAAAAAATCCTCCACAAGTATATATGTAAAATTCTTTTATTCATATTTTGGTGTTAGAGCATTGTTGCTAAAATAAGAATATACTTATTCAGAAGTTGTAGAATGACTAAAAACAATTACGAGAGAAGTTTAAAAAGAATCCAATGTTCGGAAACAACACTTAAAATTTACTAATGTTGTGAAAAGACCAAATATCAAATAAAATCCACTTCAAGCTGGAAATTATATGTAATACTTTTTGTTCAAAAACTAATGTTTTACATTTTACTGAGGTATTTCAAACATAAATATGCAAGTAATTAATCACCGTTAGGAAATACAATATAATTATAGGATAACAGGTTTTGAATAATAGTGTTAGTTAAATTCATAAATACAAGTTATTAATATAATTTAAATTGGCAGATAAATGCAAAATTATATTTTACAATATTTTTATACTTGGAGTATAGATTAGTTTAATCATACCATTCGAACGGGTGTGTACAAATCCACTCTCCTGCAACCATTTATTCTTCACCTGCTTTCATTCATTGAAGTTCATTTTAAGTTTGTATTACAATTTGTTTTTCTTGCCCTTCCAGATGAGATCTAGAAGGCAGCTCTGCCATGTCTTCTAGTTGTAATATTTCTACACTGACAGAGAATGTTTCAGGGAAATGGGCGAAAATAGTGCAGGGAAGCATCTGTAATTGATTTGCTACAATGCAGAAGTGCATAAGGAAAGTTTTTAAGCCCAAAATCTCAGTTTTTGAAGTTTTGTTGGTTGAAATGTTTCCAGAGGCACTCTTTCGATTTTTCACTGATTTTGCTGCTAGTCATAATAAATATTATAACTTCACAAAGTTCAATAGATGACATTCTTATAAAAGAATGAGAACTTGCACACTCTATGCTGTCTATCTGTTTGTAACGTGGCATCATCTCTGTGTTAAGGATATCAATAATATTTAGGATTAAATTGTTGAATGTCATAATTTGCAAAGAAATTGTGCAACAAAAGTAATTTGTATGTAATAATTTTCAGAAATATTAAAATTTGTTTTATCAAAAAAGAGAATATTTTCAGCATCTTTTGTGAACAGATGAGGGTCTATTATTTTCATAATGCACATTTGTGGCAGCAATAGTGGTTTGTCTCCTTTCAGTCAGGCAACTTCTGTGTACTTGAGGAAATCCTACCTTGTGTATCTTCATATCCTAAAGCTGGATTTAAAAACATTGAGATTTTATATGAATTAGGCAATTAATTTATGAAGATAATAGTAGAAACTTTATCACCAATGGGTAACAAAGCTCTACAAGTGTAAATTGGAATCTGCACTTGTGCATAGTAGTTACTGTAATTATTTGCGAAATCAACAAGATACTCAGAACAATACAACTTCAAATTTGACAACATATTAAAGAACAAAGCAATTCAAATAAACAGTATACAATATAAACACCATGGTTTATGTAGATTACTAAAATGATCATTTTATATTATTTTCAAGATAAACTCAACATACATTTTATGAAAAGTAAATGAATTTTGAAGAATTTTAATTTGTAAAATATGATCTTGTTAGACAATATGATCTCTGTTAGACAACTTATCTGTCTAAACAGAACAGTGTGTTTTTAATAGTTTCTGCTTTATCTTTATAAACTTTTTAGTTTAAAATAATTATAATATAGGAGTAATGCAGAGTATCACACATAGTGATACTCTTTTATTGCTGAGTATAAACAATCTTTCTCAAAGAAGGCTGTCTAACCTCTGTAAAATGCTTGCTTATAGTTTTTTCCCCTAGAAGCTTTTTCTTAAATTGTTTATGCTTACTTTCTTATGTTTTTGGGCTGTCTTTTATCTCAACCACCTAAAATACTCTGGTGACACAAAAACAAAAGTGCAGTAATTAATGTTTTTACTGTAGAATTGTTTGCAAAATCCAATAATTGGGATTAATTTGTGTAGTTACAGCGAATCATGTACAATAAACTTTGTTGTAAAAAAAGTTTTGCAACATTTTATTGTGTTACAGAAGATTAGAAAAGAGTGTAATAGAAATGGATTTTCACATTAGATACTTTTCCTCTAATTTGCTTAGAAACTATTATATAGGCACCTATGTAATAGAAGTTTTTTTTTAATAAAACACAGCATTTTGTATTTACTAGTTCAGATTTGACACAATGTGCAATATTTTCATGTAAAGGTATATTAAAATGAAACAATCTCAGCAGTTAGTAAAGAATTTCAGATTCGTTGCTTCTATTTAAGCTAATACTAGCATAAGGGAACTATTTGTGATAGGTACTATATAATTGGAGAATGTTCAGTGATGGGGTCAAAAGTTTCAATAGTTATTATTGAGGTGAAATGCAAGTTATAAAATATACTAATTCCCAGTCAAATGTGTGAAATTTTATTTGAAATGATCTTGCTGACCTTTAAGGCATTATATAATTTTGCAGTCAGCAATGATTATGAAGGTATTTGTTTGTGTATTTGACATACATATTATTCTAATTGGTATATTTTATTCATTAAAAAGAATTGTGATAAATGTTTATTAAATATATAACTAGTAACTAATATGAAGTCTTCATAGATCATTATTTATACCAAATAATTACCAAAGATAAAGTTTGATATGTATTTTTTGTAATGTAACACTATTGTATGTCAATGTAATCTTTCTTTATAAAGTGCGTTGATTAAATAAAGGAGTGAAATATAGTAGCAGTGTACAAATTTGATAGAATTTTTAAATTATTTATTAATCAAGTCCATTTGCACTATACAGGCAAGTACAGAAGATAATGTGAAATATGTGAGTTAGTCCCAATGAAATTCCTCAAGTAACATTTGCTATTTTAACACTAGAACCCCGGCGCTCGCTAGCTACCATTAACTACGGTAGCGCTTTTTCTTTGCCTTTTCCGTTTACATTTTACATCTTATTTCTTACCAGTTTGATATTGTTATTATTAGGTAACTAGGCCCAGTATATTATCATTAGGTATGTATCAATTATAGGAAAACCGCCTACCTAGGGCATACATTCGAATTTTCTATGCTAAACGTTTTCTCTAATAATCTTGTGGTAATGGAGAGTTAGTTAGGAGAAACAATATTTAATTTAGTAGTATATAAAAAAAGCACGTATGATGGACATATATCCTTTATTTATCTCTATTTTTCAACAGTATGTTTATTCAAATAAAAAAAAAGCTCAAATTCTCAGAAAGGCGGAATATAGTGTAAAAGTGCAACTAAGAATATTTGGGATTATGAACATGAGAACTCAACTTTATGTATAATAGAACAAGTAATATTCCAACACACATCTTTATATTAGAAAACCTATTAGAGCATTACAACTATGATAGTGCTTACACAGAAAGTTACTTTCATTGTTATGAAGTTATGCGTTGCATTCTACACACGTAAGAACTTTTCTAGCTTCTGCTATGCATTTTCCTCATACTGGTTTCTTGCAAATATGACAGGAATTGTTTGCTTTGCTTTGTTCTGTCTGCAGTTATGACCTATTTGACAGTGTCGTCGGCGATTAGGGGTTGGATGTTCTTCGGCAGGATTAGTCTCTATACAACGTTGTCTAGTTCCCAAGTAGGCTTCTCTTAGTTCATCAGTGAGTTGAAGGATGAATCTGCGGCGTGAAGGTTCCTTGCCAGTTATTTCTTGAAACACTATCCAAGCGCTGTTGACAGCATCCAGCTCATCCAAGGAAACAGTCCATTTCTCATCATTTTTTCTCTCTTGCTTCAATCTCTGTACATTTTTTGATATGTCGAAGAATCGACTCACCAATGAACAACTTCCAACCAGATGTATGGCTCCTGTCCCTTACATGTCTCTTAGCATAAGCAGTACGGCCTCCTTTTTTTCACATCATTATGTTGCACTGTTCTACCAGGATTGTGACCTGGGTCGATGATCTGCCACTCAGTACCCTTACCTCTACTGAGAATTTTTGTAAGTGCAGGAAGTTTTTCCTCTTCATGTTGCGTTTTTCTGCCTCTTATTATTGGTTGTGTTGAAGTGGTTGCGTTACCTGAAGCTTTAGTATTACTAGTAGGCATTCTATTTTCACTTGCCGCTTGTGACGCACTCAAATTGCATGGAGTACACAGTGCTGCAAGTCATATTCAAATGATGGTTGTATCAAGCTATGCCCATACCTTCTTACCTCCCTTGCAGCACGAGAATTAGATAAAATGTTATCCTGAATTTGATTTTCTGAAAATAAATAAGCAAAGAAAATATATATGCATATTGTGTACAAACAAGAAATGAATAACTACATAAATGCATCTATTAGGAATACAGTTTCATGTTATGTAATATCTAAAGAAAGCAGAATAAAACTTACCATTCCATTCATCTTCACTGAACGACTCATCTCCCAATTGTTCTGATTCAGCTGGAGGTTGATCATCTACACCACTACCACCTTCTGATATATCATGAAATATAGCTAGGATTTCATCTGGTTTCAAACCACGAGACATCTTGCAGGCATAGATTCACAACGTGCACTACTATAATGAACAGTTGATATGAAGACGGACATAGCAGATTAGTGACAATGAGAAATCAAACGACAGTGCGAGCGAAAGCCTAACAAAATTTTAACGGTCAAAAATGACCGTCGCCGGGGTTCATGGTCAAACATGAAAAAACGCCCACGTAAATAATGACATGCCGAAAATTATTATGCTATATAAAACTAGAGGCTATATCAGGAAAAGTCATAAAAGGCCAAGCTTCGTTTTTAAAAACCAGCGGAACTAAACTTATTTAAATATCAAGAACGGTCAAAATGACCGCTACCGGGGTTCTAGTGTTAAACAATATTACTGCAAAGCTTATCCATATGGAGATGATTGTTTTTTTTTTTAATTTATTTATTATTTGAAGTCGCTTCAACATAAAAGTCATATCGCGACTAAACATTGAGGAAAAAAAGGAGGAAACAAATCATGAAATTTACATTGAATTTGAACATTAACTTTGCATGCTTTGATGAACTTGATGGTTTTCTTGTGATATTGTTGATCACCCAAAGCTAGCTGAAGGTTCTCAGGAACTCCATACTGAAGTCGCTGGTGAGTGTATCTTGGGCAAACAGTGAGCAGATGCTGAACGGTAAGAGTAGAATCACACAGAGTACATTTAGGAGGAAGTTCACGGGACAGAATGTAGGAATGAGTGAGCGCAGTGTGGCCAATGCATAATCGGGTTATTAGCACCTGATCTCGCCAGGTTAGTGTTCTAATTGTTGTAGACAGGTTGGGTATTGGACAGATGATTGTTGATCTACATTGAGCAGTTGGACATCTCGCCAAAAGTATAGCATTTGGCACCTGAGACATTTTGATGACTTAGTGTCAAACGAACATATTACAAAGTGCCTGATTTTCATAATTGCGAAAAGATAACTTTTATCTGCTTTGATGCTTTGTTTTAATGTTTTAAATAGCTTAAATAGTACATCTTTTGAAATACCAAACAGCAACTGTTTCCGAGCAATTATGTATAAACTTGTCTTTAAATAAGACACTTGTTTGCCAATATACTATTAATGCTTTTCCAAATAAAATAGAAACTGAAGAAATATTCAAAACTATTAAAACTAAACAATTCTTAGTGGAAACTGCTATATAGTGTATCTTTGTAAATGTGTTTCAAATATATGAGGTTTTTAGGTACATAAGTGTTTCAGTAAAGGTTAAGAGTTAAATTACGAGTGACGTAGAGATATACTAGCTGGATATTTTGATTATATGTGAGGTTTATAATAACAGGAAACAAATGCCAGGAAAGTAATTTCAAGTCTAATTTGTTGTGTGTTTAGCCATTACTATTAGATACTATTGGACTAAAGTTCAGTCTTATTCTTACATAACTCCATATACTGTTACTAAGAAATAAAACGCACAATAACCAGACCTCTACCTATAATTTCTTCCATCTATAGTTTGTATTGGAATGTGAAAAAGGCATAGAAAATATGGAATTAAAATTAAAAGAAAAAACTTGTATTATTTTCACATGACTTTTTCTACTCTCTTCTACAAACTATTCTTAGAAAAATACTTCTTTCTTGTACCCAGTACGGGCTGCATTTTGTTGGCTTATTTAAGAAATTAAAAATTATGTCGATGTTTCATCACAAAATTTTTGGCTTCTTCAATGGACGACTGCAAAAAATCCATCAGTTAGTCACTGCCATCTGATTGGTCTCATTATTCTGTCCCACTCGTAATCCTATTGGTTCCTTCTCCTCCAATAGGAAGTTGACCTGATGATGGGGTCTTCCATATCGTGTTGAGTGGTTTACCTGTGTCATGGTTCAGACTGCTCTTTTCTTTAAATATTTCTATGCTTTCCCTCACTATTCGATGAGAGAAATTGTCACAGATTGCTATTGTCATCATACAGTGAGGGAAAGCATAGAAAGAAAGTAGGTAGAAGAGTACGTTTTTCTAAGAATAAATGATTACGTAGACTTCCACGGCATTTGTCCATTACTTCTTTCTTGTTTCCGTTATGGGGAGCGTCTTGTTGGCTTATTTAAGAAATAAAAATTATGCCGATGTTTCGCATAAAGCTGTTAGGGCCATTTTTGACAAAATAAAAACTAGTTTAAAGAGTTTTATTAATTACTTCATTATTATTTTATTATCATGATCTTTTTTTTTGTTTTGTTTAATATTAGTGTTATTCTTGGAAGATAATGAACTTGAATAGGTATCATGTTTGATATGTGCGTGACATTCCATTTTTGTGTTGAGGTGTTCTCAACTCCACGTGTGGATCTTTTCCAAAAATGCATTTTTTTTATTATGGAGCCACTGAATACTGAATTCTTAGGTGGAGTGCAGTATTTACTCTAAGCAATAAATATATGGTATTTTGAAAACTGAATGTATCATAGAAAAAAATCTGATGTGTTGCACTCACATGACTTTCTCTACTTGTACTAACCATTCTTACAAACTCTTATTCCTATATCTTCATCGTGTTAGTTGAGATAAACATTTGCAAACATTATCTTATTGCTTATTTCTTTGTAGGTTTAAGGGAAATACGGGAATGCAGTAGGCTTTGAGCGATAGTCAAATCTTTTAAAGCTTTCAAATTTCATTCTCTTTGCACGTCTAACATAAAAAAATGAATAACGATGTTCGATTTGACAAAAGTTTGTTTTCCAAAACTCTCACAAATAGCAAGAATATCTACAAAAATATTTATTTTGACATAAATTGTGTGTTTTAGCAAAATCTAAACTTTTCATATAGTAAGATTTGGTCTATCTTACGGTTTACCAATCATTCAAGTCGTCCAGAGTAAACAGGACTGCATAGGCTATAGCCAGAAAATTCAAATTATACAGTTCATTTGTCATAGATATCTTACATATATGCAATTTTAATAAAAATCGTCATTTTCGAGAAAATCAAATGCTCGAAAAGGTTTCCACGTAAGTTTTGGGTGGAGGAAGTTTCCTCAAAATCTTAGTGTCGCACGGCCTGGGTGGCTCAGTTGGTTAGACGCTGGCCTACTAATCCCAAGGTCGCGGGTTCAAATCCGGCCCAGACCGTTGGTAAGTGTGCTTAAAAATGACAGCTCCACATCAGTAGATTTACTGGCATGTAAAAAAACTGCGGGACGAAACTCCGCACACCGGCGACGCTAATGTGATCTTGGCAATTGATAGCGTCGTTAAACAACAAAATAATTGTTTTTGAAACATATTAAACGTAATCCTCTTGTAGTCGCGCGTGTTTTCATAACGTTACTACTAGTCGCGTGGAGTGTTCCTGATACCCCAAAAATGCTACTCTAATCCCATATTTGTACAGCATATCATTAATACAAGTAGGATTATTGAATAAATGTCTTCAGAATGCTACCTCACCTTGCACGAGCGTATTTTTATATTAAAATATATTACTTTTTTAAGCATATACAGTACTTCGTATTTGCTTACAATATTTGGTAAAATTTTTTTCTTGTATTCCTAGTTTTGATTTAGGTCATTACACATATCACTAAACATTTATTCTGTCTACTCATACAAAGGTTTTATGAATTTAGTAACTATCACATATACTTTTCACGTGCTTTAAATTTGTGCTTTCAAACTTCGGGCACAGTGCGATTAAACTTTTACACTCATCTAAACCATCTTGCAGAAGTTTCCGCATTCTTTCTTGTTCTATGTACTTCGTAAGGATCTATTGCCGAATAAACAACACACAGTGACAACAGACAAGGAATACAACTGTAAGCCAAGGTAACTAGAGAAGGACTGTAAGCTTTCTCAGCGCACAATAACGTAAAGAGCCGCGAGGGGTGTTGGCGACACCCCAAGGCATATTGTCATGGGCGTCGGCAGATTTTTTTTCTAGGGAGGGGCCGCATGTTGGAAGTTTGCAGTCAAACAATATTAATTCATTATTTTACTGTGAAAAGTTATAGTATTTGTTGCGGATAACCGTATTAAGCTGTGCTAAATAAAACGTATTTACATTAACATTAAAATAATCGTCTAAAATAGTAATTGCGGCCCCCCTTGTCCCCCCCCCCACCCCACTTCGCGACGCCCGTGCACATTGTTGCATATTTTCTTGGAATTCAGGCTTCCATTATTGATTCTATTTCACCCAAGACTCTCACATTACTTCCTAGAAAGGTACTAAAAATGATGAAAGTACACTCCTATCCATTATGATATGATACATCAATAAGAACGACTGGGGTGTTCTGAACACCCCTGCGCGACCATTAAACTTTGGTTTTTAACCAACTTTTCGTTTTTTGAGTTATGCTGTCCACAAACTTACTTGTACAACACACTCGCGCACCTTTTTCTAAAAATGCTTTTTTTTTATTTATTTTTTATTTATTTATTTATTTATTTATTTTTTTTAACGTTCAGGGAGCCTCAAAACATAAATTTCCGGTGAAATCTCTGCATCGAATTTTTGGGTGGAATACAATACTTCCTGTAGGACCTACTTTAAGTAGTAGAAAAAGTAAGAATATGTCTCAGTACATGAGAGCTGTATGTTGATATGCATTATGTGTAACGGTACAAGTTAACTAGGGGATGTACATCCTGCTGCGCTATTTATTTTCCTGTTCAGCAGACCAGCCATTTATCTTTATGTATTCCACTCATGCTATTTTTGTGAGCATCCTATTGTGTTGCGCGTGTTGCGGACGTAGAAGAAACAGCAATGAAAGCACAAACTTTCCTGTTTGGTTATAAAGGTTGACGGGGACTGAGTAATTCTATCCTATGTAAAGCTGTTGATATAGGTATTTTTATTTATGAAGTAACAGAACTCCGAGTATAAGCGCTTTAAATATTCACTGAAGGGTACAATCAGCACTCTAAATTCGAAAAGGCATGATAGCAGAGGCAATTCATGTTGGTACAACTGGTTTCTTTTTATTAAATGCATAAAAGTGGTTTTCACTCTAACAGGAGCACCAGGAGCTTTCTCTAAGGAATTAGTTTTATCATTACTTACGAATTTGCTTCTAGTTTATAGTTTAAATGAGAAACAAAAAATAATAACAGCTAATTTTATACCACATTTGTACGCAACTTTCATATTGTGCAACTGCTACCAAACGTTCAGCAAAGTGAATGCAAGAGTGACATGTTTTTAATCGTGTTTCCCTAATTATCCGATTCTTAATTCTTAGAAACTTAAGAAATAAACTAATGAAAGATTGCAAAATATAAGCTCAGCAATATGTTGCACAGTACCTAATTTAAAAATACGTGTTAAAGCGCTATTTTTCAGACTATTTTCGTTTGAAAGCGAAAACAATTCTCTTGCCACAAATATAGTTCTTATGCAGAGAAATGAAAATACACGAGACATGGAGAGAACAACAAAGTTAAAGTATCAGTAATATACGACCCTGTCTCAGAATTGAAGTTAATTTAAAGCTGTTGTCTTAGGTTTACAGAACTCGGTTAACTTTTTATCGAGATAAAACATCTCACTTTGAGGTTATGAATCAGGATAAACAAATCCGGATTTTCGTTTGGGTATGTTATTTGGCTAGCCATGTTGCTTTGGACCCGGCTCTTAAACAAGGACTTAGTGCAAATCAAGCTTCAGGAGCTTGTCAATAATCCTACAGAATTACAGTAACATACAAAAATTGCAGTTATCTGCTCCTGCGCATTTCACAATAGAAAAAAAGACATTTGCCCAGTCTGTGCACATGTTCTGCGATGTGCACATCACAGTTTTGTAAAGAAATCGATGTAGGATATACGGATATATGAACGAAGTACTGTTTACTTTCTAGTTTGTGTAGCATTACCTACTAACGCATTTCGAAATGTTTGGATATCGGTATTCGTCTAAAATGCCTGCACACGATAAGCGCAGAAAGAGTCCAAATATGACCTCCAATGAAAGAAATCTTTTGGTGGAGTTAGTGGAGGAACATTATCAGGTATTAGGAAGTAAGAAAACAGACGGACCAACCATGTTGGCCAAGAATGTGGGATGGCAAAAGATTGCTGAGGAGTTCAATGCAAAAGGTATAGGTTCAGTGAGGGATTCAGCAAACCTTCGCTGTACATGGGAAAATTTTAAAAAGGCAGCAAGAAGAGCTGCAGCTGAAACAAAACTGCAGAACATACTTGCAGGTAACATTTTTGGTTTCTATATATGTATCTAGGTAGCAAGTATGCATGTTTTGTTGGAAGTTAAACCCTGGAAAGTTAAATCAAATTTACAAACTTCAGACCATGGATCTTTGGCTCTCTCTGGTGATGCTGAGCAACATTGGTGAAGTAACCAAGTCACTGGTAGCTCTTTGGGGTGGACTGGATATGTGTAGAGGCTATGCTGAACATAATGCTCAGATTCACTCTGCACATATGTTGAGTAGTTCTGCAAAGCAGAAAATATTCATCCACTTGCTGTAACATTCACTTGGCCACTTTAACTTTTGATGAAATCCTAGCACCTATGTCGGATGAAAAACATTTATGTCAGAAAGGCATTTTGACCAAACTGAATATTGTGTAACTATTAGAATTTTTTCCAGATAAAATTTCAATCACAGTTTTCTTGTATATATATATATATATATATAAGGTTGGCAAGAGCTAACTTGGCACCTAACAGCTACAGGAACGAGGCTAGCCCTATCTCGTTTGCAGATGAGTGAATCCTGTAGCTGTCAAGTGTCTACTCGTCTCTTGCAAACTTTAGACACTGCAGTCCATATCCAGCTTTCTGAAAATGTTAATATATATATATATTTTTTTGCTTTTTATACTTGGTTTTACTCTCCCATCTTTAATTATGCGTGAAATTCCTTCTTACATTTGAAGTTACTTGATCCAGTACCTGTAATTTATCCATTGCATTTAATGGAAGGTCTACTATAGACATTCTAACAGTGTTTCAATTTAACATCTCGTATAATGTTAAAATATTACAATAATATTTACATATATTAAAAAATTTGAATTATTAATGATCTGATACAAACTTTCAGTACCCATTCTCAACTTGTAGGTGTGCATGCTCCATCCATGTCCATTTATTTAGTGAATATAATGCATTTTTACCGAAACTGAAACATACTGTTATGCTGTGAAATAAAAGATTGCATCTAAATCAAATTTCCTTTGTAATTGAATTCATTGACATTCCAAGAGCAGAGGGTGCTTAATGGGGCAAATTTCTTTGATAAATGCTATGTTTTGTTTAGAAATAAATTTCATATTACATAGTTTGAATGAATTGTTTGTGAGTGAATTGACATATGGAGAGTAAAGTATTATTAAGCTGTCCAGTGAAATATATCCACACATTGATTAAAAAAAATGTACCTATACAACGTTTGGTACATTGAAATGAGAAAAAAATTCATATAATGTTGTTGTTGTTAGCTAATGCTGGCTTATTGACAATGAAGTCATTAATCCTCTTGCTCTCCAATATTTTTCACTGATGGAATGGGGTGCTAGAGCTGGTCGGGCATATTTGAAGGTGGTCTTGGTCCATTTCTTGTAGC
The DNA here is from genome assembly GCA_030765045.1 of Tenodera sinensis. Classification (NCBI taxonomy): domain Eukaryota; kingdom Metazoa; phylum Arthropoda; class Insecta; order Mantodea; family Mantidae; genus Tenodera; species Tenodera sinensis. The sequence goes on from CM060971.1 coordinate 5,595,420, forward strand.
AGATCACATAGAGGACAGAGTGGTGAAGATTATATCCCAATTCTGTTTAAATGTGCTGTAATCAACCTGAAGGTTGCAACTGCCGTTTTTCGAGGATACTCAGAAATTACTGTTTGAATGTTTAGTAGTTCCCATCTTTTATTTTTTGATTTTTCATAGTAATATTTTGCAATAACTTTTCTGAATTCCAAGGTGACTAATCTTTTAGCTGCATAAAATGGTGCCCTGGAATCTGAGAGAATAACTGCTTGATGAAAATGTGAAATTCTATACAAAAGATTTTGTAGGGCCATTTGAATTGTTTCAATTTCTCCATCAAAGTTTGTAGTTCCATAACTTAAAGATTTGTAATAGGAAAAGAGGTGACAAGTGACTCCAGCTCCTGCTCCATCTTGGTTTGACATCAGTAATCCATCAGTATAAATATGGAGCCATTCATGTTCCAGAAATCTAATATGGATTGCCTCTAATGTAAATAATTTTAGAACACTAGTTGGAGTATCACTTTTCTTAACTTCTTCTGTCAGGCGTAAATAATATGTGTGTCTAATGTTTGTGTCGGATTGACTTTATATATGAAGGTTTCCTTTGAATTAGGAAGGTCTACATTCTTCTTGATGTCTTGAATTTTGGAAAGAAAGCTCTTCTGAATCTTTAGTGTACCTATGTATATGTAAAATTTCTCTTGTTCCATGTATTGAATGGGAGTCTGATCAACTTTTTGTGTTGAATAAGAGCTGCTTTTTCTATTTCATATTCAATGGGGTATTGGTTGGTTAGCATTTCCATAGCTGCTATTGGGATGGTTTTGATAGCATCTGTAATTAGTCTCAGACTTTGGTTTTGAAAGATTTGAATTTTTTTTGTATTTGCTGTTACAAGAACTTTGCTGCAGTAAGTAAATAATGGCATTATATATACATTGTATGTCATGTTAAGAGTTGCTCTGGAACATCCTCACTTCATTTCTTAGACATTTTGACAGTGAAAGGTGCCTTTCTGCTCTTTGTATTACATTTTCTATTTGGTCCGTGTAAGTTTGGTATCAAATATAAGTGCTTTGCTTCCTTTGTTATTGTTAATTGTTGACTGTCAAAATTTTGTTTTATTTTTAATGGTTTTTCTTTTTCCTCAGTAAAAAGATTTGATAGTTTGATTTTGTTGTCTTACCAGTCATTAAAATTTCTTTGGTCCACTTTTGTAGGTTGGTTAAGGATTGTTGCATGGTTTTTTCTAGTTCTGTACTTCTGTTTTTTGGTTTTGATGTCCACATTACTAAGTCATTGGCAAATAGTGCACACTTCACACCTGATTCTTGTATTTGTTGTGGCAGATAGTTAATAAATATATTAAAAACTGTAAGGCTGAGCACTGCACCTTGTGGCAAGCCACGGTGTACTTGTTTATATTTAGATATATTCCTTCCATATCTGGTAGCAATAAAGCATTGCATTAGGAAATGACATAGCCATGAAAACATTGGACCTTGTATCCCTATATTTTTACTTTCTTTAGTAGTTTTGTTCTGCATGTAGAATCATATATACTTTGGAAATCAATAAAAACTGATACATTACCTTTTTTCTATTGAAGGAGTCTTTGATTTCTTGACTGAGGAGTAAGACTTGTTCATTTGTAGAGTGGAGCTCTCTGAATCCAGCTTGACATAGGTAAATTAAATTTTGTGATTCTAGAAACCAATTTAACCTATTTGACACGATTCTTTCCATCACTTTTGCTGTTATGCTAGTAAGAGCTATCGGTCTATAATTTTTTATTCCTGATGCTGTTTTATCTTTCTTCAAGAGTGGGACAATTTATTGCTTTTCATCATTCAGCAGGTACAGTGGTTTCCCAGGATAGATTGTAGAGTTTTAGTAGTTGTTGTTTTGCTGTTTTTCCAAGGTTTTTTATGAACTCTGGATGTATGTGATCTGGTCCAGGAGACTTTTTATTTTTTAGATTATTAATTGCAATGTTGAGGTCTTGCATATTAAAATTTTGAAAAAAGATATTGTATAGAGTGTTAGGATCACATTATCTTTCTTGTTTCAAATCTTTCTTAAATTGAGAGGTAGATCTGGAACTTAAAAAAAAATTCAATGCCATAGCTGGGATTTGAACCACAGACCCTCCGCTTAATAGGCAGGTGCTCTAGCCATTAAACTACTGTGAAAACTTGCCAGAATGACATTGAATTCTCAAACCATTTTGTATTTCTCCTGGTAAACCACAAACGAAAGAATGAATGAATGAACGAACGAACGAACGAACGAACGAACGAATGAATGAATATTTCTCAACACAAAAGTTACATAATTGGATTACATAATATGGAAGATAGTTTTATTTTTTATAATTATAACATTTAAATATAGTGGCTTCAACATAAAAAGAGTTAATTAATACAGTATTACTATAACTTATTACTACTTTTATGTTTTTAATTTTAAATTTCTTTAATTTTAAAGCTGCATACCTTTGTTCCCCCATTATAAAGAGTGATCCAAAGGACTTCAAACTGGTTGCACTGTGTTTTGCTTGTATGCGTCCTCAGCGCTCGTTGCCAACTGCCGCTGTCATAGAACATCCCGGATGAAACTGTACAACATTTTAAAAACTACTTAAAGGATTTACTTACCAATTTTATTAAAGGAGATGCTGAAACTGGCCACCGTCGTCCATACATTTTTGGCACCTGTTTAGGAAACTATCCATCACTTGCTGTAGTTAACATTGAGAAATGCTGGCATTTCCTGGTGGATATTTTTTTTTAATTCTTCCAGGATGTGTGGGTTTGCCTTGTACACTTTATGCTTTAAGTTACCCCAGAGATAAAACTCACAGATCACCTATAAATCGTTCTGCAAATCGCACTTTCACTTGGCGAGCTGGCTGAGTTAATACATACAAATCATAAATAAATACACGCTGTGCATTAGAAAACAAATGCTGAGCCATAATATACTTTGTGACTAAGTACAGGACAAAATTATAAAGCACACTGGTAATAACTCAATTACGCAGCTCAGTACTGCACTTTCAGAGCAAAGAAAAACAAGCCAACCGCATGACCTTGTGTACAGCAGCTGCATTATCGTGGTTCAGTGAAAAAACACTGCATAGCAGTTCAGATGTTTTTGGGTCTCTGTATATAACATCAGGCTATCTATATAACAGGATTATCTCTTATATCTTTTGTCCAAAAAGTTGATGTTTCCTGTATACCTCAATCAAAATTATGTATCTCCATTGTTCTTTCCTTTAGTATTACCTATTTTCTATAGGCATTTGTGTTTCACTTTACGTATATACTTTCCCAGTTGTTTTACATTTTCCTCTGGTCGCAAATTTAAAATTCTTATACCTCTTATTTCATTTAGTAAATTCTCCTTTTTTACAAAAGGAATGTTTTTTCAACATTGGACATTTTCCCTTAATGTGTCCATTCCTTATCCCACTTAAATATATTATCCCTGTTCTGAACCATGCCAACCCTTCCCTTCCTGCTTTGTCACAAATTCCAATATTGTTTTTCTCTTCCCCAATCCATTTTCAATGATCTGTATAGTTTCAGAGATCTCTTGTTATTAAGATTATCCCATAGTTCCTGTTTTTCTATATCCTTTATTCTGGTTATTGACTCTTTCCACCATTCCTTTTTCATTCTTTCTCTATCGAACCACAGTGCTCCCAAACCCTTTTCCAATAATTTGTATTTCATATGCCCATGTTTCTTTCCCCTTAATTCTTGCTTGCATTAACATGCAAACAGATAATATTCTTATTTATTTATGCCAACAAACTTACTGTTGGTGTTTTTAAACACACAAGCCGTGTGTGGGCAAAGTTTGAAAGGTAGAACTGGAACTTAAAAATTCAACGCCACAACTGGGATTTGAACCACAGACCTTCCGCTTACTGGGCAGACGCTCTAACCACTGAGCTATTGTAAGTCACCATTGGGGTAATTTGTCTCTGATGTGAGACTGCCTTTGTGGTTTACCAGGAGAAATACAAACTGGTTTGAGAATTTAATGCCATTCTGGCAGTTTGTCACAATAGCTCAGTGGTTAGAGCATCCGCCCGGTAAGCGGAAGGTCTGTGGTTCAAATCCCAGTTGTGGCATTGAATTTTTAAGTTCCAGTTCTACCTTTCAGATAATATTCTTTTTCTAACTTCGATATTTTGTACCAATACTTCATCATCACCTTACTTTTGCAGCATAGTCTTCCTAATTCCATTAGAGCTGCTTCATTTGGCAAGTATCTATATAATCCTATTGCAAATCTGCAGTATATATTTGTTTTCCAGCCTTCATCTGGCCCCAAGTTTCTACTCCATACATCATTCTGCTTTCTACTACTGAACTGTATGCTCTTTCCAACCATTTTACTTGCCTGTTTGGTAATTTATTGATACAAAACCTAATCACATTTATTGTCATTTTTCCTTCTGCTAGTGCATTCCTTTTTGATCGCTCCATGTACCATACTTGACGCTCCAATTTCCTAACAATTTCAGTTTCTGAGCCAGTGGCGACTTGTGGCTGGGAAGTTAGGTAAAGGGTTAGTGAGAAAAAAAGTATACTTATATTTATAAAGATTATTTTAATAATTGTACTGACCTATTTCTTGTACATCAAATCAATCCTTCAGTCCTTTGACACTGCAAACTTGTCAGTGATGTCTTTATAGAAAGGCTATATTTTTATTAATTGCACTAGAAGTTCTTTCTGAATCAAAATATTCACTAAAGAAGAAAGTCTCTCTTCTGACATTGCATTCCTCAGGTGTGTTCTAATATGTTTTAGACAAGAAAAGCCTCGTTCCACGGACGGTGTAGTAGAAGAGATTGACAGAATAAGGGAAAACAGTTTATAAGTATCCATAAAGATGTCCTTATCCACATTTAGCATTTCTAAGATCTTTCCAGTGGGAATATTTCTGTACTTCTCATTGGCATACACAATACAAAGTTCATTTCTTAAATGTTATGTCTTGGGGAATACAGGCCCAAAGAAATTTTGCAAGTTTTCAAGTGCACTTGAAGGTATTCTTCAAATTTTGTAGTATCGACCAGGCAAACAAATCAAAATTTTTCATAATCATGAAATCTCTTATTCATTTCCATCAAAATGTGATCCAGAATTTCGTAATACAAGGCTCGACACATTTGAATACACTCATCTTGAGAAAGGGAATTGTACTCTCATGAGAGGTGCATATCCACCATTTTGCTAGCTTTTTCAAACACAATTGAAAAATACTGTTCATTCCTCTTGTTCCTTAGCATATCACAAGTGGTCCTTATTTTTTATACGCAGTAGTTTACATCCAGTGACCTCTTTTGCAAAACATCGGGCAATATATCTGTCAAATAAAATATGTCATGAAACATTACTGCCAGAAACGCAAATTCAAAATTGTTCATGTCGTTCAGAAAGCCTCTGTCAAGCAGAATGTAATTATCATCAGACTGTTCACAGGAAACTATGGCTTTGAAAACCTCTTTCAACTTTTCCCAGTCATCCACAATTATATGCAACAATTTTGAGTTGGAGCTCCAGTGGATATGTGTTACAGTTGGAATGTGTGGTCCCGATACAGAAGTAATTGCATAGGTTCTCTTTGCTGAATGATGGAAAAAGGTAGGAATTCCAGAAATCAAAGAAAAAAATATATGATACTGTCGTATTTTTTTGTAACTTTGTTGCAAGACTAGATTTAAACAATGTGTAAAACAGTGTACAAATACTGCGAAAGGAGCTTTTTCCTTAATTTTTTTCTGGAGTCCATTTAAATGGCCAGACATCACGCTTGAACCATCATTACACTGGCCTATTAATTTCTGCTTGTAGCCAAATGGTTACAAGATGTCCTAAAATAAACAGCATTTCTGATTCTCTGTCGACACATCGTAGAAACCTAAGAAACGCTCCACAACAGATCCTTCAGCATTAACGTACCTTACTATATTACAGAACACTGAGACATCTGTCTAATATCTGTCGTATCATCTACCTGGACAGAAAAAAATCGACAGTTTCCAGTTCAGTTTTACAAATGCATTGATGTAGTCTGAAATGCAATCCAATAGTTCATTTTGTATACTTTTTGATTCGCCACTAAACACACTTTTTATCTAGGAATATTGGTCTGTATTTTTATAGGACTTCTAGATGCTAGCAACGTCAGCAGTTCCTTAAAATTTCCATGAATAATTGAGCCTGTTTCATCGTAACCACAGAATGCTAATTCTTGCTTGCTTAAATAGAGTACTCCATCAATCACTAACTGCAGGAAAAGCCTGTTCAGACATACATTTTAATTGAACTGCACGTTATACAGTCTAGCATTCTCCTTTAGTGCATCTGAAATTGTATTTTGATGTCTTTCAAAAGTTTTCTAATTAACCTGGCATTTTAAACGCTCTGCCAAATCCGAGTGTCTGTGTAATGAATGTGTTATATTCAACAAAGCAGCAAATCCTTCTCTATTCCAAATGTTGCTTGTATTGCTTAAAAGCAAGCATGGCCAACAAAACAATTTCTGCAGCTTTGGGGAGGAGCACAACCATAGAAATTCCACAAACCACGATTGTTTGAAACTAAGATTGTAGCATTTTCCTGAATGTTTCACTTCTTTTGTACCATACATTTGTAGAGATTCAGTAGGGCACCCACAATTTAAAACTTCCTTCTTATGTAGAATGAAGTATCTTCCGGGCTGTTATGCCGTGGTCTGCTGGAGATCTGTCTTCCAGACGTTTCGTTTACAACTGCGGTAAACATCCTCAGTGGCGTTGTCGAAGTCTCCTCGTGGAAGGTATCACTGCAACTGATGCGTCAGCTGTCTGTGGCGCTCTATTTATACCATGCGCAACGTGCGCTGATTGGCCCGGGGCGTGCAGAGGCGTGGTGGCTGGTGGAGGGGGTTGCGCATGGTATAAATAGAGCGCCACAGACAGTCGACGCATCAGTCGCAGTGATACCTTCCACGAGGAGACTTTGACAACGCCACTGAGGATGTTTACAGCAGTTGTAAACGAAACGTCTGGAAGACAGATCTCCAGCAGACCACGGCATAACAGCCCGGAAGATACTTCATTCTAAAGTTTAGATGCCGACCGTGAAAGCCTACGTAGCTTTATGACTTCCTTCTTATCTTTGTCTATCCACCGTGAAAAAGGTGTTTCTAATAAAATACACACTATATAGCAGGATTCATATTTAATGCATTGCTGCACTAAACATAAACAATAAATACCTTACTCCATGTGTTTCACAGCCAGGAAGTAGTGATGAGAAAGAGCTCCATCTACCTCACTTAATGCTCCCAACACAAACAAACTGAAGCAGGTGACATCACGGTTGCTATAGCAACCATACTATATGCTCCACCTCTCTGAGGTTGAAAAGGAGAAAGCTCTTTGCCATCTCTGTGCACTTCACTTCGAGTCCGCGGTAAGATTGGGCACTTGCTTCTACAACAGAGTACTGCGCAGTACAAAAATAGGGAAACAGTAAAAACCCACATACCTGTGAAGATAAATATATTTTAAAAATGTGTGTGGCAAGGTACAAATGTTGGTGAAATGCCACTTCACCTACTTCCCCTGTTCTGAGCCTTCCCACCAGGACTACCTCTTTTTTTTTAATTTGTAGTCTTTCTTTACTACCATGATGTTAGATTTTCTTTTATTTATCTTGAGTCCCCAGTCTTTACAGAATGTACCTATTACTTCTAGGGATCGTTTTAAATCTGCATTTGTTATAGCACCTTTAACTAAACATCTGGAAAAAACAAATTGGTATTTCTCTATTATTTATGGTTGGCAAATGTATAATATTTCTGTCTATTTCCTCAAGGACATCATCAATAAATAAATTGAACAATACTGGACTTAATATACAACCTTGTCTGAGACCTACATTTTATCTGTTAACCTCTCCTTTTCATATTTTATGTGAAATTCATTTTCCTGTAGCTATTTTGAGTCACTTTTGTTAAGTTTTGACTTACTCCTTTTTTCCTTAACTTGACCCAAAGTGAGATAGTAATCAAAAGCTTTTTCTAGGTCCAGAAACAACACATGTCTTCTACCTCTTTTGTTGCTGAGGTTGTAATTATAAAAATATTCTCAATTGTTCTTTTGTCTTTCTTAAAGCCTGACTGGAATTTCTGTTCTTTCTCCACCCAATCTTTTGGTCTTTTAGCTAACACTCCAGTAAAAGCTTTGCCTATTACTGAAAGCAAACTATTTCCTCTATAATTTTCTGGGTTCCTAACTTCCCCTTATATTGGAGCCACTATTTCTACTCTCCAATTTTTGGTATATTACCCTCTTCAGTTAATATACTAGGTTCAGTATCCAATACTTTTAATCTTTCTTGATCCTCTGTTTGTCCTTTCCAAAATTCCTCTGGAATTCCATCCATTCCACATGCCTTATTATATTTTAACCTTTTAATTTGTTTTTCTATTTTGTTTAACATAGGAAAATTACATGGAAAAGCTAATATGGATGAGAATGTGTAACATATGTGAGGACAGATGTGTGGAAGTTAAAAGGTGTGAGAGAAGACTTGGGTCGACTTTCCAACATGTGACACAAAATATTTGCTAAGTCAGTGGTATATTCTTTTGATGTACAGCCTCATATTTTGTGTGTAAAATGTGTTTGAAATTATTTATCTGAATGATGTCTTATTGGAAAATGTGTTATTAATGTAAGTTAAGCTTTATAATTAACTTTGTTTATATAAACATTACATATGTTACAATTTCTCTCTATCTGAAGTACTTAGAATTTATCCTAGGGTGTCATACAACTGAACACCCTGGTTTTATTGTGTATGGTAACCCCTCCCCTTTCTCCAGTATTATTTACTAAAGCATATAGATCTTGGGCTGCCCATTGAACAGCCCTATGAGATTCTCTACATATAAATTTTTGACATGTACTGTTTTTTCTTTAACTACTGTCAAACTGGCTGATTTCAGACATATGGTCTGTTTTCAGACAATGTGTATCATAGCTAAATTAAAAGCAGCAACAATGTTTTAAAACAATGGTAGTTGAGCAGCAGTTTTTAAATGTGAAACCTTAAGCTTCGTTTTACATTTTCCGTACACCTATTGTTTGTTTCTGTGCAGTGTTGTTACATTTGTGGAGCTTTGAAGAATGCTGCCGATTTCCGAACTGTTGTTGATCTTGTGTACTTTCATTCCTAGAATCAAAATGAACTTTAAAACTTTCTTTCTTCAACATGTCCTTTTAACTAGTCTGCCACACAACAATGTATCAACTAATGTTACATTTCTTCTATTGTTGAGCATATGCAGACTTTTATTGGAGACCATTCATTTGAGGGTTGACTTCGGACAATCATGGGTCGTTATAAGATGAAGCTTGGAGCTGCAGTACCCTGTAATTACAATACAGAAAATTTAGAAAAGGCTATTAGAGCTGTAAAATCAGTATGTCTTACAGAAAAGCAGCAGAATATTATGGTATACTGTGGTTGACTCTTGAAAATAAAGTTAGTGAGAAGCATGTGAAACTAATGGGAGGTGAGCCTGTGCTAAACGAAGATGAAGAAAAAAACTCTTGTTGAAGGAATATTGACTGCTGCTTGCTGGGGATCTCTCTTTACATCAACAGACATAAGATACCTGGTAAACCCCCCCAGGGAACCTACTACGGTAGGTACGGGTTTGGCGCACCCGTGACCCCGAGCCAACTGACTCCCTCGATGTGGGCTCCTCCTTGTGGTGAGGGAGTCAGCCAAATTGCCCACCCACATGTAGGCCGTGTGTAGAGACCCGTGTCGGTGGAAAGGATTATCCTGGTGGTTGAGGGGTGCGTATCTGAGCCCGGGACAGTTTTTTTTTTTTTCTGAATCCAGGGAGGGTGCGCATTTCCGATACACTGCTTTGGTTTCCGCTTCACCCAAATGGGAGGCTAGGGACTAACCCACCCCTAGTCAATCGGCCAGGATTAGATATTGCACTGAACTCCAGGGTGAGTGGGGTGGCGAGCCCGTTATATCCCCTGTGTAGTCCTGTCATCTCAGTGGGTTGATCCCTTGTTGGGCTACATGGTGGGTGGGGAGCACTGGGGGATGAAATTTATGCTGCTATATTATGGCAAGCAATAACATCAAACGCAAGCGTCAGGTACCAGAAGAAAGAGAGGTAAACATGTCAATGGCTCGTTACCTAGTTATTCACAGATCAGAAGAGGCTCAGACATTTCTCAAGGTCAACCCATTTATCATTCAGCTGGGTCTTGATAAAATTGCCGGCCCGGTGAAATCTTGTAATAGATTTTGGAATGGTTCGCTCTGTGTCGAGACTTTTACTGCCACGCAGTTTGAGAAGATTTTGAAGGCAAAGCTTCTCCATAGGTATCCTATCCAGGAGGAAAAGCATCACAATTTCAATTATACTAAAGGCGTCATCAGTTGTTGGATGGTATGGAGAAGGAGTTCAAGGGTTATCTTGCAGACCAGGGTGTAACTGAAGTTCATCGAGTGCGTACGCTGAGGGATGGTGTCCAGGTGGCTACCAACACCCTGTTCATCACCTTCGATCAGCTGGATCTCCCAACCTAACTTAAGGCAGGGTATGAAGTAATTAACGTTCATCCGTATATCCCACGGCCTATGTGTTGCTTTCAGTGCCAACGCTATGGCCACACTAAGTTATCTTGCAAGACCACCATCTCTGTTTGCGTTCAGTGTGGTAAGGACGCTCACGAAGGGGCTTGTCCATCTGCACCTTCTTGTGTGAATTGTCGAGGTACCCATGCTGCTTCTTCGCGCGACTGTCCACGTTATCTGAACAAAAAGGCTATCCAGGAGCTGCGGGTAAAAGAACATCTTTCTTTTACTGAGGCCCGCAAACGACATCTTGCTCACCAGCCTGCCTTATTGAAATTCGGTACCTTCAGCTCCGTGGTCTCCAGCTAAGTGCCTAAACGTGACATGGGTACTCAATGCTTGTGTCCTGGACTTAATTATATGTTTGCCCTCCGCTTCAATGGCGTGTTGGGCAACTGCGGACTTATCCATTTATCATCCGCATTACACTACCATGCCCAGCTATGACGTGAAGCTATTGAAATTTATAAACATCCCCACAATTTCAATAAGAAAGAAGAAGTTTTGAAACTTAACAGCAACTGTTATCCTGTCATTGAAGGCAAGAAACGGTACAAAAGAGGAGAAATTCAAGTGATCCAATCAGGAGGAAACAACACCTAGGGTGAAGTCTGCCCCCTCCCTCCTGCTGTCCGCCATCCGACTAATCAGCGGAGGCCACTTGAGGGATAAATACAGTAGCTCAGACAATCCACACCTCAGACACCATGTTAACTTCTCCGAGGAGCCTATGATCGCGCCACTGAAGATGTCCATCGCAGTTGTGGACAAAACGTCTGGGTACTTAAAACTCCAGCAGACCACAGCATAACAGCCTGGAAATAACTCCTAGATATGAAGTCATATTAATTGCAAAAGATTAATTTTTCAGACAAGTATGACTATATAATGAAAAAGCTGAAGCTATTAACTTTGAAACAATATAAATCTAAAATATAACAAATATCTTAGAAACTATAAGCTTCCCTTATCTTAGTATTTGCTGCTAGTTCTTGAAATCAAATGCAAACTGCAGTTTCACAATAATTCTATCGCATCATTGGTACCTATGTATTGATATTACATTGTTATTTTTATAGCAGAGTATCAATTTTATTAATGTTTTTGATGTGGGGAATGCATTTATAGTTTGTCTGTTTTACTATATCCTTGATAACAACCCATATAAACAAGAGTTGTTATTGTTTTAATAAATGAATATTAAAATTTAGAAACAAGGTTTTGCAATTTATCAGGTCAATCAGTGATGATTGATTGTTCTAACACACACAAACTATGTGAAAGTAAACTTTGAAAGGTTTAATCAGAAACGAAAAATTCAGTGCCATAGCCAAGATATGAACCACGTATCTTCTGCTCTAGGTGCTGCTGATCTTAACCACTGAGCTACCATGGCAACATGCTTGCATAGCCTTAAATTCCTTCAATCGATTCATATTTTCTCTCTACAGCAGAAGGGAATCTCATATTTGAGACACACCCCAATGGTGACTCAAAATCATAAGTACTCAAGTACCAGGCTTTTATCATTGATTGGTCTGATATATGAAAACCATTAAATAAAAATCTGAAAAACCCCATAATTTAAGCACTTACAACTGAATTTCCTCTGTGACCAGTAGAGATATTGAATTTTTAGGCTTTTTTAAATTGCTTCTAGGCAAATGCCTTAGTTCTTACTATTGTTTATTTTATTAATAGTTTAATGGAAAGGTACAAAGTTTGTTTCTAAGGTAATTGTAGTATTGTAGTCCTCTTCTTTGAAGGGAATCAGCATAGATATTTCTTTTCTTCTAATCCACATCCAGCTACCCAACATTATGCCAATAGCTTATTATCCTTTTTTTTATTTTGGTATCACACAGTAAAATACGAACAGGAAACTAGTCAGGTTCTACCTTTCACCTCTCCTCAGTGGCGTAGCTAAGGTTTTGGGGGCCCCCTGCAAATAAATGTTAGGGGCCCTACTTACTAATAAAGCTTAAAAATGGAGAGATTAAAATATTACATATTTACTCACATAGAATAAGTGTTATAATAGCACTCCCTGCATACCAACACTTATGGTTATTTTTGCTAAATAAACAATATACACTACTAAACTCATAATTAGAGCCCGGATTTTTATGTAATTACATATTTTAAATCCTATATAATATTTCAATGAGAAGTAAAAATGTTAGCAAATTACGTCATGTGGGACTCCTTTACAAATTTTTATTTTACATTTTTTTTTTTTACATATTTTGCACATTTCTACATATTTTAACGATATTACATAAAACGTACATATTTTCTGGGTTTCGTCACAATTTTATTATTTTTTAAAAAAACATTGTAGTCACATTATAAACTACTGTTTAAACAAGTTTTGCTGAAAGCAATAAAAATCAATCTGCGAAATAGGATGCAAGTTAAATTAAGAGTGCGATAATAACCGCCTCGCTCGTTCTGATTGTTGTCCGTTGTCTGTTGTCAGGTGCCGCTCGACAGTGCTGACCTCCAGTGTCATGTTTCTTGCGCTTTGGGCATTTACAAGGACTGGAGAAATTGATTGTTACCATTGTTACTATTGTTGTGGTAGTTGGCATCTTGTAATGTAATAGCTGCGAGGAAACAAAGTGAGCCACTGGACAACCATCAATATAGCGAGGCGATAATATTGCAGTTAGCTTCTTGCAAGTCTTAGTAAAATGGCACCAGTTGCATCCTCGCTATCCTGAAAGTTGAATTCATGGGTGAAATTAGATAGCCCCTTTACAACCGACGGAAAAGTAATAGTCTGTCAAGCATGTGGTAAAAGAATTGGCTGTTCCATGAAACCTCAATTGGAACAACATATCAAAAGTGCACTTCACATACGCAACAAACACCTACAATCTTCTAGAAAGCAAGTTCTGTTGACACAAATGCAACAGGAACCTTCCGGAAATTATTTTTTTAAAGACCTGTGCAGTGTAACGGTTGCAGCTAATATTCCGTGACATAAACTTCAAATTCCTCAATTTTGCTCCTTTCTAGAAAAATACTGCAAGAAAGTTATTCCTGATTAATCTACTCTAAGGAAAAAGTATCTTAATGTGTGTTATGGAGAAGCAGTTGTTCATATTCGGAATGAAATTGGAGACTCCTTTATTTGGTTTGCAGATTACAAGATTAGTAAATGATGGGATGAAGATTATGTGGCTAGAAGGTGTGTGAGGAAAAGGTTTTAATTATGTATTCAAATGCCATAGCGTACATGATTAAAGCTGCTACTGCCCTTAAGGTTTTCTACCCGAATGTACCTGCTTGGCCCATGCATTACAACATGTTGCTGAAGTAGTAAGAAGTAATTTTCCCTGTGTGAATAGTAAGTTGATATCAGCAATGAATTCTCACAGAATTCATTGCTATAAAAATCGTCTCCAACATGTTCCTTTGCCTCCTGAGCTAGTACTTACAAGATAGAAGCTGTGAACTTGTATTGTGAACATTTTGAAGGAGTCCAGTCAGTGGTGAACAGATGTAGCTGTTTCCATACGTGAATCTCAGGACATCTAAAGTGGCAAGCTCCTGTGCTTACGTCAAAAGTAACTTCGACTGGTTGCCTGGCACCATCAAGACATCAGATTCCCTTCTTCACGAATCTATGGATTTAATTGAACGTGCATCACAGAAGCTTAGTGTAGTTGTAGGAGGAAGGCAGGTGAAAAATTCAAAGCTGTGCTAAACAGGTATCCAGGGTGCTCTACGCTTATACACGTCTAAAGTACTAAATGGTGACTGTCGATTTACCAAAACATTTCTCTGAAAATCAGATTCCTATGCTAAAATATGCTCTTGTTACTTTGTGTGACGTGGAGAGAAGCTTCTCTGCTTATAAGAACATTTTATCCAATAGGAGACAAACAATGACCTCTGAAAATATGGAAAGGTCTACGGTTATTCACTATACGTTGAAAGAAGCAAAAGACTCAAAATGAAAATGCCTGGTTGTTCTTTGTACGTTAAGAGATAAAAAACTGAAAATGCATCCTCATTATAAAATTTAATTTTTTGAATTGATTGTTTCACTCATAGATAAATTGGTTCAGTATTTCAACATTGCTTTACCGTCTAAACTTTAAGTAAAATAATTATGTGAAGTGAGTAATTTTAATAAATATAATCCAAAACACATTTTTTATTTCATAATTACCTGCTTGAAAATAAATTTTAGGTAAATTCTGCATAAAACAAAACATTGTCCCTATAATTAATTCGGTATTTAGTAAATGTTAACTCATTGTAATTAATTTACATATTTACAGACCCATCAAATTACAAAACTCTGGGTTAGTTGTAGTCTGCATTTAGATTTGTGGTGGTAATCTTAGCATTTAGATTATTACATAATTTTACATATTTGTTGATATTACATATTTTGATGTTTTTGTTACATAAATATGTACATATTTCACACCTTGATATTACATAAAAATCCGGGCTCTACTCATAATGCACATAGGTGGAACAAAATCATTACCTGTCAATATTCTGGGTAACTCAGGCATTAACCCAAACAAACTTTTATTTGTGGTACCTCAGATATCGTTCAGAAGCAATAACACTGAACAACTGGTTAGAACAGCACATATTGATTAATGTTCATACCTGACCAAATTCTAAAATAATACAATTTATTGACTAATCAAGTACATTTTCAGGCAGGTAATAGTCATACATACTATGTAGTTTATAACAACCATATTGAATAAAATACTGTGCTTCACTGAATTTCTCTGTGTGATTGTGAATGTTTTTGAGAGCATACGCACTTAGAGGTAAGCTTTTTTCACACTTTTAAGCAAGAAAGGGTAGTAAATGCTTACATGGTGTACTTCTGTTGTCAGTATGTCATCAGTGAACTGCACATGTTCCAGCACCTCTTGCTAGCGATTTTCCCTGGTTGAGTTGAATATAAAATGTCCTTTTTGAGAAAACTATTAAAGACATTCAGGGGCCCCTAAAGATTGCCCCCTCCTCCCCCCCCCCCCCCCCCCCCCATGCAGCAGGGTGTATGGGGCCATATTTACACCACTGCCTCTCCTTAAGCTTTGTTAATGTAGAAATTCTGTAAATTTTTATAGTTAATCACTAGTTATGTTAATCTATTGTTGTTGAATTCACAGATAGGAAATCTATATTTGTAAGTATTTTTATTGTGAAATTATTGGTATGATTCCTTTTTCAGATGATGAAGCAAGGAAGAGAATAAGACTGGATCCCTTATTAGAAAGGGTGCATAACTTGCTGCAAAGTTCTGCTGATGGACTGACAAATGTTTATGATGTGGACAGCCAATCTGCCTCTGCAGGGGAGGAGGTCTGTGTTTTAGCCAACGGAACAGCAGATGGAACACCAGTTGAACTCTCATTTGAAGAAGGTGATTGGAGTGAATATAGCATGAATATACTTAAGAGTCCAACACACTCAGTAGTCTCCCCATCTACTACCAAACGTGCTGATAACTCCAATACAGTGGGTACTAGTGTGAGTGTCAAGCCTGAGGTTGAAGTGATTCAGTGTACACCTAACACCTCAGAAGAACCTGCCAGCACTTCTGATGAGCCTATTATTGATCAAACTGTCCACGTGCCTAATGCGCAGAACTTGTCAAGGATGAAGAGACCTGCTACGCAAGAAGACAGTGTGGAGAAACTTAATACCCTGAAAGCTGAAGCTGTTGCTAGAGCAATGGAGGAGGAAAGTCGAGAACATTTATGGAGGGAGGAGCTTCATAAAATACACCAAATGCAAGAGAAGCTCAAAGTAGAAATTTTAAAGGAACAGTTAAAACAGGAGAGATTAAAGACAGCAAAATTGTTAAGTGAATTAGGTGAATAGCTTGTAAATAGTATATTAGTGTTGAAAAGTTAAGCATAATTCCTAAAACAGTGAGTGAGTGCCATTAAACTTTGTCACAGTGTGTGCCTCACCATAATTGTGCTCTGTGCATAAGGAAGGGGTACTTTCACCTTAGAACAAACACCTGCATCAAAGGTGAACTAAAGCAGAATATAATACCAGCTCTTCGTTATTGCTTTCTCATTATGAACAAAGAGTAGTTTCGTAACAAAGTATTTATAGGACAGCACCAATGTGCCACAAGGATGCCAACTGGACCCTGTTTTAAAGGGTAGAATAACTGGAAGTGTAGAAGCAAGTCAGACACATATCTAAGTATCTTGAGTCCTTGAGGGTTCAAACCTGGCCCAGGCCGATGGTTTTTAAGTGTGCTTAAAAATGACAGTTCCATGTCAGTAGAGTTACTGGCATGTAAAAGAACTCCTGCAGAGATAAAATTCTGGCACACCAGCTATGCTGATGTGGTCCTGGCAATTGACAGCATCTTTAAACAACAAAATAATTCTAATTCTATATATACACCCTAAGACAAAAAAAATGAGCAGACTCTGGAAACATATATTTGTCTAAGCCCAGCCACTCGGCCACCCGCTCACATTGAATAGTTGAGACTCAATATGAGAAATGACAACAGAACGACGCTAAAGACACGCATTCCATAACACCATTGTAAACCAGCCGTGGAAACAACATGACTTAGACAAATATACACTTCCAGAGTGAAGCCGAAATAATGATACGACGAAATAATAAGAAAGTAATCAAAATTAACAATTAAAGAAACTGAGAAATAGTAGTAAGATAAAAATATTCAGAATATAATTTAAAGTAGAAATAAATATTAAGAGCTGGTTAACTGTTTTGGTGAAAGGTATCACTAGTGCAAGGGCAGTTGTTAGCATATATGTTTTGAACCAGGTCGTTAGGCTAATTGATTTTGCCCATCTCAGTTTGCAAAAAGTCATTAGCAACAGTGCCTAAGTGACCTAGGCAGCGTCACTCTGGTTAAAATTCCAGGTAATGCTAGACTCACCGACTGGATATGACGTGCTAGTGAGATAGACTCATTACCGAAAAAAGTGAAAGGTTTGTGCATCTAGGGAAGGTAATCAGTTAGTCACACACTCAGCGATGGACGCTCAGTGATCAGGCATGCTATGTGAGAGCTGTGTTTTATTACAGCGCGGTCAGAAGTATTTGCCCACCATGTGAAAATTTGTAAACTTGCACATTCTCCAGTCTACGAATTTAACCAGCAGTATCATTGTTATTCTTTTAGTACTTGGTCGGCAATTCCTAGACAATTCAAGAAGTTAGTAAACTTGATTTATATTACAAACTGGTGTTGCCATTATTCACAAACATCCACGCATACCCCAAGTTAAAGAGTAAGATTGTTTGAGGTAAGCCCGGGAAACAATGAGAGGAGATATTGTGTATTGAAAATACACTGGTGCCCAAAACATCAGATCTTCAGCAGAACAGTGAGTTGCCAACTTACTGCAGTGAGGGAACGGTTGTTGCTTCAAATTGACGACAACCACGTGGAGCATAACATATTTGCTTCAAGAGTCTGCTCATTTTTTTTGTCTTAGGGTATATATATATAATTAATATACTCTAATTCTATATAGACTACTGCTTTGAAAAGGAAGTATTGCATACATCCGAAAATTCCACATGTCTTAACCCTTTAATGGGCAGTATGACATATGAACAACATATAAATTTTTTAAGTTTTCAGATACTTTATTGGCTCCTTTCTAATTTCTTGTGATGATAACCTAAATACATAGAATTCAAATATTTGCAGTTCTCTTATATTGTAAAAATATCACATTTTTTCAATAAAACTGCAGTGAGAATAAGAAGGAAACTCCATGCAACTGCAGTAAAATGAATAACATAAAAACCTTCTCTTGAAAAAATACATATACTTGCTGAATTTTGAGGTGATTGGTCAAGTGGTTTAGGAGCGCATAGAGGACAAACGTACAAACATTCATTTTTTTATATATATATATTAATGGTTCGAATTATTCAATATTTTGTCATTTAATTTAAAAGGTGAGTTAATTAATAACACTGAACAACACTTACAACATATTTTTCCGGGACGCGTTTCAAAGGTTAACTTTCCTCCATTATCAACCGGACAATAACTGGGTTTCCATGGTGTTTCATGGTGCAGATGGTGATGCTTCTTCTGGTGTTTCTTCTGGTGGTGGTTCAGTGAACTTACTGAAAATGTCTCTCTGAGGAATGTCGAAATTAAATACTCGGTTTCTATTTTTTAAAATAAATATTTGTTCCCATGTGGACAGTTATTGTTTTCCGATTATGTGTTTAAGAAAACAAGAACTGTCCACATGGGAACAAATCTTTATTTTAAAAAATAGAAACCGAGTATTTAATTTCGACATTCCTCAGAGAGACATTTTCAGTAAGTTCATTGAACCACCACCAGAAGAAACACCAGAAGAAGAAACACCATGGAAACCCAGTTATTGTCCGGTTGATAATGGAGGAAAGTTAACCTTCGAAACGCGTCCCGGAAAAATATGTTGTAAGTGTTGTTCAGTGTTATTAATTAACTCACCTTTTAAATTAAATTAATTACAACAACATTGTTTTCAAACTTCTATGAAAGGAAGATATTTTGTCATTTGTTTAAAATTCTGTTGATTCTTGGTTGTTTCTTGCAATTGCATGGAAAGAGTATATAATATTAAGGCTGGCATTAGCATCCAGCTCTTGAACATTTGACTATTGCTATTCCCATAGTATCTATATCAAAATGAATAAAGATGCTATTCCTGCAAAGGTTTAGCTCAATTAAAATGAAGTAGATAGAGGGCAGAGCAAGTTATATGAATAACATACAGAATTGTTTTGGTCAATTCCTTTTACCTATCTAAATTTCAAGGCTTGCTATTATTTTTGCCTACTTTGTAATAGTATCCAACATGGACTATACAGTGATAAACTCTATACAAAGCACTCTACTAATCTCTTCCAGAGTTCATGCTTCAAGGATCCGCTGAAAATGCTTCCTTTGTCATTGCTCTCCTGTGTGTTTCTGACAGTAACTGATGTTACTACCTGGTACATCCAAAGTATCTAAAGTGTTCACTTGCTCCACAATCTCATCTCAAATCTGCATGTACAGAGACGGACAAAAGTATTCAAATTTATGGATATGCAGCTTTCAATCTTGAGTTAATCAATACAGAAGGTGGAATTATTTATTATTTCCTTATTCCACTGATGTGTTATTGTATTTTCCAAACACATATACAGTACACGGATTACACGATTACGTGCATATTATTCAAAATGTGATGTCCCTTAAAAACGTTATGTTTCCTTGTGACACAAGTATTCAAATCTGCTTGTTGATACAGCAGTAAAACACAGGAAACTATGGAAATGTTGATGTTTGTGCCTTCAGAACTCCTCATTCGTGTCTGCATCACACAGTATACAAACAACTTCAGTTACAAGTGGTCACAGTCAAAATAGGTCGGAAAACAAAAGAGAACTCTAGAAGAGAGAAAATTAATCTTACATATGCATGAACAAAGCAACACATGTAAAGAAACTGGAGAAATTGTACCCAGAAATTCATCTGTTGTGTGATGTGTCATCCAACGCTATAAAACAAGCCAAATCTTACTTCTACAGATAAAGGACAAGTGCTGAAAATATGAAGCAAAATCCCCAAATAACAGCAACAGAAATTAGAGCACATCTGGAAGAACATCTTGGGAAGGTGACTTGCGAAAGAATAGTTGTTTCTAATAGTTGTAAGGTTTTGAACACAACTCCAGAACACCAAGATGAAAACCTTATGTAAATAAAGTAACAAGAAAAAGCATTTAGTATTTGCCAACGAGTATGTAATAAAGAACATTGAGATCTAGGATTGTGTGTTATAGTCAGATGAAAGCAAGGTCAATGTATACCGAAGTGATGGCTGATTAAAGATATGGATACTGCAGCATAATGATTGGGATCCTAAAAATATGGAAGCTATGATCAAACATGGGGATGGCAGCATAATGATATGGGGATGTATGGGATCAAGTGGAATGGATAAGCTCACTTTTATTGATGGCAACGTGAACAAGCATGATTATAACAACACACTAAAAAATCTACAGAGAAGCGCTCATAAATCTTGGAAACAATTTTTATTATATCCTAAGCACACCTTAGAAATAGCTAGGTTGTGGACCATTTGCAACACACCTTGTACACCCAGAACACTACCTCAATCACTACACTTTAACTTGATCAAGAATGTCTAGCAAGAATTGGAGATAGCATCAGGGAACACCACATCCCAGATATTATTTTGCAGAAATGGAGTAAAATTGATTTGGACTTAGCTAGCAAGCATGTACATATAATGCCAAGGCATTCGACAGCCGTTATTCATAGGAAAGGCAAGATAACCAAATACTAAGAGTGCTGTGTTTTATTTGAATGCTTCTGTCCAACTGTTGGGAGAACATTTTGTGGTTTTTATTACAAAAATCTATTTATATTTAATTAAAGTAAATGTGTGTGGCATTAAAATTGAAACAAAAGTTTCATATACAAGTTATGTATATTATGGAAGCTTACAGAAAGCTGAACTGAGGCTTTCATGGCTGGCGTCTTTATGATTGAACATACTATTCAGACTTGTAGGCTGTGGTATAGTGGATTTGTAAGTTCCTGACTTTTCGTTCTTACCAACCACCGAATCACCTGTGAAGATGCCAGCATAGTCCGTGGCGAAATTTCGGGAACATGCAATCCCACTAGACCATGACCTACAAGCTTGGGTAGTATGTTTAATCATCTTACAGAAAGGCCTTTGGCTGCCTTTTTCAGTTATGGAGTAGCATCTGTAATTAAGAGTAAAATACTATCAAATTTCACCTCATTCAGGCATAACAACGGCAGAGATTCATTAAATAAGTGAGCCATTGTTAACATGGTTCGATGCTGATATTTCTCTACATCAGGGCTGACAAACTTTACTCTGCAGGTGTGAAGAGAAGAGTCCCCCTCTCCATAGCTGCAGTAGCATGCTTTAACTGGAACTGATTTTTGCTTTGTTTTCCCTGCTTTTCTTTGGTCACGAAGAGAGGAGAAGTAGAGTAACATATTCACACCTGCTGAGTAACGTTCATTAGTCCTTCTCTACGTGTTAATAGAAAACACTGTTTGGAAACTATTAAACTATTTTCTAGCATGCCTATCACAACATTTTTCACTTTCCTACCGCTAGTGTCTGGTAATTCATCGGTACTTATTTTCATATTCTGCTCAGTTTAAAAGAATTGGGATATATTCTTCACCACTCTGTCCTCTATGTGATCTGCAAGAGGAAATGGATCGAGACCACCTTCAAATATGCCCGGCCACTTCTAATGCCCCATCCATCAGTGAAAAATATTGGAGAGCAAGAGGATTAATGACTTCATTGTCAGAAATCCAGCATTAGCTAACAACATTTCTGCATAGTAAGATTTTGTCTATCTCTTACGGTTTATGAGTTATTCAAAAGCGTTTTTTGAGACTCTAGGCAATAAATTCATAGCAGGCGGTGACTGGAATGCAAAGAATACATATTGGGGATCTCGTTTAACCTCCACCAGAGGCCGACAGCTCTATTTTGCAATAGCAAACAATAATTTACAGACATTATCAACTGGAGAACCAACATACAGGCCGTCGGATAGAAACAAAATACCGGATCTTTTAGACTTCTTTATAACAAAGGGAATTTCACCAGATTATGTGACAATAGAGTCATGCTTCGACCTGTCTTCCGACCATTCTCTTATAGTAATGATGTTGAGCACCACTGTAGCTTTGAAACAACGACCATTCACTCCGAGTAACCGATACACTGACTGGGATCACTTCAACAAATCATAGAGGATAACATAAACCTAAACGTTAGCCTTAAAACATCTGAAGAAATAGAAGAACACGTAGCCAACTTTACCACGCTAATTCATTCTGCTGTGTTGTAGGCTACTCTAGAATTGAACCATAATATTCCTTAACTGTTAATAAATATCCACAGATTATTCGTGAAAAAATACAGGAACGTCAACAACTAAGAAGAAACTGGCAAAATAGAAGGTATCCTAGCGATAAAAATTTATTTAACAGATCTTCACAAGAGCTAAAACAACTGATACAGGATTTTAAAAATCAGAATATCCAGGAATACTTGAGAAATTTAACTCCTACAGAAACTACAGATTATTCGCTCTGGAAGGCCACAAAAAAGTTGAAACAACAAACGGAGCCGATACCCCCACTTCAAAAAAATGATGGCACTTGGGCAAGAAGTAGTCAAGAAAAGGCGGACCTATTTGCCGAACATCTTTCTTCAGTATTTGAACCCTTTCCTTCGTGCATCCAGAAAAAAGACGAAGATGAGATTAAGGAATATCTCTATACTCCATTTCAAATGGCACTTCCAATTCCGCCTATATTATATAGAGAGACAAGAACAGTCATAAGCCAGTTAAATGTAAAAAAGGCCCCAGGATATGATCTCATCACTGGACGAATGCTTCAGGAGCTACCATTTAAAGCAGTCATATTCATAAATTGTATGTTTAATGCTATATTAAGGACTGGTTACTTCCCTGGAGCTTGGAAAATAGTACAGATCATAGTCATTCTAAAGCCAGGAAAACCTCCACATGAAGTAAAACCTTACCAACCAATTAGTTTGCTCCCAGTGCTTTCTAAATTATTTGAGAAGTTACTTCTCATTAAACTGAAACCTCACTTGTCTTCACTGATTCCCAGCTTCCAGTTTGGATTCCAACCCCAACACTCCACAATTGAACAAATACATCGAATAACTGAAGTGATTAACCACGCATTTGAATGACGACAGTACTGCTCAGGAGTATTTCTTGATATTAGTCAGGCATTTGATAAAGTTTGGCATACTGGACTAAAGTTTAAGCTGAAAAAATCTTTGCCACATCATTTTTATGTGTTATTAACATCTTACATAGAAAACAGATATTTTCAAGTAAAATTCCAAGATAGCCTTACAGAACTTCATCCTATTAAGTCAGGCATACCACAAGGTAGTGTACTAGGACCAATTCTAAACATATTGTATACTGCTGACCTACCAACAAAAGAAAACACAACTATAGCAACTTTTGCAGATGATACAGCCATTCTGTCAGCTCATGAAGATCCTACTACTGCTTCCCAAATTGTACAAGACCATCTTTCTGACTTAGAAATTTGGTTTAAGAAGTGGAGAGTTAAAGTTAATGAATCTAAAAGTCACCACGTAACATTTACACTGCATAAACGCTCATGTCCACCTGTTACTCTTAACAATCAGATTATTCCAGAAGCACAAGACGTGAAATATCTAGGGATGTACATTGACAGACGACTCACCTGGAAAAAACACATATGCACCAAACGCAAACAGTTAAATTTAAAATATTCCAAAATGCACTGGCTTCTTGGACCTAAATCACAACTCTCAGTGACAAGCAAACTAGTCATCTACAAAACTATACTGAAACCAATTTGGACATATGGAATTCAACTATGGGGTACAGCAAGCAACTCAAACATCGAAATACTAGAACGTTTTCAAACCAAAACTCTGCGAACCATTGGTAAGATCCCCTGGTACATCGGTAATAAGTACATCTACCAGGATTTTAAACTCCCAACAATCAAACAGGAAATCGCAGCATACAGCCTGTCCTACCAAAAGCGTCTCTACAGTCATCCCAATACACTGGCAATAAATCTACTTGACAACAGCAGCAGTACAACAAGCCGACTACAGAGAAACCAAGTCTTGGAATTGCAGTACAGATTTGCACCCAAATTATAAGCAAATTTGTTCAACTATTGAACAGATTGTAATTTTGCAAGTGTATAAATAAATTTAAAAAAAAAAAAAAAAAACTTCTAATGCCCCATCCATCAGTGAAAAATATTGGAGAGCAAGAGAGTTAATTACTTCATTGTCAGAAATCCAGCACTAGCTAACAACAACAACATATTCTGCTCAGATCTTTGTTGGCATTTCTTTGTTGCAGGCAGGCATATGCAATTTTCTTCTTGATTCTTCTGATGTTTTAAAATTTGTGTATTTCATAAGAAGATTTCTGAACTCTGGACTTCTCAATTTATATAATATATTATATATATTTTCATATTTATATAAAAGAAAAGTTTTGCATAAATCTGCATGATATTCAGAAACTTTTGAAACTAGGGTATGTAAAGAGGAAGTTGCTTCAACTAAAAGAACTTGTCTAGAAGTTGTACATGAAGCAGCTTTTCTATGTTTACTACCTGCTAAATACTGCACTTGCTGATTTCCCACATTTTCGACAGAATAGAATTCTTGCATCACAAGTAAAGGTGCCAATAAGTTTGGCAACATTTTGTTGCAAACGAGAGGGAACACTTGACTACTTTTGGCATTACATTGCCAGTCACTATACTAAGATGCTGTACTGCATAAACACAAGACCAAGAGACAAGGGCAATGACTGAAGACTTGTACACATTACATCAGCCATCTACATCATAAATAAGGGATTCCCCTTTGAGATAGCGAGGCAGCACCTGTACTGGAGGTTGCTCTCTGTGCAGTACGTTTATGAATGCAATTAATTCCAATTGCATTCTCATAATATGGCAATGCACAACTTTTTTTGTTAAATTTAAAAATTATAACAAAGAAAAGAGACATGTGTTTTTAGCAAAATTATTTAATGTAGCTATTTACATAAAAATATAGCAAAAACATGTATTTTTATGAGAAATAGACTTTCTTATGCAATTGAAATGTGCTGTTTGAGGAATTTCTGTTTTAGTTACAGTTTTTCAGGAAGTAAAAAAAAGTATTTACATACAAATCTGCTTCCTAGTTATTAGTCTTGTAAACACCTCTATCTAGCTGTGCAGAAGTTCTCAGCTTTTGCTATCAGAGCTCTGGGATTGCAGTACATTGGCAACTTACACATTAATGAAAAGTCCAGAGCTTGTTTAATATTGCTCATATTTAATGGCACATGTAATATCATTGAATGAGTAAACAACTGATGTTAGCATAAAAAATTCTGAGTAATCAGCTTTATTATATGTAAACAAATTCGGAAAATATGTATCTCATTCAAACCATTTTCATCTATAACCAAAATTATCTACCAACAAGTACAATGATCAAGCTAAATATTTTTTTTACTTCATTATCACATTTACAAAAACAGCTTAAAAATTATATAAAAAACCTCAGACTTACAATATCCTTCAGTCAAAGACTATGAGGCAGTAAATAATAAAATATAAAACCCTGTCTTTATTTCAATACAAAACTTAGTTTTAATTCATTGTGGCAATACTTGCTTTCTGAACTTATATTAATTACAATATATTTTCCTTTAAAACAAATATAAACTTTTAAGTAGATTTCTTCTTATGCACCTATATAGACAAACAATAAAAATGAGGAATGCTATGTTGTAAATTCATGCGTCTATTCGCCTCGATAGAAAACTGTATTCTTCTCAGTTTCATGAACTTTCACTTCATACAACAGTTCCTTGTTTGGAAGCAAGGGTTGCAACTTATTCCAAATGAAAATTGCTACATTTTCTGTGGTGGTCACAACATTAAAGAATTCTGGCACATCTTTGTCTAGATTTTTGTGATCCATGGTATCCATGACAGCAATATTTATGTAGTTCTTCAGGTCATTTATGTTCATCACCATTCCTGTTATAGGATCAACAGGACCTCGCAGAGTAACCTCCACTGAAATAACAAAAAGCTGTGTTAAGATCAGATACTTATATAATTAGCTGAATAAATGGCTACTTCTGCAGCACAGTAGTACTGCACCTGCCTCTGGCATGGAGGACTGGGTTTGATCCCCAGTACCAGTGTGGGGATTTTCCCCCTCTGGGAGGTCTGGCAATGGTTGCACTCAGCAATGTTAGGTCTTGGAGGGGCTAATTGATGAAGACGTACAACTCCAGGTTATGACGGCTGCATAACTGGCCTGGAGGGCTCCGGGTCCTGACCACGGATCTGCTGTATTCTAATATTCCCCTTTCACACGGAAATAAGCAATCAATAAGATAATTTGTACAAATGTTTATCTTAGCTAACACGAAGATATAGGAATAAGAGTTTTTAAGAATGGTTAGCACAAGAGTAGAGAAAGTCATGTGAGTGCAACACATCAGATTTTTTTATATTCCATTTATGATTCACCTTTAACTACAATAGACATATGGGCAGGCTTTTACCTTTGGAATATATTGCATTTTAGCAGTGGCATTAACTCTTACACAGTTGTCTTCGGTTTTTACAAATTAGATCTCTCACTGGAGTGCGGTGTCCACACAGACAGACACTCAGACACACACAAACTCTCTCTCTCTCTCTCTCTCAAATCCATAGTTTGAGACATAGGAAATAATCTTGGCTAGAGAAAAACTCCACCCCCAGATGGGGATTGAACCTGGGACCCCTCGCACA
Organism: Tenodera sinensis; assembly: GCA_030765045.1. Taxonomy (NCBI): domain Eukaryota; kingdom Metazoa; phylum Arthropoda; class Insecta; order Mantodea; family Mantidae; genus Tenodera; species Tenodera sinensis. The sequence goes on from CM060971.1 coordinate 5,622,532, forward strand.
GCAGGCAGGTGCTATACTGCCATGAGGCCAGTTCATGTTTTCTGTTCATGACCTCTGAGCAACTTTATGACACTTAGCTAGTTTCTGTTCTAATTGTTCATCCATTTTGCATACATTTCATGGCTTTTAACGATGCATATTTGAACTTGAATATTTTGTTTGTATTGAGCATCAATACAAAAGAATACAGCAATGCAAATAAATATACTGAGAACATTCTCTTTTAATGTTACTTAAGTGTATGTTTGATTTACTTCTCTTTTTACTGACCAAATCCATTCATTGGTTCCCTTTAGTTGGATACTCACCTACCTCATTGCTGTCTTTACTAAAATGTTTAATTAATGTTACCTTTCTGTCTAATTTAAGCCATTTCCAATTTATACACTCTTTTTCTCCGAAATTCCGTCCCTTTACATTAAAAAGTAATGCACTCCATATCTTCTTTTCCTTCACATAATGAGCACTGATTTTATGGGAAACCTATAAGATTCTAACAACCTTTTCCAAGCTATGACACTAAACAATGTTTGTAGTTCTAGATCTTCAAATCTCCTCCTTATTCCTTTCCAAAAACAATTTACATTATTTCCCACCCTTTTCCAAATTTCCCCCAGTCCATTTATTCTCCGGGTTAGTTCACATACTCGAGCTAAACCCATATTTATTAAATGTTCCGTTTATATACCGCCTTTAACATCTAAGGTCATATCAACTATTTTTAATCTTTGAAACAATTGCTCAAGAGCAATGATGTTCACTTGCTTTACAATAACTTTTAGTCTTTGTGTTGGTATTTCTTTGGATCTTCACATTAAATTTACACACATTTGGACTCTCATTCATACTTCCAGACTCGGGAGGCTGGGGAATAATTCTGGAAAAAGAAAAATTTCCACCCTCCAGCCAGGATTTAAAGGTTAGCATGTTAACCACCAGACAACAGAGGCACTCTTCTATCCATTTTCTCTTTTCATGATATTCTAAGCATTATTTTAACTGATTCCTTTAATATTGATTTAATATTCTAAACCAGTTTTTAAGAACTCTCTATAAATATACCCTTCCTTCCCACTCTTGCCATTTCAATGCATATTTAACTCAAGCATATTTTTATTTTCCACTGTGAAAGAAAAGTTATATTTTTTAATTTCGTAGACTTACATTTCTATTTGGTTCCCTTTTATCATTTTTCAGACTTTCCATAATTAAGTTCTATTGAAGGACTTCATAATTGTAATTGTTATTTGTTTCATACTTTTTATTTCATAAGAAATTTACACCTTGATGATAGTTTGTTGGACTAACAGCCAATCAAATTTGGGTAACTGCCCAAACTTTCAGCAACTAACTCTGCTGCCATCCTCAGGGGAATTGAAGCTAGACTATTGAGGATGGCAGCAGAGTTAGTCGCTGAAAGATTGGGCAGTTACCCAAATTTGACCTGGCTGTTAGTCCGAGAAACTGTCACTAATATCTAATGCTGGGAAAGCTCTAAAACATAAAATTCACACCTTTACTCACCTACATAATTATGCCCATGTCCATTCGGATTATTACACTTCCCATATGTTTCTATGTTTTCTTCATCAGATAAAATTGTACTGCAATAATAAAACATGATATCATTATTAAAAATTATGTTACAAAGGGTTAAACATAATAAAAAAGCACAAGTTTAATAATATTCACAAACTAATTTCCTTTTGGGGATGTGATCTACTGGTTATTTTCATAAAAGCAATGTTTCATCCCCTCTATATTGGACATAATCAGAGGCACTAAGATGCACCCTTCTCTTTGTCTTGTAATGGATGTAGATCGCCCAACTCATTATTTGGTCTTTAACCCAAGTGCAAAACTTTTGAACTTCCTAGTAATGAATGATCTAAAAAGGTAGAATCAGATTGAAAAATTCAATGAATTTGAACCATGGAGTTTCCAATCTCCATTTGGTTTCCCTAATCAGGTGAATTACCATGGCACCATGTCAACATGACATTAACTTTCTCAACTGATTTGCATATTTTCTGGCAAATCTCAAGGAGATTTCAAATTTATTTAACCACTTATAGTGTTGTAAGTACCTCTCAGCAGTGGCGTAAATAACGGCCCCGCAGTGTGGGGGACCCTCTGATCTTAAGGGGCCCCCAAACTACCCTTAATAGTTTTCTTACAAAGGACACTTTATATTGAATTCAAACATGGAAAATCGCTAGGAAGAAGTGCTGGAACAAATGCAGTTCACTGATCACATTCTGACAACAGAAATGTACCACGTAAGCATTTCCTATTCTTTCCTTAAAAGTGTAAAACAAGCTTACCTACAAGTGTGTATCCATTCACAATCATATAGAGAAATTCATTAAAGCACAGTATTTTATTCAATACGGTTGTTATGAAAGTTGAGCAAACTACATAGTAAATACAAATGGTACCTATGCGAAAATGTAGTCAGTTGGTCAATAAATTGGATTATTTTAGAATTTGGTTATAAGATATAAACATAAATCAATATATGTTTTAATCAGTTGTTCAATGTTATTGTTTCTGAACTATATCTGAGGTGCCACAAATAGAAGTTTGCATGGGTTGATACCTGAGTTAACCAGAATTTTGACAGGCAACGATTTTGTTTTTCACCTGTTTGCAGTATGCGTTGTGCGAGTGTATATTGTTCCTTTAGGAAAAATGTTATTTTAACAATTTGCTAGGTTATTTGTTCAAAAAAGAGTTCATCATTAGGTAAGCTTATTTCACTTTCATGTTATTCTATGAGAGTAAATATGTAATATTTTAATTTCTACATTTTTAAGCTTTGTGAGTAACTAGAGCCCACAACATTTATTTGCAGGGGACCCCAAAACCTTAGCTACGCCACTGCCTCTCAGGCTTCATAGTTAATTTAGATCAATCAAGCTGTGTTTAGGACAAGGTTGGAAAGCTAAAGACCATTTAGCTTGGGAAACTTGAAGTTATGCTGGCATATTGCCATTGCAGCTCAGTTGTTTAGAGCAATCCCAGCCCTACCATTGAAGTTTTCACTCTGACTTTCCCTTTCCAACCTTGAAAGAACAATTACACACAACAAGTAATTATAAGTATATATGAATGACTGTATTACCTTCAGCAGGCAAAAGAAAGAGAGACAAAGACCCAGAAAAGATTATTTGGATAAACTTCAACTGGATATTTAATTTATCTTCCAAGGATAAAACACAATTTTTAAGAACATCCCATTGCCCTCATATTTTTGGTTTTATCAAAAGAGTATATATTTAAGGTATTGGTATGAACAATAAAATTTATATTTTTGAGCTTTCTGTGAAGAGCTTGTGAAATATCTGCATTGGGGAATCATTATAGACAAAATGTTGCAAGAAACATGCAAAGCTCATTAAAACAATTTCTGTGAAATGTTTTGTAATATTAGCCATTAATATCATAATTATTGATGGGAAGAAATAAATAAAGAATGATATAAGATAAAAAAATAATTGCTATAAATAACTTTTATAAGCTAAATTAATGTATAATGTAAGATGCCAGAGTTAAAAGAGTTGTCATGTTAGGAAAGTCATTGGTAAGCAGCCAGATAGTGACCGCTTTAGCTTAAAGGATTTGGAATGTCATGGTGTTTCAGTACACTTGGAAAGTCACATTAGACAAAAACTGTTAGAATTACAAAGAAAGTGAAAGTTATAAAATATATAATGAATATTCAGGCTTGTAGGCCGTGGTCTTGTGGAATTGACCACGGCCCACAAGCCTGAATATTCATTCTATATTTTATGACACTGGCCGTGATAGCTTACGCAATTCAATCAAAATGAAAGTTCATAGTATCTAAGTATCTAGTGTAGATGAAAATAGGCAGTGGTTATACGCTAATACACTACAGTTCTACTGTTGGATAACCAATTTTTCAGAAAACCAAAAATTAATGGAAAAAAATTGAGATAGTGTTTTGAAGCATTGAAGGAGAAATAAGACAATAACCGGTGCTAGAAAATGCAAAACCTCACTTGTAAATTTAGTTTACATGTCTAAAAATACTTTGCAAAACCTTAAAATATGTGTATCATAATACAGTACAAAATGCAAATCTTACTTAGGAAAAAAAAATCCAAAATTCTTTTTGCTTTAATATGGAGCTGTTATTTTGCTGCTAAGTCTCACAAGAGTTTTAAAGAAAATATGACATTCTTCTTGGCACTCTGTCCACTTCATTGCAGTTTCTAAGATGGGTAGAACAGGTGAACCCACATAGCGCTGTGGCGTAGTTTAGGCTTAGTGAATTTATTCATAGTCAAGGGTATTCAGTTAACTGACGTATCGGATGACCAGCTATAGCATAATTGATGATTTACTGTATTTGTATGAACGTTGATAGGAGAATGAAATGTAGGCGGCGCTTAGGTTCAGAAGCCCGTGACTACTAAATCAAATTATGTACTTATTTACTTGCTAACTGACTGTTGGGTCGTTCGTGTACTACCCTGGGAACACAGATCGTTTATTTTGTGTGCGTTTTAGGCACGTAATAGGCGCATGCTCAGCGCGTCAACAATGTCACGAAACAAAAGCGCGCGTAAACGTGCGCCTTTGGGGGGAGCAGAATTGAAATGCTAGAAGCTGCGTGCGCACGCGACTAGCATAACAAGAGAACGAGTGAAACACTTCACATTCAGCGCGTTTCGTTTGCATTCTGCTTCTCCAGGAGCTTCTACAATTGCAAAGATGAATACAGAGCGATTAATAAGTCAGGTTGAAATTCGTCCTGTGTTTTGGGATACCCCATGTAATGTATACAAGGACAAGTGTCCCTTTATATTTGACAAAAGTCCATTAAAGGAAGCTGATATTCGAAAATAATTTAAAATGTTGTCACTATCTTCACAGAGGGGAGGGTTCAGTGTGTAAAAATTGCGGTACAAATGCCTCTCAGTGTTAATTGGGTGTACCCACCACCTTCCTTTTAATATAAGAGGGCAAGGCCCTCTACAGCAACATCAGCAGCTTCCATCTTGAATAACTGAACGGACAATAGAACGCCAGTGTCTCAGCCATGTGTGGTTATATCTCATACGCGCGCAAATATTACGTGCATAAAAGCGGACGCAAAGATTACGCTCCTGAGTCTCCAATGCAATGGAACGACACACATGCTCAGCGCGTAATCAAGGTCATCAAAGCAAAGCAAGCGTAAGCGCACGTCTAGCGGGTAGCAGAATTGCACTGAGGCAAGGAGCGTAATCTTTGCGTCCGCTTTTGCGCACGTATGAATTAAAAAAATATTTTGTTGTTTAACGACGCTGTCAATTGCCAGGTCATCACAGCCGCTACTTCATAACCTTTTTAAAATATTTAATTTTAACAAGAGTAAAATCTGTAAGCGGTTTTGTGCTAGTCACCCATCGGGTGCCTCCCCGGGTGGCGGATTAGGGAATGCTTCCTAGATATAGGTGGTACCAAGGAAATCAAATACTTGGGGCGGACCAAAACTAGCACCCCATGCCCGGGGTAACAAGGGTGAAGACTCCAACGGCAGAAATAGGCGGAGGTAGCAGCCCTACCACCGATCTACATAGCTCTGCGTGGTGCTGGTAACACCACCAGAGGACTCCCAAATACTCGAACGCTCCAAGGAAATAACCGGACTGATCAATCACAACGACCTAGGCAAATGAATAGGAAACTGAATAAGGATAAATAGCTGTTGAATATATACCTATTGGAAAAAGAAGTATTGGCCGACCAGCAAAAAGATGGATTCAACAAATAAAGGAGCCGCAACAGGCCTAAAGCCTATAGCTTGAAGTAGTAGAGTAAAGAGAAACACTTCGCTGTCTAAAGTGGCTCCACGGTACGTTGAGTGACTCTAACCCACTAAAGTGTTGTTTAGCGACACTAAAATATAAAATATCCCTGCTTTATGCTATTTGACGTATCTAAAGCTTATTTACCATGTTTTATAGGCTACTGTAGGAGACTTTCACAACACAGTACTGTAATTGATTTTCTTATAGAAATTCAAAGGACATTTCGGGGGGACCCCCGTCCAAAGCGTCCTTGCTTTCCATGTGTTTTAAGTATCAAATCACTTATTACTTAATTTGAGACAATACCTGGGCAGCAATGTATAAACGAATAATATAATATGGATAAGAAATGTTTTTCACATTCATACAACACTATGTCCGGTCGTCCCTCCGTGGTCTAGGGGTAACATCAGGACCTTCTACATAGATCCAGAGGGTCCTGGTAACATGCAAACCTCTGGTTCCCGAGATCGCGGATTGATGGATTTGTTTGGGCGTAAAAATCCTTAGCATTGCTTCCTTTGGAAGGGAAGTAAAGCCGGTGATCCTATGTCGTAGATTTACTGCATATACAAAATCTCTAGCCTGATGAAGAGGCCTCTGAGCAAAATTACGCGGTCTTTCATGCCCACCATAAAATGAGACGCTGAGAACCATAGCAATTAAAGAGCACCCATAAGTAAATACCCAATTTCAATTTTGCAGCTATGTATTACTACGTTTCCACGCGGAATTGTACTCGATTAGAGTCCATTCTTATTTTCGTGTTTCCATGTTGAATTATTCCGGAAACGAGATTGAAACATAATGGCATAGTAGGCCATGATCAACAGCAAGAAAAGAGAAGATTGCTCAGCTATGTTTCATAATTTTTATGTGATTTGTCGAATTGATATCATTGCTATCGACAGGAAGAAAGGGACAGCTGAGATCTTAGATCCCACAGTGAGGTTTGAGACATCCTTAGACCAGCCAGCAGAAGTGGATCGTGAAAAGAAGAAAATACATGAGCCCACAATTCCATTCTTCAGTGCCTCATATAATATCAGCAACATCGTGATCACAGGCCTATTCTTCGGAGCAAGGGGCACAATACCAAAATCATTTGTGCAATGGAGACAACAATATAAGCTCCCTAAACAGCTACAGGACGACATTGTCCTAACCACAATAAAATACTCTGTGGCAATATGCCGAAATCATTTGTATGGAAACCATAACATTTAAATTTGAAAGTACTAAAATATAAATTAAATAATCATTTTAACTGTGCCATATATCATATACTATAAAAACTTTGTTTTTTGTTAACCTTTTTATGTATTAATTTAAAAACATGTAAGTTATTCTGTGTCACATGGCAAACCTTTATATAAGGTCAGATTTAATAATAAATAAAAAAATATGTAAAGCTCGAGCACAAATAATTCAAGCTTTTATGTTGGTTACTTGGTTTATGTTGGCGAATCTGTAAAAATATGTTTTCTGCGCATTTTAACAAGGTTTTGAGGTTAGTGAAAGTTTCTCCTTCATTCTTTCTCTTGTAAGTGCACACTATTTGATAATATGTACACATCATAAATATCAATTTCAAATTTGACTGTCTGCTACTTCATAATGAGAGTTTAAAATACATAGGTAAGCAGCATACTATTCTTTAATAGCAGTTGAGTTTTCATGTATATCATGTCACATCTCACAGATATTTAAGAATGAGAAAGTAAAGCATTTTAAAATATATTTGGTAATAATTAATAAATCTGCAATGTGACTGTACTTTTTTAAATAATTAATGTTATTTATGAAAATTATTATTTCTTCTAAATAATGCAATTCTTTTAGGAGCATTATTTTTGGTATTTGTATACATAAATATATATTTCAAGTGTGATTCTGCTCCTCTTTCTGTTTATCAGTGTAAAAATGCCTTAGTTTTGGAAGCCATTTTTCATACCCAGTCTGAACACACGGGAATTACATTAACAGGAATTAAAATGTCCTGCAACAAGTGTTTTCCTCAAATAAATCAATTACATTTGATTTACATGTTGAAAATTCAAGGAGTTACAATTTTTCATAAGCATTATTATATAATTCTTTTGATGGTGGATCATTTAAATATTAGAGTGATTTATTTTTTGGCACAATTACAGGTTCATAAATGTTACCGACTAGGCCTTTCTTCCAAATATCAGAGAAAGCCTTATTTTTTACCCTTACTTTGGGTTATTGGAAAAAAAATTAATTTTGAACATTATTAAAAACAGTTTTTCATGAATTCCAACAAAGGAAAATGGAAATGAATAAGAACTGCACTTAAAAGCACACTTTGCAACAACGTCATTTTAAGATAAACAGTATATTATTTTATAGTGAATAAATGTATTAAGCAAGAACTTTGTCCTGAACAAGAATTGTTACATTCAAGTTTTTCATAAATAGAAATTCCTCACTTGATGCATTTGTATAGCTGCTTGTGTTAAACTTTTTAATTTTTTTTATAAAAAGGGTTATTTCAAAAATGAATAATTACAATTAGTAATAATAACACGTTTTTATAGAGATTAAAAGATCAAACTGCACAGATATTGCTGACAGAAATGATTGACAAAATGATTTTTCAGACACACTTCATCTTGAGTGTTTTAATCAGCGTTAAACACATATGGACATAAGAAAAAGTAATGTTAATTAACCATGGGAGGTAAAAGTACAAAACTTGCAGGAATTATTATATTGCGTGTAATATATAATGGTAAGAAAAGAGTAGATATGCCGTAACGTGGTGCTCCAGTAATTTCACTTCTGTACGTCGTGTTTGCTATCAGAATCTTCTATAGGAAGACAAATCAGATTTGTAATATTTCAGTGATTCTAATTGCATTTCTCTAACGTAACTTACACATGACTTTGTAAAAGAACAGTGATTGGTAAATGTTTTTCACATTTATTACGTTCTGTCTAAAAACTTCATTTACGTACAGCCACTACGATTCACTATCGGTATTGCTATATTATAGCAATACTATGCGAAGACTATGCTTGTGACGTCACAGGGGAATTTGACAGGCACGCCGTAGCCTGTCTTTCGCGCTAGCCTTGCGACGTAAAGTTGCTTATACTGCGGGAGATTAGAGAGGTCTTGGGTTCCACCTTCCTGTGAGTGAAGCGGACGGATGAAGACGCGACTTCGTGTGTATTTCTTTACGTGGCGAAGAAAAGTAAACTATTATAGGAGGGAAATTTTGAACTAGATTGCCGTCGTGAAATGACACTGAAAAGTGGGCAAAGTCACAATATAAATACAAATGAACTCGTGTATAGAGATAGTTGCGTAAGTTATATCGTGTAGTTCTGTTTGGTTTCTTTGACAGAGGCAGTAGATATTGCATTCATGCTAAAAATTCAATATCTGGTTCACAGCAAAAATAGTGTTTTGATTTAAGTGCCTACTAAAGCTATCAGGTGTTACCAAAACAAATAAAATGTATACCTCAAATTTTCTACAGATAGCTTCTGAAGCTCCCCTCTTCTCATTCAGTGTGATATAAATTAGGGAAATTTAAGATAAACGCTAATTGTAGGAACAATCTAGAATTCGCTGAACATAAAATAGATGCCCAATTAAATTTTTCTTACCATAAATTATTTCTGAAATATATTTTAAATGCATGAGTTTTCACATTATTAATCACCGTTACTGTGCGAAAACATCAATGGATGTAATGCATAGAGACAAAAAACGGGCCCTAATGACTTAGCTGTCGACAGGCCCTTAAACCCTGCTCACCCAATCACTCACTAAAGGCAAAAAATATATAAATTCACGGCAAACTTTCTGTTTACACATTTCATGGGTTAAATGACGTAAAAACGAGATCGTGTAGTCAAATCCTCATCAGCGAAAACCAAAGAATAAAAATCATAAAAACTACGATACGATGTTGGTGAGCAAGCACTTGGGGACCTCAGCGATTACGAGTGCGGTCAAATAGTTAATGCACTTCCTGCATCTGTCAAGTGTCAAAGAGTGCACACTGGAAATAGTTTTGGAAGCTTTTAGTTTAACTGCCACACCCTACATTTATATAACTACTGGAGACGGCAAGATCTGTGTGCAGACCGTTACACTTCATTCATCACCTACCTATAAAGTAATATGCTATTAATTCAATATTAAATAGGGTTTTTATGTAAAACAACATTAAACTGCCTGTACTAACCTGTGCAACCTGTGGCAAGCGCTAAATAGCTCTCTTCGTGTTAAATATGCAATTGGTGCTTTAGCCATGTTTTACTTTCAGTTCACCTTTTACTATTCGTTTTGGAGAACGACTATCCACTAAACTTGTTTTAGTTTGGTATAAAATTCTTGCATTATATAAGTCTGCCCCTGCCTGCCTCCTGTCAGGCTGTCAGCGCAGCCACGTGTTGCCCGCAAAATCGAAACCAAATGAGTTATATAATGTGCACAAAAGCCTCATCTTCACAACCAACGAGATCAAGTTGGCTGTACTGAATTTAGTCCTGGGCCTGTGGACCGTCGCAAGTGTTCGCCTTGCCGTGCCAGACTGGCAAAGTAGTGGTCGTGGTAGGGGTGTTATACTGCGCATCACTAGGTTAATCTTTAACCTATTAAAAATTTTGACCATTTAACCTTTTGTCATGTGATTTCATTTTCGTCTAAGTTTGGAACTAGTGAAACCTTTGAGAATTCTAAAATGCTTTCAACGAGTGGCAAACGTTTATTGTATTCATCACAGGTGAGAATCCAAATTATAACGGAATAAAGGTTAGAGCTTTTAACGCATACGTATGTAAGGGTTTACCAGAAATGTAATTTTATGACTAACCTACTCTTATATACATTTTTTGTACCTTTAGAGCAGAAAATGTGGATTTGTTTAGAATGCTTTGCAGCAAGTAGATGCCTACCATACCCGATGGTTCTATTTATTTACTAGTAAATCAAGTAATAAGAGTCAAACCAGAGCATTAATTTTTCCGATTAGTTCAATCTCATTTAGGTCATTATTGTCATTATTGGTTGCCGGGTACTTTTTTGTTACCCAATAAGACCTTGGACCTTGTACTAAATGACCTTAAAGGGATAGCAACCAAGGTAAATAAGCAGATACCTAGGAATATGTCGGCTCCAGAAACACACGATAAAGCTGGTAGTATGAGCCATGAGAAAAAAGAAAAATATTATGAATTTGTTTCATTTTTATACCCATGGACTAGCGATAAGCTACAAACTTAAGAATTCAGATCAGCAAAGAATACTACCCCGTGTTTGAGTTTGAATTTGCACTTATAAATTCCTCTTAATGGGCAAACCCTATTGAATGAGCATAAATTGGAGTTGGTCCCTGAATTCAGTAATGCTGGCACCATAATTAAAAAAACATTCCTTCTGTCTAGCTTAATCAGTACCTCAGAAGACTGCAGAGTACTCTGGTTATAGCAGAACACAACAATGAAAAGGTGCTGCCTATTACGCAGAGTGCAATAACAGCTGCTAAGAAAGTGGGAGGAGAAATTTCTGTGCTAGTAGCTGGAACAAAATGTGGACCAGTAAGTATATCAGTCATTCTGTACCTATTCATTATATAGGAGTTGGAATAATTAAAAAAATAAGATATTGTATTACTGACATACCATTTTATTGCAGATTCTTTTTCTAAATATTTAAATAGTTTTTAATTCAGCAATCTGACCAAAAAGAAAAAGGCCTGAAATTGTGCTGTATTTAGTACTCCTGAAAAAATGAATACATTTTTCAGTCAATCTGTGACACAATGGTCACACGGTTGAGGTAACCAGCATCATGCTTCCTCCAGCCAGAATATTTACAAGAATTATTTGGTGGAAAAGTAATATTTTTGAGTTACATTTCACTTGTGCTGTAGAGACTTCCGCAGACCAACCCCGTCAAAAATTAATTAAATGGCATTGAAACAGTACATAAGTTATTCTAGTGTTCCCCATAGTCGAAAAGCTCCCCAATATTGCATCAGAGAAAGATATTTATTGTCGACTTTGGTCACCTGTAGTAGAAGATTGTTTATATTATGGCTGGTAATGTTTGGGAGTGCCACGTTAGCTTAGCTTTGTTTAGGTTAGCTGTAGCTTAGTTTTTTAGGTTCGGGGATCAAATCAAGACAGGGCGAGTGTAGAGGAGGAGAGAAGAGGCGAGGTGTAAAGAAGCTGCATTTCAATGTCTTCTTTGTGAGCGTTATCTGTATAAAATTTTTTGTTTTTTGTGGAACTTTTGGAATTTTTTTTGGCGGTTTGAGCCATTTTTGGAAGCCAGAATTGTGGGTTCGTATTTATACGTGCCTAACAGATATTTTGGGATACCATCCACAAACCGTCTTTGAAGATCAAACACCTAGTGAGATCAGTAAAGGACAAACTGGGCCTTAATGTACCAGGGGTATACTGCATCCCCTGTGAATGTGGGATGCCGTACATAGGGCAAACCGGCAGGACCATTTCCATCAGAGTCAAGGAGCATGAACGGTCCATACGCTTAATGCAGCCTGACAAGTCAGGGCTGGCGGAACACTGCTTAGTTTAGACAAAGATTGTGAATGCGTCACATTTTGTTTTTTAAAAATTTGGGTTTTGGAAATTTACTTTTTGCCTAAAAAAATAACTTCTATAGCTTATATCCTAACAGCTATTTTAAAAGCAGTTATTTTAGTTCTCTGCAAGTGGCACCATCTGTCTGACATGTGGTGTTCAATTCTCTATCACACATGTGCTAATAGATTGTCTGCACTATGCTCATGAGTGCCAGTCCATTGGTCTGGGGTCTACTCTTGCCTCCATTTTGTGCGACGACCCTGTGTCTGTTGTTAAGGCTGTGCAGCTCATTGCCAATATTGGCTTCAATAAGCAACTTTGACTTGTCCTTTGATTTTTAGATTTTTAAGCTTTGTATTATGATCTTTTAACCTTTTTCTCTTTACTGTTTTAGTATTTTAATCTCATCTTTTAGCTTTCATGGTTTTAACCCTGTAGGGCAGTGTCGTGGCTGAGCGGTTAGAGCACCAGCTAGGTGGCCTGGGTTTGATCCCAGGGAACCACATGTAATATTTGTGGTGAACGAAGCATCGTCAGGGCAAGTTTTCTCCAGGTTCTCCAGTTTCCCCCACCACTCATTACACCAATTGCTCCATTATCACCTTTCCAATCATCGATTTTGCCTGCATTTCATATCATCCTCTTCCTCACTACGATACCCGTTGCTTGGCTCATCACCCACAGCCAGGTCTTCACTCTGTCTGGTCCATAGGTTCCCGTGCTCACTGACAGGCTTCTGCTCCTAGGCACGGGCTTGTAAGTCCTAGGGGATGTAAGTCCTACATAAGGGGAGGATGATCAGGTAATGAAGAAAGAAGAGTTTGTTATAGATTTTAAGGTTTGATTTCAGGCCCAAATGACCTTGCTGTTGACAAGCCCTTAAACTCCACTCACCACAAGTGGCACATTTGAGAATAATGCTTAAGCTTTCAGTGAACATTAATTTATAGTAGTTTTCTATTTGCTGTAAATAATAATAATTATAATTTCTGTTTTGCTGAACTGTAAAAGCACCCCAAAGGCGAGTGATTTGAAAATGATAAGTGAAAATTGCAATGGAAAGGTAACAATGATTCACACAGGGAATTGACAAATTGAATGACAGGAGTGATCTTTATGGAATTAGATGTTATAATTGCATGTCCTTCCCAATTAATTTCCAAATTATTGGAAATGTGTGGAGTGGACATTATCCCATTGGCATAGGAGAGCTGAGCAATACTCAACACCATGTGGCGGGAAGATCTGGAACTGCAGAATAACTTTGAGAGCATAGTCTCAGCAACTGGAAGCATTCATTAGTTTTGTTATTCTCATTGCTATCTAGCAGTTTTGTTAGTAAAATGAAATAGTTTTGTTTTAATTCTTGGGAAGCATATAGTTTTGTGTAAAGAGTTGATTATAATTGTGATACATGTGTTGCTATTTCTTTTTTGAGGCCAGAGTTATTACCATTGTAAGGAAAAGGAAATGAATAATGTAACAAATTGTGATATTAGAATTATAAACATATTTTCAAATGCATATATATATATATTTTAATAAAGTATCAATAGCAAGATCATTATTATTTGGGAAATTATTATGCTAAATACAATTTGAAGACCTGCAGTTCTCACATTAGAGAAAAGGTTTTCATTTTTTAATTGTACATTAAAATAACTAGCAATGGGACAATTCTTTCAAACACCTTTCATAATAGGATCTATACTCTGCGCCAAATAAGAAGGGTATTGACAGTTGCTACCCACGTGGTGGAAGGGTCTAAATGAACAGGAGGAGATGGATGCGTCATGGCGATCTTCTTGGCAATGAAAAGAGCAACCAATTAGAGCTAAGATGTTTCCATAGCAATGCTAATCCATTGTTGTCGATATTTAACACGTGATTAACATGTGCCGACGTGCAGTCTAGGAGTAACATAAACTGTGCATCTTACCTTGTTTTCCCTGGAATATATACAATGTCTCCCTTCAGCTCCAGCTTGCAGTGTTTGTATCAGAGATTGTCTTTGTGCTGACAAGTTAGTTTGCATCATTCGGTTTATTGTGTTTATTTGCCTTGTATTTATGTGTGTCTGAATCTGTGTATATGTACGTATGTTGTGAGCATTTACAATTGTATCACTCTTTTAATGAATAATTATGACCAAAAATATTGACAAAGACAGCGTAGCCAAATGAAAAACTTTACATACTTGGGAAGTGAATGAAATTGTGTTTTGTATGCTACATATCTCAAAGGATTATGCAGTTGATGTTGCTGAAGAACATGGTTGCAAAATTATTTGGTATCACCCTTTCCTAGTGTACTCCGATTTAATTCATTTGAGCGGGTTACATTGTGTGAAACAAAGATTTCACTGTGTCGTTTGTAATAAAGCTATATCAATAAAAAGCTGAAAACTGAACAAGTAGTTACCGATACAAAGGGCGTAATAACTGCAACATGGGAAAATGGAGTCTTAGAAGCAAGGATAGAACAGTTTGTCATTTCCGCGGGTAATTCAAGCACATTGGAACACAAACAATTCCAATATTTATACACTTTTAACAAACATTTACATGAACAATTTTCTATTGGGGTCTTCTAATATTCTGTCTCATATGCCCCTTGTTTTGTTTTTCAAGTTGTCACCTATATTTACAATCTTGAAACACAATACAATCCTTCTCCTTACTCCTCTGATGCAATCACTTTGTACAATATATTTTTTTTTTTTTTTTTTACAGTCTTCTTCGCTGTTTGTCTTTGTCTTTTGTTTT
Source organism: Tenodera sinensis (assembly GCA_030765045.1). Taxonomy (NCBI): domain Eukaryota; kingdom Metazoa; phylum Arthropoda; class Insecta; order Mantodea; family Mantidae; genus Tenodera; species Tenodera sinensis. Next base: position 5,637,710 of record CM060971.1, read on the forward strand.
GGCATGATACAGCATGTCTTTATAAATTTCACATATTCAATTACTACACAATATATGTTCAGTTGTTATACATCACATATTCAGTTATTATACAATACATATTCAGTTATTGTACCACATATGTTCAGTTATTATACAACATATCCAGTTATTATACAATACATATTCAGTTATTGTACAACACATTCAGTTATTACACAACATATCCAGTTATCATACAATACATATTCAGTTATTATACAATACATATTCAGTTATTATACAATACATATTCAGTTATTATACAATACATATTCAGTTATTGTACAACACATATTCAGTTCTTATACAACACATACTCAGTTATTGTACATTTGACATTGACACATGGGTAGTGATGCGCCTCCTATAGCCTCTCCTACCCAATTCCCATCCTCATCCTGCCCGTGGTGCACCCTGCTTTTAACAGATGAGGCTCTGGGGACTGAATCACAGCGGTATAACTGTTTCATCTAAAATGGAGGACATGTCATTTACATATGTGCTGGCCTATCACAGCACAACAGCGTCCCTCAGAGGCACATGAGGGGAAGGTCGGTGGATCTAAATATCATCTATTTAGTCCTCCCGGCTAGGTCCAATGGACCCGTTGACCAACGATAGGTGTGGTCCCCCTTGCAAAATGGGGGTTTAAGTCGGGTGATGTAACTGCCACATTGTAAAACTGGTGCCCGTTAAGAAAACAGTTGCATGAAAGCCACTCATGACTGCTTGGCAAGTCATCTCTACAGAATAGGTATCTCAGCCTCACCAATATGTGTCCTGTGTAACGATCCAGCAGAAATGAACGAAGACCACTTGAAGACCTGTGAAGCATTAAGATCAGAAGAAACTACAGTTCAAAAGTATTGGAAAGCACTAATGCTAATGGCTTCATTGCCAGATGCAAGGCACTAGAAAACAACAACAACAACAACTTTTAGCCTGAAAAGTTTGTGAGTGTTTTTAGATTTTAAATTTTGACCTAGGGCCCAAATAACCTAGCTGTCGACGGGCCCTTAAACCCCACTCACTCACTCACTCACGACTCTTGCTTAGTTATTAAAGTCAATATAAAACTTTCAAATCACAGATATTTTTTAGACTCCATTATCTCCATTATGTACATTTAGTGGTTGGGCCACTGTTGCACTCAACGCCTCAAATGAAATGCAGTAACCTGAGCACATGAGGAGGTCTTCTGAGGACTATTCTGGATCTTTATGGTCACCTGAAATGTCAGGCAGACGTCACAGTTTTTGTTTGCGAAATATATGTATATTATCATGTGCCCTGTGTTCAGCTGGTTTGCATAATTCAAGAGGGGGCAGCAATCTCTTAAAGATGAAGAGAAGAGTCACAGACCAGCAACAGCAGTAACTGACAAAAACTTTACTGCTGTGGAAACAATGTTTAGAGAAGATGCAAGACTAACCTACAAAGGCATTGAGCTGGAATTAGGGATCTGTTCACATGGTGTTTAAACCATCCTTCACGAACACCTTGTAATTGTTGAATTATGACAATGCATCAGCTCACACTGCTAACAGTGGAGTTTCTGCAAGGAACTGGGTCAAAACTATTGAATCATCCACCCTATGGCACCATGTGAATTCTTCCTATTCCCTATGGTGAAGAACCGACTTCGGGGTAACAGATTTTCTAGCCCTGAGGAAACAGTTTCTGCATACAAAAAGGAGTTATCTGCATTGCCAGAAACTGAGTGGCGTGGATGCTTCCAGAAGTGGTTCCAGAGGATGAAACACTGCATACAGTGCCTGGGAGAATACTTTGAGAAACTGGGATAAATAAAATGTTTCTGTGACTGTTTTGCTGTCTCAATACATATTTAGTGACACTTGTATATTTCAATCTTTAAGCCTTTACAGATTGTGCTAAGGGTACTAAAACATACTATGTTTTAAAGTAAGAACAAATTAGAAACTAAAAGCTTCACTTATCTTAGTAGTATTGCAAATTCTGTTTCTGCTGACATGTTTCGAGTTGATTCCAACTCAGTCTCAAAGCTTTCAGTTTCTAGTTTGTTCTTACTTTAGATTCTTGTTGCTTCACTGTTGATAGCTTCATTATTTCCTTGCTATACTACGTTTTATTTTCAGGTTGCAGCAGAGATTTCAAAGGCAGCTGGAATATCCCGTGTGCTTATAGCAGAGAATGAAGCATTTCATGGATTTTTGCCAGAAAGTCTAACCCCTTTAATTTTAGCTACACAAAAGCAATTTAACTTCAGTCATATATTGGCTGGTTGTACAGCCTTCAGCAAGTCCTTGCTGCCCCGAGTTGCTGCCAAGTTGGATGTTTCACCAGTATCTGATGTTATTGGTATAAAGGATGCTGATACATTTATTAGAACAATTTATGCAGGTAACTATTGCCAGAGGGCTTTTATGGTGCAAAACCATACTAGGTTAATGTACATTATGTGTCTCAACTTACTGAAATAGCATATTTTTACTGAGAAATACCAAACGATAAATGAAGCTGGATAGTGAGTGTAAAAACGCTACTCAAATATTCTATAAATAAATTGGTTAGTGTGGAAAGTTTTAAATTTGGAGAAATAAAAAAACTTCTGTGAGTGAACACATTCAGTACTGAATGATAAGATTGATCACCTCAAAGGATAAGGAATGCGTATAAGTACAGTAGCGCTGCAGTTATCCAAGCTCCAATTAACCGAGTTTAACCAAGTTCCTGTTTAATGAATTGTGTTGTGCAAATTATGTAGTGTAAACATAGAAAGAGAATGGATCAGCGCAAACAAACAATTGGAAGTGACTGATGGAGATGATAGTAGAGGCAATGAATGTAGAGGCTGAAGAAGTGAAAGTGGCAATGAAGACATTGAAATGGAGTATGAGAAAATCGGCCACAGTGAAGGATGCAAAGCGATAGAAAAGACAGAGTACCTAAAGAAACAGTTAAGAGACAACTTGAGCCGACCTTCTGCTACTATGATTTCGCGAAACAGGGGCAAAGAAGCGAGTGAGTTCTGTTAAACAGAAAACACTTATGGACTTCTTGACAAAATAATTTTTTTAGACTGGAATATGTACCTACTGTATACATGTATGTACTGTAGGCCATTTTTATTTTTGTGTGTCATTATTTCATTTAATTATACAATAGATGCCTTTTCTTCACAACTTGATCACATTTTTATTAATTTCACCAATTTACTATACGTGTTCCTATTAAGTTTTGACAGACTCCATATTATCTGAGGCACAGTTGGTCCTTACCTCGGATAATCGAGGCTCTACTGTAGTTCATTTCAAGATAAATAGATGGAGCTTGTGCTTTACATTATGAATTGATAAAAAATCAAATTTACCAAAATCTGGGCTTAGTTCCTTTCAACAATGATTCAAATATATAAGTATTTTACTAATCCTGAGGTAGTAGGTCAAAGCCAGCTCAGATGGGCAGTTTTTAAGTTTACTTTAAAGTGATAATGGCAGCAGAAGAACTTTGCAGGACATTGGCAGCACTATATGCTTCTGGCAGTTAACAGCATTGTTATCAAACACAAATATTAACTCATTTAAATTAAATGATGTAATACATGTGGTTATTATTGAAGCATTGTTTCACGTTTGAGCGATGAGGCTCTTATTTCTCTCAGGGCGTGGTAACGGATGGAATGAAAAATCACACGATGTTTCTTCACCACAATGTATTATTTTATTAACACTTTTTCTCTATTTTACATTTAAATAAATCCTCTTAGCACCGTTTTAAATTATTTAAGTCTTTCCACTTTTTCAAAAAGTGGAACAAAAGCTTGATGAAAGTCTGGTAAACGTTCTACAATGTTCACACACTACCAAAATATGTCCTATCACCTTGGACACGTAGACGCTAGTGAAAAGAGTGGCGTCATCTCACGTGATACTACCTTTCTCGTATACATCCGCGTATGCGTCCATCAAATAGTTCCCGTATTGTTAGGGAAGCGATCTTTAGCTATCCTGATTTCGCTTTTATTATTGAACACATATAATTCTAATATTTATACATATATATTAAAATTAGATATGGAAATATTTATGACGTCTTTAAACAAACTTAGTTGTTCGTAACAATGAACATTATTAACACGTTTTGGTCATTTAACCATCTCATACCAACATCAAAAAACAAATTACACTCTTAACAAATATTCACATAAACGAGTTTCTTTTGGGGTCTTCTAATATTCTGTCTCACATGTATGGGTATCTTGCTATGTTAAGAATATTGATATTACGAGACCTGTGGGTCAAATGCTGACCATGGCATTGAGATTTTAAAAATCATTTAACTTTCCAAGTTCTTTTACTTCTTTCGTGATAGGTTCATTAAAAGATGTACTCCAAGCCAACATTTATTTCATTAATTGGCAGAGTTGCATAAAGCAACATATGAATTTAAGTTGTGAGATAATTTATTGGCTCTTTCTTTTTAATTTGTTGTAATGCTAACCTAAGTAAATAAAATTCAAGTATTTGCAGCTGTCTTATATTGTAAACATGTAAATTTTTTTTTAATAAAACTGTAGTGTTGTTTTTTAAGAAAAAAGCATAATTCATGCAACTGCAGTCCAATGTAGTCCTGTCAGCTTCCAAGCGTGCCATTACACTAATTATTTTACTTGGGCCCTCCCCTTTCTTTACCCTAGGCACATTTGACTGCAGTTGCTGGGATTCAATTGAATGGTTGGCCAATCCATTGTGTAGCGCCGTAACTGTCACGGCTATGTAAATCTCTTCAGCTAAGATACCTCAGAAAGGGATATGAAAACTGGTTTACGAATTAGAGGAAGAATGTCATATGTAGCAAAATAACTTGCCCATGAAAGTGTTAAGTTGAAGGAAGGATCTTGTTTTCACAGGCCTCCCCCACCTTCAGCCCAGAAGTGGTATTTATTTACTTTCTAATACAAAAATGAGGAAGCACTTGTCACATAATTTAGAAAGGTTTAAATGAGCATTTATCTTTATCTATGTGTTGTCTCTTTATCTTTTCTTCTCTCTCTCTCTCAGTAAAAGATGAATGAAGTAAGCGTTGTCTTATATTACAAGACATAAGCTGGAAACCTTTCAATTCCATCTAACTTCATGCACTGGTGTAGGAATAAAGAACTATTCTGTGTTTTTATTCATGTTCATGCTAAATGATAACATTCACTAAGCAGTAAATTAAATGTCTAGGCAGTAAAGTGAATTGGCTTACTGACACTACATTACTAAGTTGTTTAAAATGATCTGTTTTAAGGTAATGCTATTCTAACATTGAAGTGCAAAGATCCTGTCAAGGTGCTCAGTGTTCGTGGTACAAACTTTGAACCAGCTGCACTAGAAGGGGGCAGTGCAAAATCAGAGCCTGCACCTGCTGGAGAGTATAAAACAGCAGTTGCTCAATTTGAGAGTCAGGAGTTGAGCAAAAGTGATCGACCAGAACTAACAAGTGCAAAAGTTGTGGTCAGTGGAGGTATGGAATTTTATGTTTCTTTAATCTACAAAGATAAGATATCTTAGAGACTATAAGCTACACTTATCTTAGTATTTGCTGCAAAGTTCTCGAAATTAAACACAAACTAGTAGAATTGTATTGTTTCACAGTTTATAGCTTCAGTTTTTTCATGATATTTCATTAATCTATTTATTTTTAACTATAAAGTGCCAAGTTAGTGCATTTTTAAGTGTTTTGTAACCAAATTGACCGCTCGCTTACCACCTAGGTGGCCCGGGTTCGATCCCAGGGACCTGCATTTGGTGTTTGTGGTGGACGAAGTGGCATCTGGGCGGGTTTTCTCCGGTTTCTCCCGCCACTCATTCCACCAATTGCTCCATTATCACCTTTCCAATCATTGATTTTGCCTGCATTTCATATATCATCCTCTTCCTCGATATTGTACCTGGTGCTTGGCTGACCACCCGCTTCCAGGTCTTCACTGACCGGTCTGGAGATTCCTCTGCTCCCCAACAGGTGTCTGACCCTGGGCACTAGCTTATAAGGGGAGGGTAATCAGGAAAAGAAGTAACCAAATTGGCAACAACAATGTAACAAGAATGTAATAAATGCACCGTTTTATAATTAGCCTTTTACTTTCTCACAGCGTTGTTAGGAAGTGTGTAAGGAGAATTAGCAGAAATTGTAACTGATTAGTTAACAGCTCTCAGTTTTTACACTTCATAATTGCCTATTAGTTGCCACAAACCTGTTTTTGTTTCCATTCATAAACTATGAGCTGCATTGTTGAACAACTTTTTGATTTCTCTTGCAAATAAGGTGTATAACATTTTTTTTCTGAAGTGGATAGGAATAGATAGAAACATTACGCTATATGTAAAGAATATGCTGTATTTCATCCCTTAACCTCTTGAGGGATATTGACGTGAAATCACGTCCATTTAAAATGGCGGATGAGCGATATGGGCATCCTGTGCGTTTAAGCATTTAACCCTTATTTATCCCTTATCCAACTCAACTTATTATAATTTTCCGTTTATGAAACATTTTAGCAAGGTCTATATACTTTATTGGCTTACCTTAATATGTTCGTTCTGCAGTGATTTACCTCAAAACAGGGATAAACACACAAGGGTACGTACATCTCCACATTCGCAAATTCCCTTCTTGCGGCACACGAAACACTTTCGAAATGGTGCTGTTGGTGGTATCCTTTTAGGATAATGTTTTCCTTGAAGTCTGAGGGGTGCAGGGGTTTTGAATTTTCAACCCCCAACGTGGTATTGTTCAATTAGGCTGCGAGTTATTTATAGTCGGTAGTCAAGGTCGGTCATTGTCCTGTGTGGGTTTAGAGAGCTGTCCAAATCCCCAAACAATTGTATATGGTTATATCCAGTTGGTGCAAAAACACCTTTTTATACCACTTGTCCCTTCAGCTACAAGCAGGAAAGAATATGTATGTATTTCAACAAAGAAAGACACGGACTCTACTCAGTTACGAAACTCGTGTAAGCAAAAGTTGTAATGTTGATCTATTCTGATGACTAAGAGACCACGCATGCAGTAGCGATTTATTACACAGTATGCTGACGCATAAGCCACACATACAATGGGTGTATCTTTCCGAGAACTAATATTAGATGCTGAGACAGAATATTGACCAATGGAGGGTCGTTCATGTAAATATTTTTGTAAGAGTGTGTAAATTTCTAATTCTTTTAATTTGGGTGTATCAGGGACTTATTTTTTTTAATATTCAAGATAGCCAATGTTTTCTCGTCACTTTGAGTTCAACCAATGAGAACTGTTGCGCGGATGAATACATAAGAATGGCGGTGTTGCGTCATACCGACGCCAGGAACTCTTTATTCATTAGCGTCTGTGAGCTCAAGTTGGAAGGATGTATTTTTTTGGTAGTGCGTGAACATGTAACTTTCACCCAAACTTTTATACAGTGTAGATTCTACCTAACTGTGAAGATTGTTGATTAATTAATATGGTGCTAAAAGTGTAAATTAACGAATAAATATATTGTGATAAAGGAACGTTGATTTATGCATTCCATTCTATGACCTCGACCCTGTAGATAACCGCGTCCGATATCAAACTATTACAACATTCAGTAAAAACATTATTCCTGCTGCTATATTCCCGCTGCTAGGTAAAGACTTATTAATAAAATCCGTAACAATGCGTTCGACAGAGCAAAGTTGACTTTTCACCACAGTGAAACAAAATTGTGCTATTTCAACATTTTGTAAATACAACTCAACTTTGCTGATGATATACATTTATACTGCAAATAACGAGTTTTATACCAGTTTTTGTTTCATTAAAATAACTTAATATTTACACAAAATACAGCTGTGTATATACGAAGCGCATTTAACAATTTAAATGCTAGCAGTTCTCGGCTCGCGGACGTTTAAATGGCCATCGCTCAAGAGGTTAATCATCCCATTTTTTCTGTGTTGTTTTTTGAGTAAAAACACTCAGATGACCATTATGTGAGGAATAAATTATTCAATACTGGTAGTGTGGTTCAAATCCCAGCTGTGGCATTGAATTTTTCAGTTGCAGTTCTGCCTCTCATATATTCCTGTATGTTCCTTCTCTCTGGTTATAAGTTGTTGCACCTTTTCTGGCATGTGTTGAGTGGGACAAATGGACATAAGTGTGAAATGCAACAAATGCACATTCATGTTGTTGCGAAACATTAATAAAGAACATTCAACTTAAGCCTGATTCACAAAAGCAGAATGGAAAGCAGAATGAATATAAAGTTAAAATACATCTAATGTGAGTGTTCGCAATCAATGCTAAGCTTTTGTGGAATTCTTCAGCAATTGTGTAATGCTTGTTTTGAGACTCTTAATTTGCTCCCTCGATCTGGATGGCTTATGTGGTTAGGCACTGACCTACTGATCCCTAGGTCTCAGATTCAAACCAAGTCCAGACAGATGGTTTCTAAGTGTGCTTAGAAGCAACAGATTCATGTCAGCTGGAACGTAAAAAAAGTCCTACGGGAAGAAATTCTGGCACACCGGTCATGCTGGTATAATTATGGGTATTGACAGCATTATTAACAAACAATGTTTACTTATATTTTAATTTGTTTGTGCACAATATATGTATTTAAATGCATGTAACCCATTATATAAATTATCAAATTATCCTCATTTTAATAATTGAAACAGCAGACACACCCCTAAAACATATACCTAACCAAAGTGACATGCTCTGAAATTTTGTAGCATCCCCCAACTTTTTGGAAATTTTGAAGGTTTGCGTTATTGCTGTTTTAAATTCGGTGTACTTTTTAATATTAAATGTTGATTCTGCATCAAACTTAAATTTTTCCACAGATTTGGAAAACGCATCTGCTTCTTTGGTTTTCTGTAATTCGTCGATTAAGAAATTTCACTCTTGCTTCTTGGAGAAGTGGGCTGGCCCTTGGATGAAAACATTGTTACCATCAATGATTTTATCAGCTCTCAATAATTCTTCTTTATGTATTTATGGAAATATTTGACATAGAAGCAATGTTGACAGTGAAGTTTCATTCATGTTGAAATAAGAAGAGTCACACTAATTTTTACAATTACTTCACTCACTTGTTTATTAAAAACTGGAACGTTTTCGAGAGATGTCTCTCTCATCTTCTGCAGATGGTGACTGAGGTTTGAAGTTGGATCCTACATCTACTAGGGTTGCATCTTGCTGCCGTCTATCGGTAGAGAGGCAAAGCTCCATCAGATGGTTTGTTGGCGGGATGTCAAAATTTATAATGTCGTCTGCGTTTTTGGTGATGTATATTTTTTCCCAGATGGAGAGTTCTAGTGGTGAAGAAACTGGTTTTAACAAATTTATGGCTTGACCGATGTTGTGGTTTTCTGACCAAAAATGGTGTGATACAGCAGATTTGTCTGTTTGTTTAAATTTAATGTTTCTCTGATGTTCCTTTAATCTAGTGATTAATTTTCTCTTAGTTTTGCCTATGTAGAATTTATTACAATCTTCACAATTAATTTGGTAAATTCCTGATTTTTGTGTGTCTGGGATTGTATTCCTGAGAGGTTTGTTTAGTAAATTGTTTAGGCTGTATCTGTTTTGGGGAGCTAATCTGATGTCCACCTTATTGAAAATTTTATCAAATTTTTTAAAAGCCCATGGATGAAAAGTGAACCTTTTGTATTTCCATTTTGTGTCCTTGATTGTCTGCAGGGTAGTTGTTTGGGCTATTTCTTTCAGTTTAGTGCCATGTTTTAGCATTTTATTTATCATTGCCGGATTGAAACCATTGGATGCTGCTATGTCCAGTATGTGTTGGCGTTCTTTTGAAAATTCCTCTCTGCTTAGAGGGACATGGAGTAATCTATGGATCATACTTTTGAAAACTGCCAACTGGTGTGCAATTGGATTGCACACATTCTTCTTTATGTAATTGTCCACATGAGAAGGTTTTCGGTGGATTCCAAATGTGAATTGATCCTGGTCTCTGATAATTTTGAGGTCTAAAAAGGGTAATATGTTATTTTCTTCGGTTTCCATAGTGAATTTTATATGAACATCCTGTAGGTTAAGCAATTTTGGGGCATCTTCTTTGAATTTCTCGGGTATGATAGCAAAGACATCATCTACGTATCTGATCCAGAATTTGAAGATGTGGGGAAATGTATTGACCAAATGTATTTCTAAATGACTCATGTATAACTCTGCAAGGATAGGTGACAGTGGGCTTCCCATGGCTAAGCCTTGTGTTTGTTTGTAGAACTTATTGTTGAAAGTGAAAAAGTTTTGTTGGATGCAAATTTCAGTCAAGTTGATGATGTCTTCTAATTCTGCTGTGCTTGAAGTTAACGGAGTTAGCCATTTCTTTATAAGTGCAGGGATTTTCTCTATTGGAATGCTTGTAAATAAAGCTTGGACGTCGAAGGAGACCATTATGTGGTTTTTTAACATATTAAAGTCTTGGATCCTGTTGACCACTTCCAGAGAATTTTTGATTCCTAAACTTTCAAATGTGTCGAAAGATTTCAATTTGTTTACCAGCCATTTTGCTATGTGGTAAGTGGGCGAGTTGATTCCATTGATGATGGGTCTCATGCTGTTGTCTTTTTTATGTATTTTAGGTAAACAGTATAGTCTGGGAATTGTAGGGTTTGAAGACTTAAGGGTGAATTTCATCTCCTTCGGTATTGTTGTAATTTCTTTTAATGTTTTGTTGACTGAATTTACGTAAGTGGATAAAGGGCTTTTTGGTATCACCAAAAACGCAGACGACATTATAAATTTTGACATCCCGCCAACAAACCATCTGATGGAGCTTTGCCTCTCTACCGATAGACGGCAGCAAGATGCAACCCTAGTAGATGTAGGATCCAACTTCAAACCTCAGTCACCATCTGCAGAAGATGAGACATCTCTCGAAAACGTTCCAGTTTTTAATAAACAAGTGAGTGAAGTAATTGTAAAAATTAGTGTGACTCTTCTTATTTCAACATTTATGGAAATGTTTAAAACAGCGAAGCTTTGTCAATTAGTTAAAATTTAGGAGTAGGATGATAAAACTTTAGTTTCACTTACTAGGTCACGTTAATTTTGGACAATCGAGTGGGCACTTAGCAGATGATGGTGGCAGTTGCCATCAAAACAATTGTCCAAACAACCTATTCAGGGAAACTGAAGTGTAATCATCCTACTCATAAATACTAATTCATTCTTCATTTACTTTCCCATAAGTCCTTAACATTTTAATACATACAAGGGCTATTTTTTCATCAACCTCCAGCAAGTGATAAAATAAAGAGAAGTGTGAAACATTTAATAATTTTATTCCCAGGAATTAAGCACAATCAGTTACTTTTCCACATAATGATTAGGAGGGTTGAGACGTTTGTTATACTGGTGGACAAGTTTTCCATAACCCTCTTCTTAGATGGTTGCCATCAGTGTATTGAGATGTATCCTCATTGCGTCTTGAAGCTCTTTGTTGGTATGGAATTGCTGTCCTCTCAGACCTTCAATCAGCTGCCAAGTGAGGTGAAAGTAATGGGTGCTAGATGTGGGCTGTATGCCAGGTGATCAAGCACTTTCAAATGAAACTGAGTAAAAAGCTGTTGGGTTACTTCAGTAGTCACGAATCAAAACCATCAAAACAATACATTTTTATTGTAAAAAAGCGTGGGGTGTCTGACATCAAATGTTATAAATAGTTCATTGGTAGTTATTTATAAAAGTAAAGATATAAAAATATCTAAAAAGCACTCCATGTATTATTTTGTTAATATATGTAAATTAGTTTTTATTTTAAACTTATTACAAAATTTTCAAATATAATGAACTATTTGGCTTTATAGAACAAATTCTTCATGCTTAAAAATTATTTTCTACCTGTTTGTTTGGTTTGTTATAAAAGCATGTTTTTCTTAGTTTTTTAAAACTATAATTTATTTCCCTTGTTCTAAATGTTCTTCACAGGTGGCATGTCTGACAATGTATGTTTGCACTAATCAAAGAACCCATGTTTCACCGCTGTATAGTAACGTTCTCCAACGTAATGTCATATCGGATGATGAATAAATGAAATGGGTGAAATGACATCCAAATCAGCCTGAGGTCCATAGAGCTTACCTACCTGACAGGATAAGGGAAAACCTCGGAAAAAGACCTTATCCGGATAACTCACGCTAACCAATGGTGCAGTCATTTTTATGAAATAATAATGATGAGCAATAAGAACTCTTAGCTCTTCTCAGGTGGTGGCCAGGGAATAAAGCGTGAACATAACTTTTAAAATTAAACTCCCAAATTTCTTATGCTGCACACTTTTTTATTATCAGTTTCACTTTATTACAATTATTGTTCACTTTTATAAATATTCCTGCTTGCTAGCATGCCTGAAACCATACAATTTGATTTTTCAGTGAGCTATCGAAAATGGTTTCTATCTTTCACGAGTTCATTAACCAAGCCCTGTTAATTTTCCATGGGTAATTTGAAATCATTCGGTTCTTGTCACCCTTAACAATGCATTTTATTGTTTCATCAGAATTATTTCAATGACATCATGTCTCCTTTTCATGTATACACGATTTGAAGGTAATTTCAGTCATGCCGTAAACAATAGCACCAGTTCTTCTTTACCAGTTTACCTCCCCTTATGTAGGACTTATATTCCCTAGGGCTTACTAGCCTGTGCCTAGGGTCAGATGCCTGTTGGGGAGCAGAGGAACCAGAGAACCACATAGTGAAGACCTGGAAGTGGGTAGTGAGCCCTGCACCAGGTATGAGAGTGAAGAAGAGAATGATTTGAAATGTGGGCAAAATGGATGATTGAAAAGGTGATGATGTACTACTTGGTGGAATGAGTGGTAGAGGAAACCAGAGAATCGGGAGAAAACCCACCCAGATGCCACTTTGTCCACCATATATAAGTGCAGGTCACTGGAATTGAACTCGGGCTGCCTAGGTGGTAGGTGAATGGTCTAACCACTCGGCCACGGCACCGTCAATAAAGACGATTTGCATTCTAAATGTCCTCTTGACAATGTTATGTTGTAAAATAATTATTAATTACATAAACATGATCAAAATATAATAATGATAATTTACATAAATTGATAACAGATTAAATAATAATGAACATTCAATTAACAAAATCAAGCTGTCATGAATGATTGTTCGACTTAGATTTCTTTGTATATGTGGTATCTGTTTCACCGAGATTCGAATATGGGATCTCTTGAATGTGAGGCAGTCATGCTACCACATCACATACTTTCCATATATCAGGCCAATCAGTGATGACTGATTGTTCTAACACATATAAACCTCATGTAGGTAAACTTACCCATCATATTGAGGCAAGACCTTGACATTTTGCATAATGTTGAACACTAACGTAGAGCAGGAGATCCTTAGTTCATATCCTAAGTATGGCATCAAATTTTTCATTTCTGATTCCAACTTTGAATGTCTATGTTTTGTTAAGCTTATCTGTTGTTATTTACAGGTCGTGGTATGAAATCTGGAGATAATTTTAAGCTGCTGTACGACCTTGCTGACAAATTGAATGCAGCTGTTGGAGCATCCCGTGCTGCTGTAGATGCTGGGTTTGTGCCCAATGATATGCAGGTTGGCCAAACTGGAAAAATTGTGGCACCAGTAAGTTATCTTTTTAATATATGGTTGAAGAAATGGAGCTAATTTTTACTTTCGCTACAATGTATAGTAAGTAGAGGAAGTATTGTATTCCACCCAAAAATTCAGTGTTGAGATTTCACCAGAAATATATGTTTTGAGGCCCCCCGAATCCAAAAAAAAGCATTTTTAGAAAAAGGTCTGTGTGTGCATGCGTGCGTGCGTGTGGACAGCACAGCTCAAAAATGAAAAGTTGGTTAGAAACCAAAGTTGATATTTAAGTTTAACATCTTTTAAGAATGGGGCACAAAGATTTTGAAGAAAATCCCTCCACACTAAACTGCACCTTACATGGAAACTTTCTCGTAAATTTTGGTTTTCTCGAAAATGAGAGATTTTGATTGAACTGCCATATGTTTTAAGATATTTTTATGACAAATGAAATGTATATTTTGAATTTTCTGGCTATTGCTCACATAGTTCTGTTTACTGTTGATGACTTTTGCATAACTAATAAACCATAAGAGATAGACCAAATCTTCTTTCTTTGGAAGTTTGAAAACAGTGTTGTAATAATCAATTTAAACAAAAAAGGTGAGTCAATTAATAACACTGCACAACACTTATATTTTACCGGAACATGTTTCAAAGGCTTGACTTTCCTTCATTATCAACCGACATCGACTGTTTCTCCCTGGTGTGGATGGCAACGTTTTCTCAGAGATCTCCTCTGGTGGTGGTTCAAAAACTTGCTGAAGATATCTGGCATTTATCAGATTGAATGCAGTGTCTGTAATAAATTTACATAGGAAAAAGCAAAAGAAATTTAGAAATAAGATCCAAGGAACACTTAAACGTAAAAAACAAACAGTTGGAAAAATCAGCAGTTGCCAACCACTTTTGGACAGAAAGCCACAACATAAAGCCAGTCCGAAGCTCATAAAACACGTAACAGGAAAACAAGAGCTGTCCACGTGGGAACAAATCTTCATTAGTTATTTATGCCAACAAACTTACTGTTGGTAAGTTGCCTGTATGGTTTACTGGGAGAAATTTGAACTGGTTTGAGAATTCAATGTCATTCTGGCAGGTTGTCACAGTGGCTTAATGGTTAGAGCACCTACCTAGTGAGATGGAGGGTCTGTGGTTCAAATCCCAGCTGTGGCATTGAATTTTTAAGTTCTAGTGCTACCTCTCAAACAGATCTTCATTTTGAAAAATAGAAACAGAGTATTCAATTTTGACATCCCAGAAAGATATCTTCAGCAAGTTCCTTAAACCACCACCAAAGGAGACCTTAGAGAAAACATCGCCATCCACACCAGGGAGAAACAGTCGATGTCTGGTTGATAATGAAGGAAAGTCAAGCCTTTGAAACATGTTCTGGTAAAATTTAAGTAAGTGTTGTGTAGTGTTATTGACTCACCTTTTTGGTTCAAATAGACCAAATCTTACTGTACAAAAAATGTAGATCTCGTTAAAACATTCAATTTATGTCCAAATGATTTCTTTCTTTTCTTTTTTTTTAAGCGTTAACCATTTCGGAGTTATTCCTTGTTATTTGTGTGAGTTTTGAAGAACTTAAACTTTCGTCAAATAGAACATTGTTATTAATTTTTTTTGTTAGCCATGCAAAGAGAACGGAATCTCAAAGCTTTAAAAGACTTGACTCGCTCAAAGTCAACTGCATTTCCATATTCCCCTTGCACCTACAAGGAAATAAGCAATAAGATAATTTCTGCAAATATTTATCTCAACTAACACAAAGATATAGGAATAAGTGTTTGTAAGAATGGTTAGTACAAGAGTAGAGAAAGTCATGTGAGTGTAACAATTCAAATTCTTTTAGTATGTATTTACATATACAATGAAGGTATATAGCTTATTAAATCATTTAGATTAATACCCAGCTTATTGCTACCTAGAAAAATCAAATTTAGTTTTAAGCTACTATAACCTCACTGACTGATGTTATATTTTAACTTGGTGTTATTGATTTTATGTTGAGCTTAGTGCAAGTTTCATTGCATGATGTTTACGTTAACAAAAATGTTAGGATTGGAAAATAGGTGCTCCAAACCAAGCTGTTGATGCAAGTTTGCTTGTATTTGGCATTATCAATGCTAATCCTAATTAAAGAAGATGGATGTGCCATAATCAGTTTGAAATCCTACGAAAGGAAGGCCAAGGTAGTCATGAGCATGGTTTTGTAGAAAATACGAGAGGTTAGAACACTGCCAAAAGAAACATGACTTTTTCTTCTATGCTACAAGTGTTAATTAATCTTAGCTTTTATGTTTTTCATTTAATGGTAGTGATAATGTTGACATATGTAAATGACACCATTTGTGTGCAATTGGTTCAAGAAGCAAACATAATTTTGTGTATGCTTGATCCTTAATCAGTGACAACACATTTTACCCCACTTAGAGTTTAGTGTTTAAACCATTCTAAATGCTCTACACATCTAGCATTTTTGGTGCTGCATTTTACGTTAGCATAAAACGTTAGCAGTTGCTTTTGGGCCTGAGGGAACTGTGTGCATTGTAATTAAAACCCTCCCGGATGTTCTTCCAGGCTTTATCCTCATCCTTAATTTAAATTCATCTGTATTTTCATACCCAATAATTCCTCAACCAATTCTGTGGTATTCAGCGCCTTTTTGATCTGTAAACCTTTCATTCATTTCTTTGGACCTGGGTTTTCAGTTGATATTGAACTTGTAACCTCAGAATGGGCCTGTGCACGAGCACAGCCTGCTCAGAGCGCCATTCATTGTTCATGAATGTAATTGCTACAAGGAGTAGACAAAAGTGCATCAGGAGTACATTCAGAAGCCACTTAGTTTGGTCATCACATTCTCAAAAGTTTGCTGTTATCTTTAACATTAACAAAATATTAAGCAGCACTTTTATGTTAGAGCTTCATGAAATGTGTTTTAATATAATCTTAGCAAACAAGATGTGAAGAATTTTTAACATCAGTTGGTGAAATCGGCTGTATGAATTGAAGATTCTAGTATCCAAATTTGAGTTCTATTCATTTATAACTGAAACTTATGTTCTAACCACAAAAATTCTTTAGAACAGTTTTAATATTCAAAATGCAAGGAATTATTAGTGCCATAAGTATGCAAGGATATTACAAACAGATGAAATTGGACTTCTGTTTTCATTGCTAATCAGCAAAACACATCTTGTTTGAAAAGAAAGGAACTAGCTACAGCAGCTCAACAAAAAGCAGTTTTTGTGTTTTCCTATCATTTTATGGACATAAGAGTGAAAATGGATTTTGTACTAGTAACTGCTCGTTGTTTTACAAAATATTTGTGGTAATGATAAGCAATTTTCTTTTGTGCTGTTTTCAGGAATTATATATTGCAGTTGGCATTTCTGGAGCTATTCAGCATCTTGCAGGAATGAAAGATTCCAAGACAATTGTAGCTATCAACAAGGACCCTGAAGCACCAATCTTCCAAGTTGCAGACTACGGGATTGTTGCTGATTTGTTTAAAGTTGTACCAGAACTAACATCAAAGATATAAATGCATCAAGAAAGATGGCCTTACATATACATCCAATTATATATTCTGTCTGTATAATGACTACATATAGGATTTGAATTTATATCTTCTGTAACTTTACACTGCTTTTTTAATTGGAGTGCATCCATTTTGAAGAAACTGTAGATAGAGCATACTTATAATCAATATGTATTTTATGTTTGCTCATGTACCCATTGATATTTTATTATTTTTTCATTGTAATTATGCATATAACTACTGAATGAAAACTTGCAGTGCAAGATTTTTCCAGTCAGCAACAGAGAGTATGTTTATATTTTTGGAAAATAATTGGAATAAATATTTACAAAACCGTTTTTGCATGTTTAATTTGAAAGGATGCTAGAGAAGAGTGAATGGTTATTTAATAAAACAGTATTTGTATAACATTATTGGACAAGTGAACAAGCTTATGTTTCTAAGGTATACAAGGATCAAAGTTTTTAGACATAACTTAATGTCTGATAAGGAGAAATTAAGTTCACTAGCATCTTAGACGGTCTTTTGTTAGTCATCAGTAAAAGTTTCAGCCCAACCAAAATCTCCATCCCTTGCTGGCAGCATTCAACATATTGAGGGGTGCTGACTAGTTCATTATAACAATGGAGCTGCAGGCATTTTTGCATTATTATATTGTAAATATAACTTTTGGAAACCTAACTCCTTATGCAATCACTTCCAATTGGTTCTGCAGAATTTACATTTGGGTATCCCTTGAAGGTGATGAAAGAACTTGCATGGTCATTCAAAGCAGTGACAGTAGAAAACATCAATGCTGTGGAGCAAATGGTAAGAGATGACTCCCAAGTCACTTACCTGGACATTGAGGAAACTTGGAAGATTGAATCGGGAAGTGTTGCAAAAGCATTGCATGATTTCCTGAGAGTTAGCAAGGTTTCACCTCGCTGGGCACCCCACATCCACACACAGGCCCAAAAGAATACCCAAATGGAATTGCACTAACAAATGCTCCAGAGATTTGAATTAGGATCTTTTTTTTTTTTCTTCTGTGTATCCTCTTATATAGGACTTGCAAGCCAGTGACTAGGGTCAGACACCTGTCGGAGAACACAGGAACCTATGGACCAGACAGTGAAGACCTGGAAGCAGGTGGTTAGCCTAGCACCAGGTATGAGGAAGAGGATGATTATGAAATGCAGGTAAAATCGATGATTGGAAAGGTGACAGTGAAGCAATTGATGGAATGAGTGGTAGAGGAACCCACAGAAAACTCGCCTTGATGCTGTTTTGTCCACCACGAATATTATATGCAGGTCCCTGGAATTGAACCTGGGCTGCCTAGGTGGTAAGCAAATGCTCTAACCGCTCAGCCACTGTGCTGCCTACCAGTAGGATCCTGAAACAAAATGCCAGTCTTCATTATAGGTCTTCTCAGATGATGATTCAGCTTTGAAGGTCAAAATTGTAAAAGTCAAATTAGCAAAACTGGTAATTGGCAGTGTACAAAGAGGAGCATAGTAAATTAGAGAAGAATAACTGCACCAGTGATGTCACTTGTGGTTTAGAAGGTTGGGAAGATGTTTTCTAATACCCGACATTTGACAATGAAGCGCTTAGTCTTCTTACACTCCAATATTTTTCATAATCATTTGACATTTTTGAAGATGATTGTAGTCCATCTCTTCATTTAGACTGCATAGTGGACAAACGGGACTCGTGTGTTCCAATTCTATGTAAATGGTTAGTCATACAATCATGTCCTGTTAACAATTGAAAGGCTGCAACTGCTGTTGTCCTAGGTAGATCTACTATTACTGTTGGATTCTGAGCAAGTTCAGTGCTGTTAGTTTAAGAATCGGTGCTAGCGACAAATGCCACGCTCTTGCAAGTCACTGCCCACTCGCTGATAGACGGGACTTTACATACCGGAAGAAACTGGCGTCGGTCTGGGTGGCTCAGTTGGTTAGACGCTGGCTTACTCATCCCAAGGTCACGGGTTCAAACCCGGCCTAGGTCGATGGTTTTTAAGTGTGCTTAAAAACGACAGCTCCATGTCAGTAGATTTACTGGCATGTAAAAGAACTCCTGCAGGACAAAATTCCGGCACACCGGCGACGCTGATGTGATCCTGGCAATTGACAGCGTCGTTAAACAACAAAATAATTTAATTTAATGGAAGAAACTGGCGTGCACTTTTCATGCGTCTGTTAGTTTCGACCTTGGCACGCAGTAGTGGCGGGACTTATCAGATGGTTGGCCTTCGTTGTTCCGCTTTCTCAATCACACAACCTGTTTCCATAAACTTTTTCACAAACTTGCGTACTGAATCTCTGAGGAACTGGGTGATCAGGAAATTTACATCTAAATTTTTGCCTGGTTTTGCAAACCGATTTCTTTTTCAGAAAATAGCTTTTCACTATATATGCATGTTCACTTACTGAATATTTCACCATCATGCAAACAACATGTCCAACCATCTCATAAGTCATGCCACTACTGCGTGCCAAGGTCGAAACTAACAGACGCATGAAAAGTGTGCGCCAGTTTCTTCCGGCATGTAAAGTCCCGTCTATTGGCGAGCGGGTGATGACCTGCGGCAGCACGGCATTTGTTGCTATCGCCGATTCTTAAACTAACAGCACTGTACTTTCCGATTTTTTCCTTGAGAAATTGTAATGTTATTGATTTTGTTGAAATTTTTATATTGGTTTTCTTATTAATTGGTTTACAAAGTCAAATGTTTATTTTCTAGTTGGTCCACAGGTGAGAAGGCAACCTTTTTTGGCTAAGTTGTCTGCTGTCTCATTACTATATTCACCACAATGTTCTGTTATCCATTGCAATACTATTCTTTTATTCAATTTTGTTAATTGAGTTATATTGATGACTTCTAATGTATGTGTGGCTTGTTTGTTATCAGAAACTATTGACAGGATTGCTGCTTTTGAGTCTGATAAGAGAGCATTTGTGAAATTGTTAAAATTATGTAGATATCGTAGGGAGTGGTGATTGCTTAAATTTGTCCATCATAACTTGTACTATATTCTAAGGATTTAGAAAAGGAAAAAAGGAGAACATGTTGCTCTTGCTCCTGTACCTTTTTGTTTAGAGATTAAAGATCCATCAGTATAAACATGGAGCCAGAATGCAATAGGATATTGTGTATGCATTGTTTCAAATGCTAAGGTTCATTGGACAGCTGTATTCAGTTTTTCATATTGTGTCACTTGTTATAGTGTCGTTTGTGGAGCAGGTGTGTTAGTAAGTACTATCATGGGGTTACTAGATGTTTTGACACTTCCAGTAATTAATCTTAAAGATTGGATTTTTATTAATAGTTTATTGATATCTGGTGATGATAATAGATGTTAGGAAGATGTGTAGCAGGTAATTGTTACTTTATGCCAACTAACTTACTGTTGATTTTAAACACACAAGCCATGTGTGGACAATGCTTGAGAGGTAGAATCAGGACTGAAAAATTTAATGCTATAGCCAGGATTTGAACCACGGGTCTTCCGCTTCACGCGCTGCTGCTCTAACCATTGAGCTACCATAGCAACTTGCCAGTATGACATTGGATTTCCCAACTGATTCATATTTTTCCAGTAGACCACTAGGGAATCTCACAACAGAGACAAGCATCTCAAAGGCGACTTACAATCGTAAGTATGAGGTGCATCCAGAAAATAAGTCCTGATGACTGATAAAGAGAACAAAAACATCAAGTAAGAAATATTTATTGGAATAATTACATAGATTCACTGGCTACTTTTCAACATAGTCACCACCATTGTTGAGGCATTCATCATAACGGTGCACCATTAATTGTATGCCCAAGTCCGCAGCCACGAAGTCACTTCATTCTGCACCTCAGTGTCACTGTGAAAATGTTTTCCTGTCAGAAAACGGTTCATGAGATGCAAGAGATGAAAGTCACTTTGAGCGAGGTCGGGGCTGCTGTAGGGTGGATGTTCGAAGATCTCCCATCCAAACTTATTCAACACATTTTGTGTGGCGTTGGCTGTATGGGGTCTTGCATTGTCATGCACAAGCATAATGCCTCTTGTCAACATTCCACATCTCTTGTTCTGGATTGCCTGCCTGAGTTTATGCAATGTCTGGCAATATCGATCAGCATTTACGGTCTCCCCTCGCAGTAAAAAGCCGCACAAGAAGACACCACATCGATCCCAGAACACAGTGCACATGATTTTTTTTGACAGAGGTAGTCTGCTTGAATTTGGTCTTCACAGGTGAATCACTATGCCGCCAATGCATTGATTGTTGTTTTGTCTCTGGTGTGGCATGTGCCACAAATGTTTCATCCCCAGTGGCAGTATTGTCGAGAAACTGGTCACCCGCCGCTGTGTATCACTGTAGGAATGTCAATGCTGCAGCCAGATATTTGGTTTTGTGTTCATCTGTCAGTTGTCTAGGCACCCATCTTGCATACACTTTGTGAAAACCAAGCCACCGGGAGACAATTTTGTGCAAAAGCGAATGAGACATCTGGGGAAACTGACAAGAGAGTTCTGAAATTGTGAAGCACCGGTTCTTCACAATTGCTTGCCACACACTTTCCAACACTTCTGGCATCACCAAGGACGGTCGGCCATTACGGTCTTCATCGTGAATATTGGTTCTTCCTTCTGTGAATTGCCTGCACCATCGTCTTACCATACTGTCACACATACAGTCCTGTCGATACACGTGACACAATTGACAATGGATCTCTGCTGGAGATTGCTTTTGAGCATGCAACAATCGGATGACTGCACAAACTTGCATTTGGCCGGAGACAATATTGGAGCAGCCATTTTCTCCTAGCACAGAGCAGTAACCCTGTCGTCACAAAACTAAAACTTTACTACAGTGTTACCATATACTTCATCTCTTCTCCTGCGCACGCGCATTCCTATCTGACTGGTGGTGACATCTCTGGACGCGATAAGGACTTACTTTCTGGATGCACCTCATACTTAAAGCTTGTGTGTTTAAAACCAACAGTAAGTTTGTATAAAATTAAAAATTACCATCTAAAGGTTATTTAACTAAACCCAGGACATTAGGTACTTAAGATTGTAAGTCGCCTTTGACGTACTTATCTCTGATGTGGGATTCCTTAGTGGTTTACTGGGAAAATACCAATTGTTTGGAGAATTTAATGTTATACTGGAAAGTTGCCATGGTAGCTCGGTGATTAGAGGAGCTGCATGTGAAGCAGATCTGTGGTTCAAATCCCGGCAATGGTATTGAATTTTTCAGTCCTAATTCTACCTCTCAGATGTATAGAAGTTTAAGAAAATGTAATGGTAAGTTTTGAACTTGATATTTTGGGGGTCCATATCTAAAAATTTGAAAGCTTTAAAAGATTTGACTATCACTCAAAGTTTGCTATATTCCCATATTCCTCTTGCATCGACAAGAAAATAAAGAATAAGATAATTTCTGCAAATGTTTATCTCAACTAACACGAAGAAGATGTAGAAATAAGAGTTTTTAAGAATGGTTAGTACAAGAGTAGAGAAAGTCATGTGAGTGCAACACATCAGATTTTTGAGTTCTGCTCTTTATACATGTGCACAAACACACAGGAACTTTATCTAAAAATAGTTTTACTATTCAAGGGACCCTTCAGTGAAATCTTGGTATCAAATTTTTAGATGGAATCAATGCCTTCTCTACCTATGTACATGGTAGAGAAAGTAATTTGTTTTTATGTAATTATTGTTTATTTATGCCAACAATTAATGTCATCCTGGCATTTTGGCCTTGGAAGCTTAGAAGTTAGAGTAGCCACTCGATAAGGAAAAGATACGTGGTTTAAATCTTGGCCTGATTCTACCTCTTATAGCTATTAAGTATTTAGCATGGACAATATGGAATATACAGTTGAACCTGCTTTATATTGTCTATAACCCAATACTAAGTAATTGCTATTTATACGTAAATTTGTATAGGTCTCAGCAAAATATAATTTAGAAACATTTTAATAGAATATTATTTATATGTAATGCATTTATAGGTAGTTCGCTATTATACATATTAAATTTCAGTGAAATGCAATTGAATTTTATGTAATTAAAATGGGCATATGGCGTATGCTATCTTAAGAGAAACTCAAGGCATATTTTCCTTATCTCTGATGACAGAGAGGCTTTGGGCCGTGGATAAAAAAGACAATGTTAGAGTGCAATTTTTCCCTTGTAACTGTATAGTTACCTACAGTCACTTGATTTGGGCATCATTCCAAATTTCAAAGTTCATTATAGAAGAATGCTGGTTCAACATTTAATAACACTGATGCAGGAAATAAAAATCTCGCTATTAACTTACTACAAGCTATGGAATTATTTTGACTGCCTGGAAGCAGGTGCCATGCTCCACAATAAAGTGCTGTTTCTTTGAAACAGGAAGAGGCTGCCTCTTATGAGCTTGATGGTACTTGTAGTGATGAAGTGCCTATAAATAAGCTGGCTCTACCGGAGGGTGCAAATTTCGATCTTTTTGTGCATTCTGATGACAATCTAGCTGTGTGTGGGGAACTAGAAGATGAGATTATTGCTGTGGTGGTGATCAAGAAAGTGGATCAGCTTCAAGCAACATTGACGATAAGGAGGATGACGACTCAAATCTTGAAGTACCTGAAGTGAGTGAAATGTTAAGTGCAATTAATGTGCATAGGCATCACATCAGTGTGAAAAGTTGCAATGAAAATGCCATAAGTTCATTAATAAGTTTGCAAAATGAGGCATATGCACTTATTGCAAGAAAAGTGAAACAAGCCAAATTAATAGATTTCTTTAAAGCAGAGCCAAGTTCAAAATAATGTTTTCTTCATACATATATTTGATGTTTGTAAAATTTTACACATACAGGCCTACTATATTGCTTTGTGCGATAGTCAAATCTTTTAAAGCTTTGAGATTCCGTTCTCTTTGTACACGTAACATATAAAAAAATGAACAACGATGACCCATTTCACGAAAGTTCCAAGTTTTCCGAAACTCACACACATAACAAGGTATATCTCCGAAATGGTTCACCCTACAAGAAAATTTATTGAGACCTAAATTGTGTATTTTAGCAAGATCTACATTTTTTGTATAGTATAATTTGGTCTATCTCTAACGGTTTACCAGTTATGCAAAAGTCGTCCAGAGTAAATACGACTACAGGGGCTATAGCCAGAAAATTCAAGATATACATTTCATTTGTCATAAGAATATCTCAAACATATGACATTTTAATAAAAATCGTTAGAGCCATTTTCAAGAAAATCAAAATTTTCTAAAAATTTTCCATGTAAAGGGTAGTTTAGGGTGGGGCTATTTTCTTCAAAATCTTCGTGTCACATCCTTGAACGACATTAAACTTAAATACCAAATTTGGTTTTTAACCGACTTTTTGTTTTTGAGCTATGCTGTCCACAGACTGACAGACACATAGACACACACACGGACCTTTTTCTAAAAATGCTTTTTTTGGTTTCAGGGGGCCTCAAAACATGTATTTCTGGTGAAATCTCGACTTCGAATTTTTGGGTGGAATACAATACTTCCCCTACTTACCAGTAGAGAAAGTAAAAAATATGATGCATTATCAAAATCTCATTTGTAAGTAATTCTGAGTTACAAGTAATCTTCGCTCTTCCCCTTGATATGCACATAAATCAGGTTCAACTGTGCATTATTTTAATACATGGTGTATTATAGACAGATTGGGAATGGAGGAGGATTTCAATGCTGTGGCCAGTAGTAAGCCCATGTGACTTCAGGAGATACAGGAGTACAGAGGTGAGGGTAACCAAATTTGCTGGCAGTGGTATCTCAACACCCCCTTCTGTAAATACTCTCTCTATACTCAAGAAACCAGTTTAGGCAGAGGGCTCCAGTGCCACACTACAGCACATTCACTGGCATGCTTACTCATCATAACTCTGAAAGATGAAGATGTAGAAAAGAGAGAGAACAAAGGATAGGAAAATTCATTGTATTTTGATAATTACTCCCAGTATTTCCCAAGCAACTAGAAAAAAACACGAAAAAACCCTTGGTTAGCCTGTTTGGTGACCTTGGGATTTCAACTTGGTACTTTCCAGATAGCCTGGTATGCAGCATATTAGTTCCTAATTGATCTATGTTGTTCAGGAATGGGAACTTTTAACAGGTTGAGGTGAATAAAACTGTTTGATAAGCCTAGTAAACGTATACACATATTTTGTCTTTGTGTGTTCTACAGGAGAGATACAGTTATTTTGACTACAAGCATCAATTTGAGAAGAAATTGGAAAAAAAAGTAGTTTAACCTTGGGGAGAAGTGGGCAAACACCTAGAGGCAGCTGGCAAGGTCGGTAGGCTGACTGATGCAGGAAACTATGTGTAGGAAAGGTGGAAACCTTGAACCACACCCAGTTTATGCTTATTATGCCAGTAAGTGGAGCTAAAACAAAAAGAAAAAAAATGAAGTGCTTCTGTTTCTGTGAACATCTTTGAAAATAAAGATAGTATATTCATATAGTTATCTTAATCAAATTAGTATTTGACACTCATTTTAAATTTATGTTATTAACTAATGAAATAACAATATATAGTTCAGTAAGTAGAAGTGCAAGTAGAATTAATTAATAATAAATGTATTCCTGTTTATTTCTCTAATCCTGGCGGGGTAAAATAGACAATTTAAATAACAGTAATGCTTAGAAATAGATCAATTCTGAATGCAATACGGTGGTTGCAAAACTTACTATTAATTCTTTGTTATTTATATAATAAGCTATTTTGTGTCATTATGTGTAAGCATTTATTTTGTATTGCAGATACATTTTTAAAATGTAAGATGTACACCACTGACATACTTTCCTTACCCATTACAAGTTCATGAGTGTATTCCTTATATAAATGTTAAAAGTAATTATTCTGTCCACTTTACGTTAATCACAAGAAATGTTTACTTGGAAGTTACAAGGAGATTCAAATTAAGCAATATGCAACACAGAAAGGGCACTCAACTTCAGATTAGATTAGATGGCGTTCAGCAAGTTCACAAGTAGCCATGGAGGCTGGTGAACATTGAACATGTCAATTGACATATATAAAACATTGTCAATAAATATACAGAATGAGCACATAAAACTCATAAAACATAAAACTCATTATATGCAGGAACAAAAAAGAAACAAACAAACAAAAGCAAAGGAGATAATGGAAACACAATCAAAACTTTGAAATTCAACTGTTAATATAACAAGTTGGGTTGCGTTAGTAAGGCTTTCATATGAAGAAAATGAAAAAAAGAAGCAGAGAGTGAGGAAATAGAAGGAAAGAGAGAAAGAACCTCACATTTCCTATTATGCTAGCTCATAAGAGCTAGACATAGTCAACAAATGTACATTAAAAAGTTTATGTACATAGATCTCAAAACTTGTCTTGTGAAATCTCAATATCAACTTTGTGGGTGACCACTTGAAGACCTGTGAAGCATTAAGATCAGAAGGAGCTACAGTTCAAAAGTATTGGAAAGCACGAATGCTAATGGCTTCATTGCCAGATGCAAGGCACTAGAAAACAAGAACAACAACTTTGTGGGTGAATTACAATATTTTCTCTACCTATGGGACAAGTGGTAGAGAATAGGAGAGAGAGGGAGGGGGGGGGGCAAGAAAGAAAAGAACAGACCTTTGTTTCTTCTTAAAATGGCATAAGAGTAGAAGCTATTCCTCAGGACATATGAGCAGAATGAAATTATGAGCAAGTATTAAAAAAACTGAGAAAAGTAATTGTCAAGAAATCTTAAGATTCTTTGTTTTTTTATCTTTTCTGGAAAATGGAGGGTAGATAAATACAGTTTCCATAGACCAGAACTGGGCAAACACTCATTACCACAAAGCATCAGCAGAAAGAAAAGTCTTATTTTTAATGTGAAGAAAGATCAGACAATATTGCAGTTCATGCATAATCTGGAGTTTGAAGATCTTTCATTTTATTGATTTTATAATTTGTGGAACATTTAGTGATTTTTTTCAATGTATGCAGATAATTTTGTTTTGACGAGGATTTTATGAATTTAGAATTTGTTATTGAAAAGGATGTTAAAATTTAATTCTTATTTTTTATGGATTTCTAATTTTCATTTAATTTTTATATTAACATTTTAAATTTAATTTAGAAGTTTTAGAAAATTTGATTTAATTAAAATATTTTGACATAATGCCCAAAATTGTTGTGAAAGTAGGTTTTGATCTCATAGAGAAAAATAATGCCAAAATTAGGAGCTATCAACATTTTTGCTAAATTTTTTCAGGAACACCTCAATTTTTGTAACATAAGATTATTTCTCAAGTAAGTTGAAATATCAGTACAATTTTAAAAAAGAAATATGAAAATAATTAATTGAAAAATCTGAGAAGCTGCAAGAATATGTAAACTGTAATATATTTTGTTCTTTCTGCATATTAAAAGTGAGAATTTCTGTTCTGTTAGTTTGACTGCTAGAAGTTTTTAAAACAGAGATGATTGCTTTCTGTGATCAATGTACATACATACAGGTGTGGTATAAGTAGCTTGATACTTAGAGACTCTTGTACTTTGCAAAACTGCAGGCATATTATGCAATAGTCCTCCAGTAGGTCATGGGTGATATGGTTTCATGCGAAGTGTGCTCAATTTCCTGTGCAGAGACCTGCCCAAAATTCGTAACTCAACTCAGAGGAAGGTACTACAGGTTGACTTGCTACAAACGCCTATGCAACAAACATCTCATTTTCTTCTGTGCACACTGGACAGAAGGAACGGATTTTGGGACGTTGTGAATGGGTATCATTTCATTGAACTTATTGCCAATTGAGTACATGGTCTGATGACTGTGGACAGGTCATTCAGTGTTTCTTGCCAGCAAATCTGCACTGTTGTTGTGTTTCTACATTTCCAATACTCCTCGAGGATCCAGTTCCTGTCCTCCATACTGTAAATGTCTGCTATAGCTGTTTAGTGCTTGTAAATGAGGACATAACCAGCTTTTTTTTTTTTTTTTTTTTTTTTTTTTTTTTTTTTTTTTTAAGATTCTTTATTGTTCTACATGTTCCATTACAATATGTAATACTACATGTTGGGTTTGCTTACATAGTAAACTGATAATCATATATTAATTAACATGAATAATTATAATTTATTTATGCCAACAAACTTACTGTTGGTGTTTTTAAACACACAAGCCGTGTGTGGGCAAAGTTTAAGAGGTAGAACTGGAACTTAAAAATTCAATGCCACAACTGGGATTTGAACCACAGACCTTCCGCTTGCCGGGCGGACGCTCTAACCACTGAGCTATTGTGACAAACTGCCAGAATGGCATTAAATTCTCAAGCCAGTTTGTATTTCTCCTGTTAAACGACAAAGGCAGTCTCACATCAGAGACAATTACCCCAATGGTGACTTACTATTTATATCCCAGGATTAAATAACCTTCACATGGTAATTATAATTTATTTATGCCAACAAACTTACTGTTGGTGTTTTTAAACACACAAGCCGTGTGTGGGCAAAGTTTAAGAGGTAGAACTGGAACTTAAAAATTCAATGCCACAACTGGGATTTGAACCACAGACCTTCCGCTGTGAAGATTTATACAGTTCAATTATTTTTTGTCAGATCAATTGCATTGGCATACTGAACATATTCTTTAAAATAACTTTTAGCTATTTCGACTTTAGTTGGTGGCCATTTTCCTCTTCTTTGAATTATTTTCCTTCTGAATGTTCTTCTTTTTTCCTCTAGATTTCTGCAGTCATATAATATATGGTCTGTTGTTTGCTCTCCTCCATTACAGGAGCAACTTGGGTCATCTGTGATGTGGAACCTATAGTAGTATGCTTTAAGTCTTCCGTGTCCTGTCAGTAATGTTGTAAGGTTTGCCGTTAGATTTATCCTTAACTTCATTCTGTCTGCTACAGTAGGAAAATATTGCTTTGTTTCCTGACCTTTAGTTGTTTCTTGCCATTGACTTTCCCAATGTTTTAGACTTTCTTGTCTTAGCGTTCTTCTAACGAAACTCTTTGGAAGTCTATCATAGCTGCATTCCTTTTCGTTTATAATTGCTCTCTTTGCTAGTTGGTCTGCAATTTCATTACCTTGTATCCCTATGTGTGCTTTGACCCACCCAATTTGTATATTCCAGTTTTTTTTTCTAAAATTTATAACATTGTGGGACATAACCAGTGTCATACTACTTATGTTGCACCCTGTACT
Source organism: Tenodera sinensis (assembly GCA_030765045.1). Taxonomy (NCBI): domain Eukaryota; kingdom Metazoa; phylum Arthropoda; class Insecta; order Mantodea; family Mantidae; genus Tenodera; species Tenodera sinensis. The sequence goes on from CM060971.1 coordinate 5,667,116, forward strand.
AAACAGAATGCATGCAAGTCTCAGTGAAGGTCAGGATTACCGTAATTACAATACATATTCTGCCCATGGTAGATGAAGGCATTGAACCTTGATAGTGCAGCTGCTTTAATTATTCGCAGCACAAGCAAGAAATTTTTATCCCGTAATTTGGAGGGTTTCAATAAATATAATTGGTTTATTATTACTTCTTTGGAGGTTTATAAAAATATTCAAATACTATTTATACAGTACGTTTACCCCATTGTTATTTTTCTTTATTTTTATGCATGTATTCACTTTTGTTTTTTATCATTAACAAAAATAAGGGTTAGAATAGTAAATTTACAATAATGTAATAATCCCCAATTTGTGTTAGTCATGAAAGTTTTCATGTTGTGTATACCACATGTGCAAAATGCAATACTTCCTGAAATTTGTTCTGACTATTCCACTCATAAGTGACTTGGTTGAAATCAACCAATCATGTGCATAACAATTTCAAATTTCAACCAATGACAGCCTTCATTCGTGAACAAATTATCACATTTCACTATCACCTCCTCTGAATTTTAATTATCACTTCCTCTGCTTTTCTTATGTTATGATCAGTTTAGAGAATCTAGCTGCTCTGTGCTACTACAGATGCACAACAGCATCCTTCTGAAGACAATTCTCAAGCAGTTTATCCCAAGTTTGCTGTTTACTTTCTCTGAGGAGTTTGGCATATTCATCCTTTCTACATCTGTAGATGATGAGACGGACTTGGCGTACTTCCGAGGAAGAATGTTGATAATCTCTTCTGGTACATTTCTTCTGAACTGTTGCAATTTATCATTCCAGAAAGAACCAGGAATCCTAGAAGTCTTTCTTATAGAAATTGCACTACTCATATGTTGTTGAATAGATGTAGTAATGTTAGCCTTTGTGCCTATATCCAAAGTGTCTATCCCAGTTGGAAGACTGAAATTGTCTCATAAACATGACCAATTTACCCTTCTACAATTGTATTTAGGAGTACTTTCAGCATTTATCTTTCAAAGACAATCAATATAAAAAATAATCAGGTTATAGTCACTTTGGTTCAGTTGTTGTGTGACCCTCCAATTGGGCACTCTATCTCTAAAGAGAACATTTGTTAGAGTAACATCGACGTTGGACAAAACACCTACTCTAAAAGATCACCGTGTTCATCCAATCTACCACTATACCATAGATGTGATTTGGCATTTAAATCTGAGGTGACAATTATTGGCCTATCCCCTAAACTTCTAAAATACATTTTAGTAAATTTAATCCTTCCGTGATATTTTTGGAAGGTTGAAAATATACATTCACTAAAATAAATACACTATTTTGAAAGGAAAGTTCTATACAATTACAAAAAGAGTCACAAAATTGACCTACTCTTAGACAACTAATTTGTTTATTCATATTCACTATACATGACATAGAAGAAGCTGCATTGCATATAGTTTGTGCCATTATTGGCATATAGGGAATTTTTCCATTTATTGAATAAGGTTCCTGAGCACATAATAAATCTAGTAGCAGTTCTCCAGCAAGTTGCCTAAGTTCCTGCATTACCATCTTGCTTCTGGCTGCATTCAGTTGTCCAACTTTGATATAAAGGGATGATCTGTTATTCATAATCTGTTCTCTGAATGTGTTAAGTCAACAACCTCTTGTATACCTCACAGTCTCTACTGTTCAATTTCTTACACTTTTGAATGCCACGGTTAGTACCTACAGGCAATACAAACTGGAGGTTGGTGAAGCTTTTCACGTTCTTTTCTTATCTGGTCAGTTTCACCACAATGACCACAGACAGGTGTCTTGTTTAAGCATTTCTTTGTAATATGTCCAAGGCTCTGACATTGATGGCATTGAGGTAGCACCAAAAAGCCTTTAATTGCCAAGGCAGAAAAAACAACAAAACTTTTTCTCTTACCAAGAAGTAACTTTCTTAATCTGGCAGATACCTCAATGACATGATGACATGTTCGTTCATTTCTAGGACCGGTCAGAAATTTAGGGCAAATTCCCTCTTGAATTCCTCCCTAGAGATATTCTTCCTTAAATTCTGTTTGTATACATAATGAAATAGATCTTTGACTTCAATCCACTTTGGGACATCATATAAAATCACGTGTGGATTAAACTTCTTAGGTCTATTAATAGCAACTTCCTTTTGTAATATGAACACCTAATTCTCACCTGAATTACATCTACTTGGGACTCAAGTAGATTTTTGTGAACAATATGGAGCAATTTTGCCATCAGTGCTGTGGCTGTCCTTTAAAACTCACTAAACTTATTGAAATTATTTGTACTAGTGAACAATTGGGCGTTAAAGAACTTTGAATGAAGTTCAGTGGCCCATGTTTATTATTTCAGATCAAGTATAAAAAATCTGATGTGTTGCACTCACATGACTTTCTCTACTCTTGTACTAACCATTCTTACAAACCCTTATTCCTATATCTTCTTTGTGTTAGTTGAGATAAACATTTGTACAAATTATCTTATTGCTTATTTCCTTGTAGGTGCAAGGGGAATATTAGAATAAAGTAGGCTTTGAGTGGTAGTCAAATCTTTTAAAGCTTTGAGATTCCATTCTCTTTGCACGCTTAACATATAAAAAAATGAACAATGATGTTCCATTACACCAAAGTTTTAAGTTTTCTGAAACTGACACAAATAACAAGGAATATCTCTGAAATGGTTCACTCTACCACAAAATTTACTCATACATAAATTGTGTGTTTTAGTAAGATCTACATGTTTTGTATAGTAAGACTTTGTCTATCTGTTACAGTTTGCAAGTTATTCAAAAGTCATCCAGAGTAAACAGGACTACATAGGCATAAGCAGAAAATTCAAAATATATGTTTCATTTGTCATACAAATATCTTAAACATATGACATTTTAATCAAAATCATTTGAGACATTTTCAAGAAAATCAAAAATTTTGAAAAATTTTCCATGTAAAGGGTAGTTTAAGCTGGGGCTATTTTCTTCAAAATTTTTGTGTCGCATCCTTGAAAGACATCTAACTTAAATACGAACTTTAGTATTTAACCAACATTTTGTTTTTGAGTTATGCTGTCCACAGACTGACTGACAGACAGACAGACAGACAGACAGACTGACAGACAGACAGACAGACAGACAGACACACACACACACACACACACACACTTACCAGTAGAGAAAGTAAAACTCAGTTGTATTCCATAAAACTTACTGATTTGTAGTTTAACAGAAACAATGGATAGTTAAAGTATTGCATAAAAACTTTCACAGAAAAATACTGCCTTCTCTTCTCTCTTTCTCTGTACCTTTACCTTTTGTTTTTGCTTTGTAATAAACTTGTGGCTGCCATATAATTATTTGTGTGTTCAATAGTGATTTGCAGTGACCACCTCTGTAGGGTAGAGTAGCATGCCTGCTTCTGGCGCAGAGGGCCTGATTTCAATCCCTGGTATGGGCATGGGGACTTTTCACTGCTAGGTCTAATTCGTGGTATATCCAGCCTCGTGATACCAACTGGGCCCCCAGGAGCTGCATTGGACACAATATATGTAGGTGCCATCAAATCCTTGTTGGGCCTGACAAGAAGATCAATGGTCACTGATGGAATCTAGGAATCTGCCTGAGGAGCGCAATATGCCAGCATAGGCAGGCATCAACACTTGGGGGACAAGAAGTGGATGCATTCCAGGGACAAGTTAAAAAAATAAATTTTTTGGTTTTTAACATAGTGCTCTCAAATATTTTTTATTGGCTATTGCCATTTTGGTAGTGGTTACTTTCTAGAAATTCAATATCTAATTTTTTTTAATCAAAAGAACCTAATATAACATGAATGGGTTAACCTTTTTTCCACGAACTCTGCAGAGGTTTCTGCCAACCAAGAGAAGTTGCAACCCATCAGGTTCAGAGAGTGACATCATTTTCTGTTCTATTGTTTCTTCTTTGCATTTTATGAGGTAAGTGCACAATTAGCTACAAGGGTATTTGGGCATTAATTCCCTAACTGCAGTGTTGTGGCATGTATTATTTTTACTTTCTCTACTGGTAAGTAGGGGAAGTATTGTATTCCACCCAAAAATTCGATGCCGAGATTTCACCGGAAATACATGATTTGAGGCCCCCTGAATCCAAAAAAAGCATTTTTAGAAAAAGGTCCGTGTGTGTGTCTATGCGTCAGTCTGTCAGTCTGTCAGTCTGTGGACAGCATAACTCAAAAACGAAAAGTCGGTTAAAAACCAAACTTGGTATTTAAGTTTCATGTCTTTCAAGGATGCGACACGAAGATTTTGAAGAAAATAGCCCCACCCTAAACTACCCTTTACATGGAAAATTTTTAGAAAATTTTGATTTTCTTGAAAATGGCTCAAACGATTTTTATTAAAATGTCATATGTTTGAGATATTTTGATGATAAATGAAATGTATATCTTGAATTTTCTGGCTATAGCCCCTGTAGTCGTATTTACTCTGGACGACTTTTGCATAACTGGTAAACCGTTAGAGATAGACCAAATCATACTTTACAAAAATGTAGATCTTGCTAAAATACACAATTTATGTCTCAATAAATTTTCTTGTAGGGTGAACCATTTCAGAGATATTCCTTGTTATGTGTGAGTTTCGGAAAACTTAGAAGTTTCGTGAAATGGGTCATCGTTGTTCATTTTTTTATATGTTAAGTGTGCAGGCAACAGGATCTCAAAGCTTTAAAACATTTGACTATCGCACAAAGCCTACAGTATTCTAACATTCCCCTTGCACATACAAGGAAATAAGCAATAAGATAAACTGTACAAATGTTTATCTTAACTAACACGAAGAAGATATAGGAATAAGAGTTTGTAAGAACGGTTAGTACAAGGGTAGAGAAAGTCATGTGAGTGCAACACATCAGATTTTCACTATTCAATTACTTTAAAAAATAGAAAAACAAAAAGTTAAAGCATATGTGTATCCTTTATCTCTTGTATAGCATATTTAAGTAAAATCTTTTCAGGAAAGAAAAACAGAGAATATTTTTTCTTATATACTTGTTGAGAAAGTCATAAGTTTACAGCTCCTCTATCGCTGGTTTTAAGTAATAATAATAAGGAATTTTGAGTCTAGTTTTACAACATTACACCACTTGGAAAGACAGAATTAAACTTAAAAATTCAATGTCATAGCTAGGATTAACTCTAGCCCTTTGCGAGCGAAAACCCATATATGGGTGGAGTGTCTAGAGCCTTGCAAATGAAAACCCATATATGGGTTTGGAGTCATAGAGCTATTGTGATTGGCTCCTCTTACTCAAATAATACATATATGTTACCAACAGATGGCAGGAAATGTTCTTTCAGATGTTGGTGCTCGGTAAATCCCCGATTTTCCATAGTCAGCAATTTCTGTCGTAGTTCTTAGTAGTGTAGGAATAAACAGTGCGGTGGCTTGTCTTACCCTTAGATGAATGTATGGAGTTAAATGGGATACCTACATATATCTGTCTCTATCTAGCGCATACAAGTTAGCTTTGCCCTTTTCCACTCTCACACTATTGCCAGGTTCCTAATAGCATGGTGTAAATATTCAGTTGTTATAAATTTCAGATTTGAACACATTATCCTATGCAGAAATTTGTTCTCTATCAGATTATATCCTTTTTAGAATCATCATACACTTCTATAGCCATCTAGACAAAGGAGAGAGGTCCATAACTAAGTTTACCTATAAATTGCAAGAAAACATTAAAAAATTTAAGTATATTAAATTGCTGGTTGGTGGCGCCGTGGCCGAGTGGTTAGCGCGCTCGCCTACCGCCTAGGCAGCCCAGGTTCAATCCCAGGGACCCGCATGTGGTATTCGTGGTGGACGAAGCGGCGTAAGGTAGGGTTTTCTCCGGGTGCTCCGGTTTCCCCCACCATTTATTCCACAAATTGCTCCATTATCACCTTTCCAATCATACATTTCGCCTGCATTTTATATCATCCTCTTCCTCACTCTTATACCTGGTGCTTGGCTGAGCACTCGCTTCCAGGTCTTCACTCTGTCCGGTCCATAGGTTCCTCTGCTCCCCGACAGGCGTCTGATCCTAGGCACAGACTTGTAAGTCCTACATAAGGGGAGGGTAATCGGAAGACGAAGAAGAAGAGGAAGAAGAACAACAACAAGAAGAAGACTACGACTTTGCAATTAGAGTGACTAAGGTATGAAACTGGGACATCCAGCTTGGAAGTCAGTCACCTTACCCACTAGACTACAGGTTGCCTGACTTATGCAAAGGATCTGACCGTATACACTGTTTTAGTATGCAAGAGTACTGCAACCTTGAGAGTAAATTGCTCTGTACATGGCATATTTCCAACTTATTTAGTTTGTTATGAACTTAAAATGCATTCTTGAACTGCTTTCTAATTGAGTGTAGAGTAGAAAGTAGAAGAGATTCTTGGCCTGTTTTGTTAATGGAAGGCAGAGTTAGTTAAATAAAAATGACAATACAAAATTAATATACACATAACTTAGTAGAACATCAATACCATTTTGCAAGTTAGCATGAACACCAAACCTAAAATCAGTAAGCATGACAATGTAAACATAATATGGGTAAAAACATGAGTATATTGAAATATTGTTATATCATATTACATGAAACTATCGCGCTTGCCTCTGGCGCATGGGACCCGGGTTCGATCCCCAGTACCGGCTTGAAGATTTTTCTCCCACTCGGAGGTCTGGCACGGGGTGCACTCAGCCTCGTTAAGACCAGGAGGGGCCAATTGAGGAGCTACATGATAAAGAAGTAGCGACCCTAGGTCGCGAAGGCCGTATAACTGGCTGGAAGGGCTCGAGGCGCTGACCACGTCCCACTTTCCAGTTCTGCACTCCACTCATAATGCCTGTAGTGGGCGGAGGTGGGGTGCTGTATTTTTATACAGCATCCAAAAACTATTACTGCAATGTAATTATTCTTCTGTCTACTTCGAGCTGACAAACATTTGCATAAGTACTTTCATTATACATTTCATATAGAGATGGAATAGTGATAGTCAAATGTTTGAAACTAGTTACTCCATGCTGGCCTTCAAATTCCATAACCTTTCTACAACACGAGAAACAATTGATTAGTGGTAATATGTTAAAAATCTGATGTGTTGCACTCACATGACTTTCCCTACTCTTGAACCAACCATTCTTACAAACTCTTATTCCTATATCTTCATCTTGCTAGTTGAGATAAACATTTACAGAAATTTATTACTTATTTCCTTGTAGGTGCAAGGGGAATATTAAAATACAGCAGGCTTTGAGCCAGTCAAATTTTTAAAGATTTCAAATTCCATTCTCTTTGCACGCTTAACTTATAATAAAATGAACAACGATTTTCCATTTCACGAAAGTTTTATTTTTAGAAATTGACACAAATAACAAGGAATATCTCCACAATGGTTCACTCTACAAAAAAATTAATTCAGACATAAGTTGTATGTTTTAGCGAGATCTACATTTTTTGTAGAGTAAGATTTTGTCTATCTCTTACGGTTCACGAGTTATTCAAGTCATCCAGACTAAACAGGACTACATAGGCTATAGCTAGAAAATTCAAAATATACATTTCATTTGTCATAAAAATATCTCAAACATATGGTAGGTATTTTAATCAAATTTGTTAGAGTCATTTTCAAGAAAATCAACATTTTCGAAAAATGTTCCATGTAAAGGGTAGTTTAGGGTGGGGCTATTTCTTCAAAATGTTCGTGTCGCATCCTTGAAAGACATTAAACTTAAATACCAACTTTGGTTTTTTACCAACTTTTCGTTTTTGAGTTATGGTGTCCACAGACTGACAAAACACACATACCGACAACTTACTGGCACGCCCACACAAACACACACGGATATTTTTATAAAAATCTGATGAGTTGCACTCTCATGACTTTCTCTACTCTTGTACTAACCATTCTTACAAACTCGTATTCCTCTATCTTCTTCGTGTTAGTTGAGATAAACTTTTACAGAAATTTGTTATTGCTTATTTCCTTGTAGGTGCAAGGGGAATATTAGAATACAGTAGGCTTTGTGCGATAGTCAAATTTTATAAAGCTCTGAGATTCTGTTCTCTTTGCACACTCAACATATAATAAAACGAACAACGATGTTCCATTTCACGAAAGTTTGTTTTCCGAAACTCACTCACTTAACAAGAAATATCTCAGAAATGGTTCCCCTACAAGAAAATTTATTTAGACATAAATCGTGTATTTTAGCAAGATCTACATTTTTTGTACCGTAAGATTTGGTCTATTTCTAATGGTTTACCAGTTATGCAAAATTCACGATATACATCTCATTTGTCATAAAAATATCTCAAACATATACCATTTTAATCTAAATCGTTAGAGCCATTTTCAAGAAAATCAAAAGTTCTGTAAAATGTTCCATATAAAGGGTAGTTTATGGTGGGGCTATTATCTTCAAAATCTTCGTGTCGCATCCTTGAGAGACATTAAACTTAAATACCAACTTTGGTTTTTAACCCACGTTTCGTTTTTTGAGTTATGCTGTCCACAGCCTGAGACACACAGACTAACACACAGACTGACACAATTTCTACTAGAAACTAATGAACAACGATGTTCCATTTCACGAAAGTTTCAAGTTTTCCGAAACTCACACAAATAACAAGGAGTATCTCCGAAATGGTCCACTCTACCAAAAAAAAAAAAAAAAAAAAAAAAAAAAAAAAAAAAATATATATATATATATATATATTTAGACATAAATTGTGTGTTTTAGTGGGATCTACATTTTTTGTGTGTTAAGATTTTTTCTATCTCTTACGATTTACGATTATTCAAAAGTCAACCAGACTAAACAGGACTACATAAGCTATAGCCAGAAAATTCAAAATATATGTTTCATTTGTTATAAAAATATCTTAATCATATGGCATTTTAATCAAAATCGTTAGAGCCATTTTCGAGAAAATCAAAACTTTCGAAAAGTTTTCCATGTAAAAGGTAGTTTAGGGTGAAAGAATTTTCTTCAAAACCTTCTTAAATATCAACTATGGTATTTAAGCAACTTTTGGTTTTGAGTTCACACACACACACACACACACACACACATGCACACACATACACGCACGCACGCACACACGCACGCACACACACCGACACACACATATTTCTGAAAATGATTTTTTTTTAAATTCAGGGGACCTCAAAACATATTTCCAATGAAATCTCAACATCGAATTTTTTACTTATTATGCCTTCCTCTCCTCACTTTTCAATTAACTATTCTTACAAAAATGTATTCTTTTATTTATTTTTTGTTAATCAAGATCACCTTTCATTAACACATTTATACATTTATTCAGGCTCTTTCCATGAGCATGCGTAAAAGCGAGGAGCAACTTTCCGCTTGAGAACAGAATAGGTATTTTAAAATTTAAATCAATAATGAAGGATATATCAGAAATGGTTAATGCTACAAAAACTTATTTGAGTGCTTTAATGAGATCTATATATTTTCTATGCTAAGATTTTGTCTGTCTCATCATTTACTGATTACACAAAGCCATTTAAAATGATGAGGATATCACACAAACTTCTCTCTCTCTCTCTCTCTCACACACACACACACACACACACACACACACACACACACACACACACATACACACACACACACGCACGCACGCACACGCACACACAGACTTATTTTTCATTCACAAGATCCTCTCTAACCACTCTTCTATAAACTGGTATTACAAAAGCTTATTTTTCTGTCTGCTTCATGTAAACCAAGACAAACATTTGCAGAAATGTTTTTATTACACATTTTGTTGGAGGTACAAAGAACACCAAACAAAGTCTCACTGCACCGTGTGTTTATGTCTCATTATTTATTGTTGTACGAAGCTGCGGCCATTTCACTGGTTGCTTTAAGCCACTGTGCAAGCGTGCATCACTCCATCTGCTAAATGGCCACAAAGGGTACCTTAACCTTAACCAATTACCAAAACATAGGTTACAAAATGGAATAGAAATGAAATATATGTTTACCTTCTTGATCGTATTGGCTAAAAGAGAAAGAGATAGATTGAGTGCATTCAGTTTGTCATGCAGACCTCTTATAATGATTGATAGGCATGCCTTATGGGCTAGTACACGGCACGCCGTTGAAGGGGTTAAAATCTAATGGAAAAGCTTGATGAGCGCCGTGCGATACAAAATCGGCCTAAGATTTTCTTTGACGCTCTTTGTACAAGGGGAATGCAGTAGGTTTAAGTGATAAGCAAAGTCATTATTATGTCTTTGAAATTACATTCTCTTTGCATGACTATCAGAAAAATCTGATGTTTTACAGTCATATAACTTGTTCTACTTACTGTAATTATGTATGTAGGTTGTACTAACTATTCTTATGCAAGGTTATTTTTATGTACTCCATGTTAATTAAGATAAACATTTGCAGAAACAGTTTCATTGCACAATTCGTTGCAGGTACAAGAGGAATAGAGGAAACCAAATCACTAAGTGTTTAAAAGCGCCTTTGTATATGTTGGCTTTTAAAATTTTATACTCTTTCCATGTTATAAGAAACAGGTGAACGGCGACAGCGCTTATTGTGTGTTTTGAGGTATGAAGTATGACAAGGCTTGGAGTGGGGAGAGCACCTCGATCTGTAGATCTTTTGTGCGTCTATGCTCACAACGGGGCACTCCCGGGAGGAAGATGTAAGCTGGGCAGGGTCCCTACAGTTTACAGATTGAAACTCCTCGGTGGCAACTTGCACAATTGGCTCCCCTCCTCCCTATAGGCTTGCACATCCCACTGGGAGGCCCGGGACTCGTAGACCACCCACGATGGTTTACAGAGATCAACCTTTTCTTCCCTGCCATGCAACGCTGAGACTCTCGCCGACACTTATAACCCTGAAACATCCAAGCAGGATGAAGGTGAAATGAAAGGATGTGTATTTTGTTTGTTGACGACTCTGTCAACCGCCAGGACTACATCAGCGCCTTCAGTGTGCCGGAATTTCGTACCATAGGAGTTCTTTTACATGCCAGTCAATTTACGACATGGGGCTGTGACTTTTAAGCACGCTCAAAAACCATCGGTCTGGGCCGGTTTTGAACCCGCGATTTTGGAATCGGTAAGCCAACTAACCAACTGAGTCACTCAGACCGCAGTGAAAGAAGGGAAGTGAAATGGTGCAGCGACAGCAAATTCGGTTATGTAATCAGCCTTCTCAGGATTCGCCTAGCGACCCGGGGAAACGCCAGAAAAACCCATGAGTCAGGAAGGACGGCCGTGGGTATTGAACCCACGACCTTCCGAATACGAGTCGCACACGTTACCTCCTGCGCCACCTCGCTCGGTAATTATATGTTTTAGAGATCTACATTTTTTTATGCCGCAGTTTTTAATATTTTATAACGTTTATCAGTAGTGCAAAACTATACAAAGGTTTTTGGAATGAGTGAACTATGCAGGGTATTTCCAGAAAATTCAAGTTATACATTTTTTGTAAAGAAAATATCTTAAATATATGGCATTTTAATCAAAGTCGTTACAGTCGTTTTGGAGAAGATCAAACATTTTAAAGAAGTTCCACGCAAGGAGTAGTTTAGGATGGGGTGTCGTGCTTTTGAAAGATACTAAACTTAAACGTGTATCTGTCTGTCGGACACGGTAGGGATTTCGGGATATCAGTCGATGGCTTATTGTGCGTCAGACCCTGGGAGGAATGATGAGATGAAAGTACCGTACAGGCGGCCGGAACTCATCACATGGGGAACTACAACTACGGTGGGTCTCTAACAGGTACAGAAAGTTTTTCAGTCCGATGGAGTTCCAGATCACCAGGTCGCCACCAGCCAGTTCCGGTTGAGCAGTCAGTTCCCCTGGGACCGAACATACATATCGGCCGCGCCGTAGCCGAGTGGTTAGACCATTGAATTCTCACCAAACCGGCCCGGGTTGATCCCAGGTGACCGCATGTGGGATTTGTGATGGACGAAGCGGCGCTGGGAAGGGTTTCCTCCGGGTTCTCCGGTTTCTCCCGCCATCTCATTCCACTGGTGCACCATCTTCATTCCGTGTATCATCAGTGTCACCCCCTGCGGTGCCGTAGTAGTAAAAGCGGGCGTTAAACACTACACAAAAAACTGACCGAGCATAGGGCCTCCCCTCAGCTGCGCACCGTATTTCCAGAGTGCAAGCACCATCGCAGCGCAGCTCGCCGGCGAATGCGCTGACTCTTACAGCCTGGAAAGACCGGATAGAGAGAATGAAATGAAAGGAAGTGAAACAGGGGATGCAAGGTAAATATCCTTCCCAGCATTCGCTTGAGTGACCACAACCCCCCTCCCCACCCCCACGAGAAACCCAAGGTCAGGCAGGTCGGCCGCGGGAATGGAACCCATGACCTCGCGAATGCGGGTCACCAACATGTGTGGTATTTGTCCGACTTTTCATATTTGTTATGTTGTTCATATTGTGCGCGCGGACGTTTTTCTGACTCTTTTTATTTAGGGGGCCCCAATTTGTATTTCAGGTAAAATCTCAATATGTGCGGAATATTTGGGGGTAATACAACCCCTCCCTTTATCTTCTCTGTTGCAGAAGAGAAAGAAATTGTTTTGAGGGACTCAGGGACTATCAAAACTTGTATTTCGTGTAAAACCTGGACATCGAATTGTTAAGTTCAATGCAATACCTCCTCTGCCTACTGTAGGTGAGTAGTAGAGAAAGTTAAATAAAGTTCACAATTTTATCAATGCAAACAACACATTTGTATCGAAAACCGTAGGCCTTCTCGTCCACAATGTTTGGGAACCTTGATCAAGAGCGTTAATATGGCAGCATTACTCTCTAGAATTGTATTTATTTCAAAACAAGCACAACTTCACCACATAGCTTGGATACGTTTCAAAATGTGTCATGGAGTCATCGAAACTGAAATTGAGCTTTTATTTTGGGTGCTCTGTAACTGCTATGGTTCTCAGCGTCAGATTCTGTACTGGACATGAAAGACCACTTGATTTTGCTCAGGGTCTCTTTATGGTACTTTTACGTACCGTAAAGCTACAACACAGGACTACCGGCTTTACTTTCCTTCCTAATAAAGCTAAGAATTTGTTACGCCCGAACAAATACATCGTCCTCCGCCAGGTTTGTACACTCACTTGGGAACTGAATTTTCTAAATTTTTCAATTTCACATCTGCTTACTTGAAAATTGGGACATTTGATATGAATAAATAAGGAAATGACTGCGCAAAAGCTCAATGTTCTCAGATAATAGAATTAAATACTTTTAATTAGCAAAAAAAGATTAATTCCTTTAAAACTTCACATTTTTCAGAGAAGTATACTAGTGATATTTTCTGATACTGAAAATAGATTGGAGAAATACATATTTGTTCTTAGTGTTAAAATTCCTTCTCTTTTCTGCCTAAAATATATTTGGTGAACAAATGTCATCAATTACATATCTTAATATTTAGATAGTACGTTTGAGATTATGTATGCAAATTTACATACAAATCAGAGCAAAACTGAAATGTAAGGAATACATTTTTTACAAAATGCAAAATTGAGAGAAAAAATCTGATGTGTTGTACTCACATGACTTTCTCTACTCTTGTACTAACCATTCTTACAAACTCTTATTCCTACATCTTCTTCGTGTTAGTTGAGACAAACATTTGTACAAATTATCTTATTGCTTAATTCGTTGTAGGTGCAAAGGGAATGTTAGAATATAGTATGCTTTGTGCGATAGTCAAATGTTTGAGACTCTGTTCTCTTTGCACACTTGACACATAAAAAAAAAAAAAATGAACAGCGATGATCCGTTTCACGAAAGTTCTAAGTTTTCCGAAACTCACACACATAACAAGGAATATCTCCGAAATGGTTCACCCTACAAGAAAATTTATTGAGACATAAATTGTGTATTTTAGCAAGATCTACATTTTTTGTACAGTATGATTTGGTCTATCTCTAACGGTTTACCAGTTATGCAAAAGTCGTCCAGAGTAAATACGACTACAGGGGCTATAGCCAGAAAATTCAAGATATACATTTCATTTATCATCAAAATATCTCAAACATATGACATTTTAATAAAACTCGTTAGAGCCATTTCCAAGAAAATAAAAATTTTCGAAAATTTTTCCATGTAAAGGGTAGTTTAGGGTGGGGCTATTTTCTTCAAAATCT